>CAIGQQ010009359.1:1745397-1828418 GCA_903798035.1 Danio albolineatus
GGATGGAATGATGGAGGGATAGATGAAATGGCATATAGATCAATGGATGGATGGAATAAGATGTGTTGGATGGAATGAGATGGGCTGGATGGATGGGTTGGATGGAATGACATGGGATTAATGGATGTATAGACGGAATGACATGGAGAGGAGGGATGGATAGATAGAATGACATGAAAGAGAGGGATGATGAAATATCATGGGAGGAAAGGATGTATGGAATATATGGCATGAATGGATATATGGATGGGTGGAGGGAATGACATGGGATGGATGGATGGATGGATGGATTGATTCATGGATGGATGGATGGACGGAATGGCATGGGAGTGATGAGGGATGGACGGAATGACGGAGGGAGGGAGGGGTGGATTGAATAATATAGGAAGGGAGGGATGGATGGAATGACAGATTTTTAATCAATTGATTGATGGATGGATAGAATGACATTGAATGTATGGATGGAATGACATTGGATAGATGGATGGGTAGATGGACATGGGATGGATGAATGGAATGACATTGAATAGATGGATGGATGGACTGACATTGGATAGATGGATGGAATGATGTTGGATGGATGGTATGGAATGGAATAGAGGGATGGATTGAATGACATGGAAAGGAGGGATGTATGGAATGATGAGAGATAGATGAAATGGCATATAGATCGATGGATGGATGGAATGAGATGGGTTGGATGGAATGAGATGGGTTGGATGGAATGAGATGGGATGGATGGATGGATGGATTGATGGAATGACGGGATAAATGGATGTATAGACGGAATGACATGGAAGGGAGGCATGGATAGATAGAATGACATGAAAGAGAGGGATGAGGGAATAACATGAGAGGGAAGGATGGATGGAATATACGGCATGAATAGATGTATGGATGGAATGATATGGACAGATGAAATTAGGATGGACAGATGCATGGGTGGATGGAATATGATGAAGGAATGATTGAGCATAGAAGGATGATGAATGGAACAATAAGATGTGAATGTAATTTTTATTTTTTGTTATTACAATCATTTACTTCGATTCATTTTACTTGTTTTCTGCCTGCTTCCAGAAACACCACTGGAAAGGGACATACAGATTTTCCGTTAAGGGCACCACAGTCAGAGTATATGACATCTCGTGAGGCAAAACACATGTAAACAAATTTGTCAGAGCTTGTCCTTATGTTCTTACCAGATGGAGCAGAGATCCTCCAGAGGAAATGACTGTGTTCGGGTCAGCTCCCTCCTTCAGCAGCCTCAGCACTGGAACAAAAGAAACACAAAGAGAGATGAATATAATGAACAACTCTCTAAATCTCAGCATAAAAAAAAAACACACACACACACACAGTGAGGAAATATGATGAAATGTTGAAACCTCTATAGACACAACTTGGCTCAAGTCCAAAACAGAGTTTGCTGACTAGCCGTCTACTGTACTTCCTACAAAGTCTGCAGCCTTTAAAATCAGCACTCTAACAGAAATCAAACCTCAAATGTGACTAATTCAACATCACGTGTTCAGATGGAAACAACAAAAGCCATTCAGAGGTAAGGCAATTGTTTGATGTGTTAGCATGTTGCTAAGCTAACAAATAAGAAAAGCTGGACAACACTATCATCATTGCTAGTAATTATTAATCATCACTAGGACTGATAGTTAATGTAATTAAAAGTTTCACGATGACATATCTCCGTTTTACACTCTTGTAGACAGATTTTTCAGGCCTCATTATAATGGAAACTTCTCCACAATGTTTGTCTCTATTCCTAACAATCAATCTGTTGACAGCCACTAACTGAATTTTGTGACAGTGTCTAGTGCATACTGACAGTCTCATCCTGTCTTTCCCTCTGGCCTGAACTCAAGTGCACCTCGTCACACACACATCTAGGCCCCTATTGACTATAATTACTGCAGAACTTGGCAAACATGTTATACTGATTCCCACCACACAGTGTTTCCCATACGGAATTTACTATAGATGCGCACCGTGAAGGTAAGGAACTCTTGTTGTTTTCGGCTAATGATAAAAGACAGAATGTGCATACACACACACACAAATGTTGTGATAATCCTAAGGGATTTTTGAGTTCCACAGTGTGACAACATACTAGCCTGGAATTGCTTCTCAAACATGCTCAGTGGGGAACAGATCTGCTTACATAGAAAAATGAAAGGCAGACGCCCATATGATCTCAGCTGAGGTTTAAAATCGCTAAAGAATGAAGAAAAGACAGATGTGCACAAAAAAGCTATAACAAAAAAGGGAACATCAGCAGGTTAGCCAGCTGAGGCTATCAGGCATCCACTCAGGCATACCGAAAGGAATATTACCATCCAATGGATCGTTATGCCAGAAAGGGTTTTTTTTTCAACAAATGCACAGGGAAAGAGCAAAAATGTACTGTACATGGCCGCTCACGCCAAAAACAATACAACCATTTGGTAACATTTTTTTCAAGGTGCCCTTGTTAAACAGGTTTCATGTACTTACTATAGTGTCTTCAATTAATAATGAACAACTGTATGCAACTAATGCTAAACCTAGTCCATTATCAAGAACATGTAGTTAATTAATGTTCCTTAGTATTTTGAAATTAGTAATATTTAATTATTTAAGGATATTTTTACCTGCAGTTTTCCCGTTTGTAAAAAAAGCTCTGTTTGCACGATTTGATTAATATCCTTGTATCCAAATACTTTATAAATAATATTTTAAAATAATAAAATTATAATAAACTCTGTTGTTTATTGTTTGTAGAAAATATCTAAATTCCTTTTTACAGAAAGGCCTTTGTAAAATTAAAGTTCAAAATGGTTTAAAACGGTTTCAGTCATTTATATTGTACTCTATATTCCTAAATAGTTATAGCTTTTGTTTGTTTTATATTGGTTTATTTAATGTTTTTATTATATCTGATATTTGTATATGTTTAAATGATTTCAATATAGCTTAGGCTATTTTATTCAGATCTATGGAATTGTGTTGAGCCCTCTAAAGTGCAATTTGTAAAGTTTTAGGTTTTTGTTGTATTCATATGTGTATACAAATATGATATAATAAATATCCAAAATAAATAAAGAAAGAAACCCAGTCGCTCGAGGCATCGACGGAGCTGAATCCAGCGCTCTTTTGCTCGGTCTCTCACATACAAATACTGTACATGCATCTAAACGCGGCATGACAACTGAGTGGAAAAGCGGTTGTTTTAAAAAAAATAATAATATAAAATACTTTTATTTATTTTATTTTTTAATGAAAAGGCTGCCTTTGAAGCTGCAGTACTCCGCGTGGCTGTGCTTAACAAATTGCAGTACTGTGCGTGAAGAATTGCGCGTTCTCAGTAGCCATAACTGTACATTGTAACAAGGACACCTTAAAATAAAGTCTAATGCTATATTATAGAGTCCACACCAATCCACAAAATCATTGTTTTTTTAATTCTTCTAGAACAATTAATTCAGAGTGGATTCTGATTGGCTGTCAATGTTTTCATTGTTCATTAACAGGAAGAAAACAATTACATTCCAAACCTAATTATTTTTTAAGTATAATTCAAGGAATGGACAAAAATATCTTAGTTTTAAAAATTCACGGTATTTTATGCTTTTTATAAGTGCAAGTCATTTTAATGTAAGGTAAAATCTTTATAGCAACCAATCTGAACATTACAAGAAATATTTGTGTTTCCATAAACCAATTAAGTTACACTTTATTTTAAGATGTCCTCATTACATGTGACATACTTTAGAATAATTTGATAATACTTATAATAGTTTTGTAATAAAATCATCAGAAAGATGACACTTGTTACCACAGGAATTTGATTTAACAGCATACTTGCAATCTAGGACTTTCTTTAGGGACATTTGCCATTCAGTACATACACTACCTGACAAAAGTCTTGTCGTCAATCCCAGTTAAAAGAGCCACAAATCATAACTTGACTTGTAGTTGATCATTTGAAAAAGCGGCAGAAGGGAGATTTTTCCGAAGAGTCATCGGTTTGAACTGCATCCCAATCATCACAAATACTGCAGAAGAACTATTGGAATCCGCATGGACCCAAGATTCTCACAGAAATCAGTCAAGTTTGGTGAAGGAAAAATCATGGTTTGGGGTTACATTCAGTATGGAGGCGTGCGAGAGATCTGCAAAGTGGATAGCAACATCAACAGCCTGAGGTATCAAGACATTTGTGCTGCCCGTTACATTACAAACCACAGGAGAGGGCAAATTCTTCAGCAGGATAGTGCTCCTTCTCATAAAAAAAGGTGAAAGCAAAGGTGGTCAAGGTGCTCCAGGATTGGCCAGCCCAGTCACCAGATATGAACATTACTGAGCATGTCTCGGGTAAGATGGAGGAGGAGGCATGAAGATGAATTCAAATAATCTTGATGAGTCCTGAAAAAAACTATTTCTTTGCCATTCCAGATGACTTTACTAATGAGTTATTTGAGTCATTGCAGAGATGTATGGATGCAGTTGTCCAAGCTCATGGGAGTCATACACAATATGAATTATTTTTCCACTGCACCATGACTTTATATTCTATACTGTGAATTGCTTCTGTTAAGTGACAAGACTTTTGTATAAGCAAAGTCAGACCTTACTGTCCTAATTAAAGAATTAAAAATCAAGGCATGATCATATTTTATTTTGGTAAAATAAGCATAATCTAGAGGCCTTTGCCTTTCATATAAGCAACTTCAAGAGGTAACACCTAGCTGATGACTGATAATAAAGTGTATTTGGCATGCTGTCGAACGTTCGAAAGCAGGGGAGTTCTCGAGACTTACCTGAGCTCAAACTCTTCTCTCAGCCTTTAAACGGGAGGGATCAGAATATCCTTGAGCTCGGGGCTCCCTCCTGTTTAAAGGGCGAGAGGAGAGTTTGAGCTCAGGTAAGTCTCGAGAACTCCCCTGCTTGTGAGAACATGTTGAGATATGTCTGACTAGAGTTGCCTTAAGATGCTATTTAAAGTAGTCGATTTACTTATGTTGTATGTTTTTTGAACGGTGGGAGAAAACCGGTGAACCCAGGGGAAACCCACGCGAACACTGGGAGAACATGCAAACACATAGAAACGTCGACTGTCTCTGGGAGAGGCTGAACTAGCAGCGTTCTATCTGTGAGGCAACAGTGCTAACCACTGGGCCACCGTGCCGCTCTATCAGAGAAGGGGAGGAGTTAGGGTGGAAGGGGGGATTCTTCAAGATGAAGATGACCGGAGTAGAAAGCTCTGGTAATTTATAGTGTGTCAGGATTCGTCTTATTGGTGCAATATGCCGAGCTGATGTGGTACCAGCTGTGTTCAACCATAAACATGTGATCCTCTCGAAATTAGTGTATAAATAAACCCCACTTCTGATACCAAAGATACTAATACTAATACTAGAGGTCAAGTAATTTTTTGTTGTTCCTAAAACTTGGATAGGCGACAATACTTTTGTCAGGTAGTGTATCATTTACCTTTGTTGTTATTATTACAATAAGAGCATGGCATTATGTCAAGGCAACTGTAAACTCTTTTGTCAACTGTGACTGTAAAGTCCAAAATACAAGCGCATTGATTGTGCCAAGTGTGTTCTCGACCGCCACTGTGATAGATGGCTGCGAGGCTGAACAGGTGAATATCAGAGATCACTCAGCTATCCCCATCAGGAAATTGAACACCGGTTTGGATAACACAAAGCTGCCAACACAAGAAAATAACAATGAATGAAGATCCCAGAGAGGAAAAGAGGCACGGTGTAAGGACATTATACGCAATCAACGGCTATTCAGTGATAAAATCGTTACTATGCAATGTGCCAGAATAGCTTGACGCAGCTAAGAAGCAAATTTCGACCCAATGGTGGCCGTCCATCTTAATTGCATGAATCTACGCAAACGCAAAACATGCAATCAATGCTAATCACACAGGCTCAGCTTCGTTGAAATATGAGCTCCGACTGATCAATAGGTCTTGAGCTAGGTAATAAATCTAGTGTGTACCTGAGTAGCTTCATCACATGACACACACACACACACACACACACACATCCACTGCTTGCAATGAAAGAATGAAGGTTAATTACAGCAATAGTTATGATATGATCTAGCAGGTAACCCCTAACCAAGCTTTAATATTACGACCCTCAGAGGAACAGTTACTACCTCCAACAGATGGATGACCCTTAGGTTTGAATGTTCAGATCATGGTTTATTCAGATGGGATGCCTATTTATACAGAAAAACAAGCACTCTCTGAGTAGCAGTGTTGAGGTAGAACAGTTGATGCTAATAATACAGTCTACGCTCATTCATATTTATGAGGTGTTGTTATGGCGATCTGACTCAGCGATATGTGTGGCTGGCTCGTTTGTTCACTCGATAACACTGAATGCTGTAAACATCTATGTGACCTCTGTTATGCTTTGCACAACAAGAATCCAATAAAAACACAAAAACGTCAGATTCGGCAAGGTGCATTTCTGTCACGCCACTGTAGAAAAACATTACACAATCCTGGAGAACCCAAAGTGATATAGAAATGTGCAACTAGAATTATTATTACGATTCAGCTGAAATGTCTACTTAATGGAATCGTGTTGGTTTTAATAAAGAAACATCAGTCCAATCAAATTCAATCAATGCCGAACCCAAGTCAGACTCTCAGACCCATTATTAATCAGCTTGTCCAATCTGCAGTCATTAGCAGTCAGGGAGCTTAATTAATTTCCCAAGTCTCTTTGCTCTAATGAGTACCAGAAAAGTCTCGCTCATACCCTGGGCAAATTCTCCATCATGCTTCCGTTCCTCTTGGGTAGACAACGCTTTTGCTTTCCGAGTGTTCATAGTGGTTTGAGTAGCTAAAGGTGACGGAAACAATCCCACTTTGAGAGAAACCCAATCAGAATCATTAACGCCACAACCTTCATTAATCACAATACAGATTCATAAGCTCACCAACATTACCCCTGCATTTTTTGGAAATGAGATTTTGGTATTAAAAGGCATCGTTCAGCCAAGCATTAAAGTTCTGTCCTGGGGCGTTTCTATCATTTCCTTAGGACTCAAACCCCACCATTGAAAAATAAAAAAGTAAGAAATAATATAAGATTTAGCTGTAAGCATCAATAAAAGTACCAAGCACTGAAGAAGCAGCAAGAGTTGAAACAAAAATGAAAAGACGAAACATTAATTATATATATGGTTCAGAAGATCAGGTGAGAATAAGAATGTTAAAAAAGGTATTGGTTGCCTAATAGATGCAGAACTTATCTAAGCCACATACTGTAACTACTATGTAGATAACAGAGAACATTGCAAAAGTGCTGTATGTAAGTTTCTGAACCTAAATCATAGAAATACCATAATATAATATGTGTATTTTTAAGAAATATGCTAAGTGAACATAGCTGTTTATCTGAAAAATGCTAAAGTCAGTTATACATCTTTAAAAATGTGTTCCGTGGCGGAATGTCTGTCTTTGTTTTGGTCTCTATAACCAGCCCTCTGCCAGTTTACCCAATTATATTTATGCACTCTGAGTTGCCTTGATGGAAAACGCATCAATGCATATGACCGCGGCCGGAAAAAATTGACCTCTGCAGGACAGCAACAGCCTTTAAATTGAGACGCAGATTCAGAGTTAGAAAAATCCACATGAGGTGGATTTTAACTAGCATATAGTATAAATATTACAAACGTAAACATTAGGTGAGCAGGTTACATTGTAACACAGTGTCTCAACAACGCACAACAGTCCAGCGACAAGCCATTTTGCTATCTGCATCAGACGCATCACAACAGAAGCATTTAAATACAGCCATTCAGAAGCACAGAATATTGCACTTACTGCACTCCAATGAAATGGTAAGGCTTAGAATCAAAATCATTATAACATATAATTGCTGATAATTGATAATTGCTAATTTCCGATACGCCGTGCGGTATCAAACACTCCATTAAAACCGCACTCCTCCAGCAGTTCCTCGCATCTTGTTTGTCACGGGGGACATAAAGGAAACGTTCCTAAATAAAAGTGAAAGTGCCAAACTGCAGTTAAAGTCGACAAATTAAGAAATTGGCAAATAATTTGATTACTGATGCCCATGTAAACATTCACTTTCTCCCCCTGCGTCTGTGTGTTTGTTTTGCCTGTTTGAAAATCAGCACGTACCCAAATGAAACCTCCCATATTTAAGCAAAATCCCTCTTTCCCTCCCCTGACACTCCTACCTAAACAGAGCTGGTCACCTTTTCCAAACTGGAGGCGTGAAAACACCCTGCTGAGACAGGGGGGTTTTGTGGCCCTTAAAATCTTGACTCTTCTGTAGTTACGTTGTGTCCTAAGATCGGCACAAAAAAGAGAAGTTGCTATTTTTTAGGCTGATATAGCTCAGAACTATCAACTTATTCTGCTAGAATAATCAAGGATATTTTCTAACCACAGCAGGTATAATGATATAACCGAGCACTGTTACCTAGTTATATAGCTGGGGACTATTTTCAGGCTCTGCATAATATCATTGCTCCTGCTGCAGCCATGGTACAGCAGCAACGTTCCCTGATCATTACACTAGAATCAGAGTATAGTTTCTGGCCATATTAGCCGAAAGCATTTTCATTTTCTGTTGGTCTTCATACACAATATTACATGCTGTGCTTTTAATATAGCCATTCTCTTAAAAAAAATAAAAAAGATAAATAAATCAACTTGGTGCTCTACAAAGGAAAACGATTTTCAAAAAGGATATAAAGACAGAATGTTTCAGTTTAAAGTGAACCACTCGTTTATAAAGCTGCTCAGCAATTGGCCTAAATGACACATGCAGCAATGATAGTGCTTGATGTTTGCATGAGCTCAAGACTATAATTTACTAAATGGCCCACTCGGCCATGGAGAAATGGGTTAAATCTGTGTGGTCATTAGGAGGGCAGGTTTTCTGCTGACTGCAAAGAGAGAAAACAACCTGTGCATGTTAACTTGGAGCTCTGCGGCCTGATGAGCACATCTGTTAGACGGTCCGGCTGCAGGCATTAGAGGAAACACCAGAGACCACCTGCCTGTGTGTTACTGACCGCAACAAAACTGAGGTCAGCAGACAAATTTACCCCACACTGCGGTCAAAAAAAAAAAAAAGTAGTGCTACTGATCCTGCTCAAGTCGCTGCAGACTAATACTTCTGCAACCATTTTTGTCAGATTTGGGTCAGATACACCGTAATCACTAGCTGTTATCATAGCAGGACGTTAGTAGGACTCAAATAGACCAGACGCAGATGGTGTAATATTCACATCAGCCATCCTGGGATGAAATCTGGACCTCTGTGAAGTGATCTAAACATTTGGACGGTCCAGTTTATTGGAATGTGCTGTGTTGGCACTCGTCTGATAAGGCTAATATGTGTTTTCCTCCGCGTGGCTGATAATCTGCCGCATTTCCTACGTCTTGATGTTGGGCGCAAGAGTGGGCGAAATTCAACCTGTCACGGGAAAATGGGAAAACAGCTGTTGGAGCCATATGTGGCGTTTCCATGGAAACCAGGAATGGGGAAAAGAGAGGATGGGAGAGGAAAAGGGGAGATAGCGGGAGATGAGAAATTAAAAGATAAGAAATATGGATCCAGCGTAAATGCTCTCAATACTTTTGGACGCCACGGACTGCCACATACAGTATGATGAGCTCTTTTTGAAGAATTCCTAAAATAATTAGGAATACAGCATACATTTTCATATATAAACACTTATTTGTATAATCAAATAAATATTTTTTATCAATTATTTTTTGTATCCCAGATTTTTTTTTTTTTTAATAACGAAAAAAAACATTATCATACATTAACATGACTTAAAGAAACAATAAAAAACTATAACAATGGTCAACCAATTAAGTGTTGGCAGCCCAAGTTTAATTCCTAGCTCAAAGTCTTTGCTTTCAATGCTTCTGTCAGTAATCTCCACTGTTCTATCCTAATAAAGGTGAAAAACCCTACAAAAATTATTAAATTAAAATAAAATTAGGTTAAATCTTTACATGTTGCCATGAACCTTCCATTTCGATGTACACACAAGAAATTATTGTCTCGTCTTTGACTATTAAAAATCATTGTGCTAAGTCATTAGGATGTAACAATTCACTCAACTTCAAAATCAACATAATCTCACAATTTAAAAAAATGATTCTCCTTTGTCAAAATTTGTCAAATTCTGCAAATTTTTTAGTAAAATATAGATATATTTTGTCAAACAACAAAACTAAAATTGTAATTAGGGTTGAATCAATAGACGACACCATCATCCATCGCCGACAGACATCACAATGCTGAACAGGTGATTGACATGGTAGGCTACAAATAATTCATGTGTTATGAATTAATTAATTATTCATAAATAATTAATTCACCTCCACCTGTGGTGACAATGCCATCGTCCATCGAGATGTTTCACATTAGACAACGTACGATGCCAAATTGGTCGACATCACCCAACCCTAATTGTACTTTGAAAACATTCCAAAAATAAAATAGAATAAGAAGACAAATAAAGCAAGTATCTTTAAGAAGAGTTTATGAATTTTCTTTAAAATTACTTTAAAAATACATTTCATTTTCTTTTCGGCCTAGTCCCTTTATTAATCTGGGGTTGCCAAAGTGGAATCAACCGCCAACTTATCCAGCATATGTTTTATGCAGCGGATGCCCTTCCAGCTGCAACCCATCACTGGGAAACATCCATTCACTCTCATTCACACACATACACTACGGACAATTTAGCTTACCCAATTCACCTACAGCACATGCCTTTGGATTTGTGGGGGAAACCCGGAGCACCCGGAGTTAACCCAAGCAGGCACGGAGAGAACATGCAAACTCCACAGAGAAATGCCAACTGACCCAGCAGAGGATGGAACTAGCGACCTTCTTGCTGTGAGGCGACATCCCTACCCACTGCACCACCACGCTGCCACTTTAACAATGATATCACACAAATCTCTTCTGGCTTTTAAATTATATTAAATCAATGCCAGTAAACAAAGAACATGACATCACATTAAGCCAGTTTGCAGTAAACACACGGGTCCCTGTTGATCAAACATGTATCGCGATTCGTTTAACATCCCACCCACTTTGAGTCATCACATATATTTGAACAGATTTTCAACCAGCTCAAAGTGAAATGCATCAGATTTGGTACTCAGTAAACCTTACTTAGTAGCGTTGCATAATACTTTTCCAACACCCTTCTTCTTCTCCTACTACAGGTACTGTTTACTAGCAAGATGGCAGTGCCAAGTACTGTCCTGACAAACGTAATACAACATTTTAATATGCAAATTATTTGAAAAAATATTGTAATTTATAAGTTTTTAGGTTTCATTTTTTAACAAATGAAAACCTTTCAATTTCTTGACTAAATCATTGCATAATAGTAGCCTCGGCTGACTATGAGGGTTGTTGATTTGTGTTTGAATAGGAGTTGAGGACTTTGTCTATAAGGATATACAAATAAACCCTTTGTAAAATTGCTTCTACTCTATTGTAGTTCGAACTCTTGAGTTAAATCAGATCCACGGCTGAACTGAAGTGTTTGAGTGTATCTTGCATAATACACTACAATGGTGCATTGTTTTCAACAGCATTAGCGCTAATATATTAGGCAAAGGGAGCCAGTTGTCTAGGCAAAACGAGCGGGCCCAGACCATGTTAATGCATAACGCTAATGGGAGGGGGACTGCACACAATAAACTGAAGTCACAAGAGGTTTGAATTCAATCAGTGGCACCACAAACAGACATATCGAATCATTCAGATTGCGTGTACACATCAATTTGAAATGCATTAGCTAAGCTTATTGCCAGAACCTAGTGAACTGCACTGTCTATGTTGCCTAGTAAGACAGCATAATGAAATCAATCCTCACAAAAAATATGGTACATGTTGTTGGTAGAGCATCTCATCTGAAACCGAACTCACAGTTGGTTTCAATAGAGTTTGGTGACAGCCTGCTACTAAGCTAAAACTTACAGGCTCAGTACTCCTACAGCATCCCTGTACGGATTTTCTAGTGAAACCATAGTAACTTCAAAAATATCCAAAATTGTACTACAATACAACTGTAGTAAAGCCATAAACAGAAATATAAATGTGTTTTACTACCATATCTGCTAACATTTGTCTCTGAAATTCCAAGAGACTGGGGGGAGTAGGGTGGATGTGTGGTTGTTTGTCTGAATAACACAGTTGAGAAGTACTGTAACTGTACTGTGGTGTTATTAACTGTACGATGGACCGGGTTTCGGGCAGCCGCTTTGATCAGATGCTATACTAAAGTTACCAAGCAAGGGCTGTTCCAGACTGTACCTAAAAGCTGTACCTGGGGATGGAGTGAAATTACAGAAGTTTTACAAAAAGGGAGTGTTGGCAGGTATGTTTACTAAAGCACTGTATGCATGCTCTTTTTTTTTCTTTTTTTTTTACAATAAGCATAGCATAGATTTCAGTAAAGTATATTTGCAGCATTTGCAGAAAGCCATAGGAACAAAATGAACCCTGATTTCACTAGTTGCCATGGTTTAACCACAAAAGTAGCAATGGTTTTGCTGCATTATTTGGAAGAAAACCACAACAACAACTAAGTGAAGTTTATCTACAAACAAATTTCGAGAGGATCACGTGCTTATGACTGTTCTTAGCTGTTCCAGCATCAGCTCATGATCGATTATCCAATCAGACAATTCCTAACTCCCTATAAATAACCAAAGTTTTCTTATCTCAACATCTATGTCTTGAAGAACCACCCCCACTCACCCACCCCTACTTTCCCTCCTTTCAGATGGGCGACACGGTGATTAGCACTGTTGCCTTACAGCAAGAATGCCTCTGTTTTAAGTCCCTACTAAACCAGATGACATTTCTGTGCGGAGTTTCACTTGTTCTCTCCGTGCTCGCGTGGGTTTCCCACGGCTTTTCCGGTTTCCTCCAAATAACACACACACTAAGTAAATTGAAAACACAATTGATACCACAGTCAAGCTCTTAGTGAATACACCTCACCGCAGTCCTGGCACTAGCTGGAAATAAGACGAGGGGGTGTTCATCGAGATCTACCTGAGCTCAAATTCTCCTCTTGCCCTGCAAACGGGAGGGAGCCCAGGGCTCGAGGATCTCATAAGCTCAGGGCTCTCTCCTGGGACAGAATGCCAAACAAGCTTTATTATCAATCATCAGCTAAGTGTGAACCCTTGAAATAACCATGGTTTTACAATAGCACCTATAGTCTCATTATGTTTTGCGTATATTAATACATAAATACAAACCCATATGTATAAAAATCCATCATTTTACCTTAGCAAAGAAAGTGAAATAAGATTTTGTAAAGAACTATTTTTTAACCAAGTAAGTACAGAGACACTCTTCAAATGGATTCCCCTTCATTGTTGCATCTACTCTATCTCTCTTTCCTTGTATTGCTGCACTTTCTCCATGTTTCTCCATCAACGACAAGAGACTCCAGGCTTTCATCCCTTAAAAGAATAGTCATCTCCTTTGGAAAACATGCAACGTGGGTTTCTCTTTATTTCTAAACCTGGCAGAAGTCCGTTGGGAGTTCCAGTCAAGCGTAGATGTTTCATGTTTATAAAATGGGCTTTGGAGGTCTAGCTATGTTTTTGTGATCAGGGTAAAGTTCAGACCTCCACAATAAACGGAGGAGGATTTAGGGGCGATGTTAAGGTTAGATTGGGCTCATTGGGGTGGAAAAGGTGCTCCAGTTCCTTGAAGGAGCTGAAAATATTAATAAAAGTCTGAAAACGCATAATTCCATTGAAATCTTTTTTTTTTTCCTTCTTCTTCTTTTTTTCACTCAGAAATGACAACTGACAACAACGTTATCATATTCCATTCCATGCCTGGCAGAATGGACACTGCTTTGGATCAGTGGACACGAGTCAGTTTGGTCTCATAGAAAAATAGGTTAGATACTACAATAGGCTGCTTTAATCAACGTATTACAAATGATCTGACCTGGATTTCAACAAAACCAGCAGTAAAGTGTCTGTAGGAGCCAAAAAGTTATTGAAAGAACCCTTCCAAAATGTCTGCTGATTTCATGAAGCCATTTTAAATTAGTTCTTTATCATCTTCATTTTTAACCGCGGTTTTAAAAAGTGTCCAACAATAATGAACCTTTCGATGAACATTTGGCTGCCTTTCCGAACCATGATTCCTAATATCTGAGTATTAAGCATGTGAATATCCACATTTTTATAGCAATGGTACTTACAACAAGGAAAAACATGACTGTCTGCCTACAAAAGTGCGGCTCCACTGAGACCTGGGCTCAGTAAGACTTCTGAAGGTTGCTTATAGTAGCTGGGACCAAGATGTTAACAGCTGATCCTTCAAATCCGATAGGTTGCAAGGTGAAGTCAACGTATGTCCATCTTGTTGGTCTCAACCCACCACACTGATGCTTATTTTAGAAATGTGAAATTAATTTATTATAAATGTGTGCATTGTGGAATGGTAAATTATCTGGCATACAAAAGTTACTTCGACTGTAAAACAACACAATCATAAAGCGGTGTACCTGGTCTGGATTGATATTTGTATGCCAAACTTGTGTCCACATGAACGGTCAGTCCCAGGGTTTACCAGCACATTGTTTCTCAGAGCATGGCACTCCTGCTACCATCTTGCACCACAGTGCGTCCTGCTACCATATTAAATCTTCCCTAGGTAAATGGTGCATGTTTACTTGGGTGTCATGAGCCAGGCAACCTTCATTCACCGTTTCAAGGTCCAGTACTACTGCACGGATTACCACTAGTGTTGTCATTAAACAGGAATTTGTAAACTTTGATACGAGACCTTAAAAATATTAATATTCAATACCATTTTTGATACTGGTAAATTAATTCTATTAGCACATTTACTTAGCACAGCACTGCACTTAGCACTGCATATTATCCCATTTGGGTTTTTCCTTGTTAATATATTTGTTAGTTCACAAACCTTCCCAACCAAAACCTGTAGAGGGGGTTCAGCACTTGCCATGTTGCCACTACATACTGAAATAACGGGGCTGTGTACTGTAGTACCCTCACATGCAGCACCTGTGAAAATTGTCACTGGAGAGAGAGGGTGAAATCGTGGCCAGTATTGATACTAACCAAAAGCAAGATTGCTACTCTTTAAATTTGAGTGTCGATAGTGTTTTGACAACACTAGAAGGTCTTTTATATCCATATTGCTCAAACAGTTCAGTTGTGAAGTTGAACTTTAACTCTCGATCTGCATTGTTTCTTCCCAAGTTCGTCCGCACATGCTGAGTGAATGGTGCATTGCAGAAACGCCACTAGCACTGCATCACAGTTGGCTGTGAGGGGCTTGTAAATGCTCTCATTTCGCTCACTCCCAGAGCTCTGTCATTATTCCATTATCCTGACAGCCATTTTATGTTTCCTCCGCAAACCACCTGCCAAAATACATGACCATGATATGTTACATCATTCCGCCCTGTTCCGCAGCCTCTCGAAAGTGGGAGAAGGCACTTCAATCTTAATCCTTGAGTAAAGTGACTACAGAGTCTCTTGAGGTTTAGGCAATCATTCCCTGGGGGGAGTTTCTGATGAGATGCTCCTGACCTCTTGCTCTTTCAGAATAATGGGAACTGTAGTTTGTGGTCATCTTTAATTTGCATCGCAGAGATGAAAGACGGATTTAGTGGCATTTATGAAGACCCTGAGGCAGAGTGTAGTCGAAGAAATGATGCCCACGTCTACAGTCTTTTAAGAAATGCATTTGTCTTCTCACTTTCCTTGTACACCTGAAATTTACATCTCAGCTTTATACCATGAACATGTATGGACAATCCTGGTATTCTTTTCAAGATCCCATTTCTTATGAAACTTTAAATCACACTTGATAACTGATTTGTGATGGTTAAATATAGGTAAACTGCACCATCTAGTAATGTGCTGTTGTTTTATGAAGAAGGTTTAGGTATTGGGTAGGTTTCGCATTTTATTTTAAGGTACAAGTCTCTCTACTAACAAACCTTTAACTAAGAACTTTAGCTCAAACTACAAATTTGCTTCTTATTAATAATTAGTAAGGTAGTAGATGGGTTAAGATATGGGGTAGGATTATGGAGGTAGAATAAGATCATACTTTATAAGTGCTAACAAACAGTCAATATCTTAATAATATGCAGGTAATAAGTGATTAGTAAATAGTTGAAATTGGTACTTAATCTAAAGAGCTACCTTGGATTATGGATATAGAATATGGTCATGCATTATATGTGCTTTAGAAGTACTAATAAACAGCCAATATATTATTAGTAGGCATGACCAAAGTGCTCTTGTGACACAACTTGTTGGTTGTACTTAGAACATACTGTGATCTGAGCATACCGAATCACATTAACGTCAAACTTAAATTCAGGAGATGCAGTTTAACTAAAAAAATGAGTGACGCAAAACCATTTACATAATCAAACTTTTATAAAGTCTGATTATTTTCATAATGCCGAGCCAAATTTAGTGTAAAACAGCCTGCGAGTAGTTCAGATAAATAAAGAAATTGGAACTGTATTATAGACACTCCTAACACTATTTACTCCTTTCATTAATCCTTCAATCAAGCAGTAAAGAAAGTACCAGATCTCAAATTACCTCATTACAGCACCACCTAGGGTACAAAACGTGTGCATCTGAGCAGAAGTGCATGTTTGGGACCATGTGCATGTTTATATTTTCTGAAAACACGTTTAGGCCAAAAGACAGAAAAGGCGCAATAATTAGCAAAACAGTGGCATTAAATGCAAGTATCATGGAGACTAGGGGTGTCAAAATTAATTGTTTCTTCAGTGCACCGCGATGCAGACGCGGACAATTCGGTATCGATTCAATAATAAATCATATCTGGTTATTATGCACTGACGTCATTTATCTCATTAGCGCTATGTCTCCGTAGCTACTATGGCGAGGGAGGCGAGAGCGAGTATTTACAACGCTCCAGTTATTTAAAAACTCAGAAACTGTGCACAATTTCACAGCGTGTGTGTTTGCTGGACTTTCACTGACACTTACAGCAGAAGTCCTTATTTCACTGCGATTGAGAAAATGAAAGTACTCCTTTTCTCTCTCTCTGGCCCATCTAACCTGATGGTGTGACTTTTCCTCTCCTCTCGGCGGTTAAAGCGATACTTCTGGAAACGGACACGTGTGCGTGTCTGCAGAGTTTTCTCCTCTGCGTCTATCATGGATCAGCTGTGATCACCGCTGCCGTTAATCATCGGTGAACAGCGCCAGAGCGTTAGAGCCAATCGCAGCCCATCCTGTTGAGCACGTGACCAATCATAGGGGTGTATGAACGCACTCACTAGACAAGGCTCAGAAAGCGAGCGGGATTTTTACATTTGTTTATTTATATTAAATGCTGTTATGTTGTTCTGTGCTTGTACTTGAGTTTTTAAAGGTACAGTTTATATTTCTGACTGTTTGTATTAAAGGACAAAATTGTGTTACAAATAGTATACAATCATATTTATACATTTCAATACAATAATTATTGTGACGTGTATAAATATAAAACTGTGTATGGAAAGCATCGTCAATGCACCGTGATGCACCGAGATATTGAACTGAACCAAATCGATGACATGACAATCGTAACCGAACCAAACCGAGAGACCACTGTAGGTTCACACCTCTAATGGAGACAGACATAAAATCAATAATAAAAACACAACAGGCAAAGTTGTTGTTTGAACAAAAAATAAATTAAAAGACAACCTGTAGCAGCTTTGGTTTTCTGAAGTGTGAGAATATATTCATGTGTGAATTTTATAATACTTATCAAACTGACACTGAGAATACCATTCAATAACAGCCAAATAACCGGCCAAAACCTGCGGCAAACACAGTTTCCATCTGCATTCAGAAACGGCGCATAATCCAATCCAGCTGGAATTGATTTCTTCATTCTGTATTCTGAGAGCACCATATGCTCCTGCTCCCACTCCTATATGGGCCTGATCGCGTTAAGACAATGAGTCTGGAGGACCTCTAGTAATAAACACACATCCACAGGTGCCTGCAAGATTACATTTTAAATTCAAAATGATTCTGAAATCACACTGTACAGACCAAACGCTGGAGCTACACCATTCTGGATGAAATAAAAATATTTTATAGTGTTTGAAGTATTTGCTCCAATATAAATAAACAAATGAAATTAATTAATTGAGTATTCATTCATTCATTTTCTTTTCGGCTTAGTCCCTTTATTCATCTGGGGTCGCCACAGCGGAATGAACCACCAACTTATCTAGCATATGTTTTACGCAGCGGATGCCTTCCAGCCGCAACCTATCACTGGGAAACACCAATATATTCTCATTCACACTCATACACTATAGACAATTTAGTTACCCAATTCACCTGTACCTAGGCTTGTCACGATATCTATTTTTGTTGTACGATATATTGCACCAAAATATATCACGATAAACGATATTATTGTCATTTTAAGACCATTTTAAGCCGCTCATTATATAATGCCAGAATGACAATATATCATCATCATACGCAAGTACACTCTTTAAAGAAAACACATCATATTTTATTTTACAAAATATTTAATTTAATTTTAGTCATTTTAACAATTTAATAATTAGACATTGGAATCAGAATGTGAAAACACATATCTTAAACAAATAAATAATAATAAACATTAACAAAAAAAAGCAAGGTAAAAAGTAGCAGAGGCAGCGATATCTCATTCATTCATTTTCTTTTCGGCTTAGTCCCTTTATTAATCTAGGGTCGCCACAGCGGAATGAACCGCCAACTTATCCAGCATTTACACAGCTGATGCCCTTCCAGCTGCAACCCATCTCTGGGAAACATCCATACACTCTCATTCACACTCATACACTACGGACAATTTAGCCAACCCAATTCACCTGTACCACATGTCTTTGGACTGTGGGGGAAACCGGAGCACCCGGAGGAAACCCACACAACCACGGGGAGAACATGCAAACTCCACACAGAAATGCCAACTAACCCAGCCGAGACTGGAACCAGCGACCTTCTTGCTGTGACGCAAACGTTCTACTCACTGCGGCGCCATTGGCTGCGATATCTGCTAGATCTATTTTCAGTTGTCAGGCACTCACATCAAAATATACTTTAGTCATTTATGGAAAATAATATAGTGTTTTTTTAACCAGACTGACACTGACACCTCCAAAAGATATAGAGAGGTTGTGCAATCGGCTTAAATGTTGCAAGAATTGCTTTTTTTTTTTTTTTTTACGTATAAGCGATATATATTGCATCAACAAAAATAATTGAGGTCATGTCCATGTATTGTTCGATAAGTCGATATATTGATTATTGTGACAGGCCTACCTGTACCGCATGTCTTTAGACTAGCGGAAACCAGAGCTTCTAGAGGAAACCCACGCGATCACAGGGAGAACATGCTAACTCCACACAGAGATGCCAACTGACCCAGCCGTGGCTCGAACCAGCGACCTTCTTGCTATGAGGCGCTACCCACTATGCCACTGTGTCGCCCCTAATTAATCATTGACATATATCTTAAATCCAATGTTGTTGTTATTTGCACATTTGGGGTCAGTGTCACTGTCACAGTGTCACAGTGTCGCAATCAAACTCAAAAGTCTTTTCACTCAAATTGAATCATTTGAAACATTTTCCCCCTGAAATTATGAAATGACCATGAAAAGATCTCAATAAGCGAATACAAACTGTAAAATAAATATTTGTTGTTTTTGAACCACTTTGAAGATTTATTTGTGGCCATTTTGCCTTTATTTGACAGGACAGAGCTAGACAGAAAGTTAAACTGGAGGGGGATAGAATCGGGAAAGGTCCAGGAGCCAGGGTTCAAACTCAGCATGCCCAAATTGCATTGAAACACTAACCAACAGGCTACAAATAGATATTCTCACCATGCTGGGAAGAGGAAGTGCCATGTTTTAGGTCAGCCTGACTTTAAGTCAAGCAAAAAAAGTTCAAGGTAGATTTTTAAAGTGTCTCACGCAGAAGTGCCAAAAAGTGGTGCTAACCTACTCCTGAATAACAAGTGTGAAACGTTCATTTAACCAGGGTTAATCACTGTGTTCACTGTGTAACCCAGGGTTAAGCGCAGATTTAAAAGCACTTTAGAAAAGCGACGCCGCTACACTTCACAACAAGACTGGAGATGACAGTCACTTAAAGTTTAAGGGATTTGAATAAAGTATTAAAAGTATGAGTGAGCATGCCTTGCTAATCCACCAGTGAAAGAAAAAAAAAATGACATTGACAAGGACATAAAAACTCCCATACGCTAAAAGAGGAAAGACCACAGGTCTGCATTTCTATGGGAGATTTATTAAGGTCTAACCCAGAGCTGATGTCAGAAAAACGCGATGCTTCAGTTCACCGCTGAGAGGCCGTGTGAACAGCGCGGGTGAGAGCGGCTGAGAGGCAGAGTGTGTAATCTAATTGTGTTTCAGTATCACGGGTGTGTGATCTCCATCTCTCTTACGCCTCGCCACTCGTCGCCGCATAAATGCACATCTGTAACCGGGGAGCCGCAGCTCATCTCAGAGCTCAATGACGCTATGGCTCAATGCTTGGCCATGTGTGAAATATCTGATAGTTTCAGTCACTGTCTCCAGGGATCAGATCTGACCGAGAAAAATGTTTGGACACAGTCTATCAAGCCTCATTTGTGTGCAATTGCTATGATAATGCACACAATGCATGCAGATGAAATGAATTACACCAGTTTATGCAACTATAGGAGTTAAAATCTTTTGTAACTTGCAGAACATTTCCTTCTACCACATTAAAATAAGATAAAATTTCCCAATCGGTTATCTATCCCTTGAAAATCTCACATTCTGACCTCTGGAACAACCCTGAACTCCTGAGTATGTGGTATTTACACATTTTAACCGATTTTAAAGATGGGGTGATGAGGAACATTGCCCACGGAGTTCCCTAGGTTCCTCTGGGATCCCTTCAGCCTGAGGGTAACATACTCTCTGCATACGAATCCAGAAAATACACAGCAAATGTTCCTGTGAAGCACACCAGAGATGGTTTGAGGTCTGTGGCTTTACCACTAGAGAAAGCACAATGGCTGATTTGGATCACATGTGCCTTTGATAACCAGAAATTTCACAGCCTTGACATCCATTGACAGTCAGTTTACACACCGTGGAGACTATGGAAATGAATGGAAAGTGACACATGCTGCTAGAGTCGGGTACCGAAACCCATATTACTGCTGTGTAAATTTGCATGCAAGTTAGGGCTGCACGGTATATCGTTTCAGCATCGATATCGCAATGTGCGCATATGGAATAGTCACATCGCAAGGTCTGCAATTTTGAGTCTGAATTATAGTTGACCAGGAGTTACAAAACACATGAGTCACTGTCAAGTTTAACCATAACGTCTTGTTTCAAGTCTAAATATCTACATTTCAAAGCAAAAACAAGATTATTTTATTTACCACATTGGCAGATATTGCAGCTTGTTTTAAGGAAAAACTCTCAATTTTGACTTATTTCTTCTGAAGGTGAAAACAAAACAATATTTCTACTTGATCTAAGAATGTGAGATACAGTATTTCGACTAGAAGCAAGACAAAGCAAAAGCAAGGCTTTACTGCTTTGTGATTATTCAATTATGTACCTGAATAATATTAGACTACTAAGAAACTGATATACAGCTATTCAATTCATCTTGTAAAACTGTATTCAGATTGCAATATTTATGAAAAAAATAAAATAAATAAAATAATATTTTTTTCCAGTATCGTGCAGACCCAATGTATGTGAATTTGTTTATACAGTATGTATAATTAGATTATAAAATTTTAAAAATTACTTAAATGTAAAATAAATTAAATTCTGAAAAACTAAATGTACGAATAATATAAACATAATAACTGTAAAATATAATTTAAAAAAAAGTATATATGAGCAGTAGCATACAAGTGGCAGCGCAATATGGCTGTGTAATGGCACTAGAGGCAGGCATGCTTGACTCCAGGCCACAAGCTGAGTGCCTTAGTGTCCCACCAGTGACAATATACAGCCATATCGCATTGCTAAGAGTGTGATAATGTGTTTATACAACAGTTCAACGACATAATCGAGTACAGAAAAAAAATTATAAATCAAACACGGAGAGTCTCAAAAACCCTTTTGTATGAGGAACTACTTTCTTCCGCTATTCCTTAACATCTGCAGCTGACCTCAGAACAACAAAACCTGTTGCTACTTCACAAAAGTCACTTTAGAGCTAGTATTTGAATGATTATCTAGTGTAATATCTAAAGTGTTGATAAAACAGGTGATTTTGCTCACATTTTAAGATTATAAGGCTTAACAGCATGAAATGCCATCAGTCTACAAAGATTTCCCAGTGTGTCTCTGTTGCAAAAACAGAGCCAAAAAAAAAAAAAGCCAAAGCAAAGCAAACACTACCAGACTACTATGGTAGTGCTATAGCACTATAACACAAAAAAGAGTGAGATCGACTTAGAAAGTCACTTACCTGTTTTATAATGATCTGATCAGCTGTAGTTTGAAATTTACGCTAAATTTTTGGCCTCTAAGGACTTATGTGGTCTCTGTAGCCAACTTGTGGTGGAGTGTCAATTGTCTTTTCTCTGCTTAGTATGACGGGCTGATAGATGCAGAGGAGCTGTATCTCCGAAATTATAATTAAATAAAATGCACTATCCTTCCAAATAAACTGCATAGTTGCAATCTAAACAACTGCATTCCCGCCTAAAAAAAGCCTAAAAAGTACATTATGTTGTCCAACAGCTGCAATATTTGTGAAACTGTAGTGAGTTTATTGATCTGCTGTCACTCTGTAGGCAGAGTAATACAAAAGGGTGAAGAGGCTGTATGAGTGCTGTTATTGCAGAATGTCTCACAGCTATCAGCCAATCAGATTTAATAACCAGACAGAATTGCCGTTTATATAAACAGTGAGGGAAAAAATTATTTGAACCCCAGCTGATTTTGTAAGTTTGCCCACTAACAAAGAAATGATCAGTCTATAATTTCAATGGTAGGTTTATTTGAACAGTGAGAGACACAACAATAACAAAAAAATCCAGAAAAATGCGTTTCAAAAAAAGTTTGAAATTAATTTGCATTTCTATGAATGAAATGAGTATTTGATCCCTTCGGAAAACATGCTTTAGTACTTGGTGGCAAAACCTTTGTTGGCAATCACAGAGGTCAGCCGTTTGTTGTACTTGGCCACAAGGTTTGCACACATCTCAGGGGGGATTTTGGCCCACTCCTCTTTGCAGATCCTCTCCAAGTCATTAATGTTTCATGGCTGATGTTTGGGAACTCGAACCTTCAGCTCCCTCCACAGATTTTCTATGGGATTAAGGTCTGGAGACTGCCTAGGCCACTCCATGACCTTAATATGCTTCTTCTTGAGCCAATCCTTTGTTGCCTTGGCCGTGTGTTTTGGATCATTGTCATGCTGGAGCACCCAAACTCTGCTTGGCGATGGTCTTGTAGCCCGTTCCAGCCTTGTTTAGGTCCACAATCTTGTCCCTGAGATCCCTGGAAAGCTCTTTGGTCTTAGCCATGGTGAAGCGTTTGGAATCTGGATTGATTCTGTGGACAGGTCTCTTTTATACAGGTAACGAGCTGAGAGGGCTGCCAATGTCAGCTCGTTACCTGTATAAGATCCACCCGGGAGCCAGAGATCTTGCTGACAGATAGGGGATCAAATACTTATTTCATTCATAAACTTTTTTTGAAACACATTTTTCTGGATTTTTTGTTATTATTGTGTCTCTCACTGTTCAAATAAACCTACCATTGAAATTATAGACTGATTATTTCTTTGTTAGTGGGCAAACTTAATAACATTAATACCTTTCTGACGCCTACACATCAAAAATGAAAAAACAAAGAATCAAACTAAATACAAATTATCAACCACCAATCCTTTGACTTTTTTATTTATTATGTTTTGTTTAGTTATTTTTTTGTAAACAAACAATTTGTAAAGTTTGAGTTAGTAGACTAAATTTCATTAAAGAATGTGTCAGTCTCTGACATCAGCTCTCACTGTAGACAGCAGTAAAGCAACACTGACTCCTTAAGCCAAAACACGGGCACAGTGCCACGACAAATCAATATTCAGAGTCACTGACTGGTCAAAAGGCATTTGCACAGGACACTGATCACGTCCGGATGGCTGATCAAAACAAAAGCCAAAGTCAATGCCAGTTTATTAATTAGAGTTTAGTAGGTGGGCTAAAGTTGCCATTCATCCCCAGCCAAAGGTGCCATGTTTCCAGCAGGCACTGCCACAGGAACGCCAGCTGGTACCGTAGACCAGCTGAACCCGGCCGACAGCCAATAAGACAGATGCGCACGGTGACCTGCAAAGGCTGCCGGGATATCTGACACAGATTTACCGAGACAGCTGGGGAAATGGTTGGCAGGGACCGAGAGAAGGAAAGATATGAAGATGGAAAGCTGCGCAGAGGAAACGACAAAGGAACAGATGGATGAGTTTTAGGAGGTAGTAAAACATCACCACATACTGGCAGCGGACTTCGCGAGCGGCAATCAAAACTGACCACAATTTGCTAATCGCTTACGGTTATTCCCAGTAAAATAAGGGTGTCCAATCCTGCTCCTGGAGGACCGATGTCCTGTAGAGATTAGCCCCAATCTACTTGAAAGACCTTAATTAGCTGGTTCAGGTGTGGATAATTGGGATTGGTGTTAAACTCTGCTGGACAGTGGCCCTCGAGCAGCAGCGCTAGGGGCATATTCAAACAGATGAAATCCAGTTAAAGGGATAGTTCACACAAACCGTAAATGGTCTCACTATTAATCACCCTCAAGTGGTTCTAAACTTGTGTGTATTGCTTTTATTTATGCTAAACACAAAAGAAGATATATTGAAGAATGTTATAGGCTAATCGCTATTTTTACTACTACTTTCATAGTATGTGGTTTTCCTACTATGGAAGTCAATGGTTACTGGTTTCCAACACTAACATTGACATCCAAACTTCTTTTGTGTAAAAAAAGAAGCCCAAAAAAGTTTGTCACAAGTAAAGGGGGATCGAAGATAATATAATTTTCAGTTTTGGTTGAACTATGCTTTCAGTGCAGATTATACAATATAACCCTTCTATATTAGGGCGATATGTAAAACGATCTGCTGGTAAAACTGCCAGAATTTTAAGACTCAAGTGAATTTTATTTCTATCTATTCATTCATCTATTCATTTAGTCACATTTTAACAGTCTTGAAAATGGATTGATTGATTGATTGATTGATTGATTGATTGATTAACTGTGAATCTACCATAATGGGCATGTTAACAGCTGGTCACTTAATGCATTTTTTTTTCCTGATCGGATAGCTCTGACTTCTGAAAACAGTTCCAATTACATTTGACCACACGAACACGTCTCCACTAAACAGATATGATCCCAATTTTCAAATGCTGTGCTATATGCAAATTTAACAAGGTTACGTTAACTAAAAAAATAATAATAATAATCAGATACACCACATTTTATTTAATTAATATTATTATTTAAAGAAAAAGTACGCTAAACAATGTATTTGACATTTTAATTATTTTATATGCTATCTGTAAAGCATCATTAAAAGCACACAAGACATGCTTTGTGGTTACTTTTATTAAAGATTAAATGAAACATCTATTTTTGTCATACAGATCCATGTATGTCATCATTCAAAATTGTAAAAGGTTTTAATTTGTGTATAACATGCACTCTAAAAAACAAAACAATATGTCCTTTCTAAAGAAACAGAATGTTATATTTTTTGGTAAGACTTTATTTTGATGGTCCCTTTTGCACATTTTGTTGACTAAAAGTTGCATTGCAACGACATACCAATTCCTTCTCGTTTGAGCATTGATAGACTGTCTGTGTAATATCTACTGATACTGCTCCTTCAACAGACATTTAAATGATTACAAGAAACTTTGCAAGTATATGTTAATTTACACTAACCCTAACCCCAACCTAACAGTCTACTTATAATCTGTTGAGAATTAGTTGACATGTAGATGCAATGTAACTTATAGTGGTGGTCCAGAGTGCATATTTAAAGTTTGATTGTGTTTATGGGCTGCAAAGCAATGTATGCTCATGCTTCATTTGTGAAAAATCACGTTATTTTTTCATATATGTTACTTTAATTATATACAGCTACTCTAACATGAAAACAACTGTCATATTTCCTAGTTCCTCCAAATGCCAGCCCTCTAGAGGCTCTGATTGGTCAGCTAACATAATGTGCTGATATTCGCGGATCGGCTCCGTGTTACCAGGAAGCGTCCTGCTATAACATTATAGCTTGTAAACTGAAGGGTTTATGACATCATTAACCAGGATGTATTTTTTTGTAGTCATCAAACTTTGCTAAGCTAACTCTGTAATAGCCAATGTCTCCCTTTGCATTGGACTTTGATCGTATTACATTCAGTGATGTTGTTTAAGTTCACACAGCTACATTACACGTCAACTAAAGCTTAAAATCAGGTGGACCACCCCTTTAAATCCACAAAATGCGTTAAAGGGACCATCAAAATCTAATGATACCTATTTTTTCTATTATTATTCACCTCTTTCCACAGAGATTGCTACAAAAGTCTGCTGCATTTCTGTTGTTTATGCTGTCACCTGATATTAATTTACCAATTTAATGTAATCACTTCACAATCAAAAATATTACCACAAAAAAAATTTTAAATAATAATAATTCAAACTCTGTTTCTTATGCATTTGTGATTGTATATCTGATGGTCATGTAGCCCACAAAATATGCGCTCTCATGTTTATTTATTTATTTTTATTAATTTTTTTGGGAGCAATAAATATATTACATATTTGCATATGTGGTTTCATCAACCAGATAAAACTGGACAGGTCTAAACGCACCTATGCGTCCCAGACCACATAACAGTGGTATGAGTGATCAGATATAGATCAGTTTCGAATGCATTTCGGAGGGCATTTTCAACGGCGCATATTTTATTTAAAAAAACTTTTTTAAAAAAAGAACAAATACATGACTACGTGTAAAGGCTCCAATCATGTCAAATTATGTCAAATAAAAGCTTTAAAACATTAAGACCTGAAGAAATAAAATATGGATCTATATATTAGGCTGTGAAATATTGACTGACTTACCAACTAATTAACAAACTAAATAAATAAACATTATATTAAAATACTTAGTATCTTGACATTTTCTTGGTATTTTAATATGGTCTTCTTCACAAACATATCATTGAATCCTTAACTACACTGTATTGTTCAAAATGCTGTTTCATAGCTGCAGCTTGCTCAATTTTTGTTGGTAAAATAAAGAAAATTAGAAAATATTAAATATCAGTACTTTCAGAGAATAAATTTAAAGTGATCTCTTGAACTGTGAGGTCATAAAACGGCATGCAGTACATGTAGTGGAAAGCAGAGTGAATGACAAACTTAATAAAACTACATTATTGAAACAATGACAATATCATCAGAAAAGATACATAGGCCATCACTAGGGCCAGACGGAATCTGCAGACATTTTTTGCTATTTCTGTGGAGTATTTTGTTAAAAATCTGCGGATTTATGCGGAATGATTTTGGGAGCATCATAACTAAAACCTTAATATATAAAAATAAAAAATAATCCCTTTTTAACTTGTATTTAATGTTTACAATGTGAATTCAGTTAGATCCTCTTAATTTGGTAAAACAAAGCAAGTCTCTCATATAAAATATCTACTAAAATACAGAAAATATTACTTTATAAACAGTATTGTAAATAAATCATATGAAAATTTTCATATTAGTCAATATTATTACTGAAATTAATTTGAAAACTGAATAAATATACATTTACACACATTTACTCAAGTAAATAAACAGAATCAATGATGGGCTAAAAATCTGTGGAAATCTGCACGCGCAGATTCCGTGTGGGCCTAGCCATCACACACACCTCCACACACATAAAAAACAAGCTCAAACAACATTAACACATCATGGTCGACAGATCATTTGACTCTTAACTCACAAGTTTCAGCTCAGAAAAGTAACTTCCCAATCAACCAGTTTTGTCATGTATTATTATTATTATTATTATTATTATTATTATTATTATTATTATCAGATCAACAAAACATTGCAGAAATTATTACATTCCCTCATGACTTTTGAGCATTTGAGATCTGTGAAACTAAAAATCAGCATCATTGCTGCCTGCTTGTTCATATGACATGGTAAATTACTTCCAGAACTGAGTAATATCTTGAGTAACCATGCATTTCTAGTTGTCACAAAGATTTGAAATCACATCATATGGCCAAATGAACCGTACAAATGAGCAAACTGCAATAAAGAGGATTCAGAACTCTCATAAAATGCCTATCATGCATGCCCAATTAAAAAGCAAAACGCTCCACTGCGTGCATGGATCAAACAGTAGGTATCCTAAATCATTTATAGCATTTCGTTAAAAGCTCCTGACTGTTCAAATGTAAAATGCAGCCCGTTTTGACCTTAAAAAGCAGTATTTCCAGCTCTCCCGTGCGTTAAAGTTTTATGCTGCCTTCAGACGGATGGCACTACATTAAAAACGAGAGGCTTCTCACCTTTATCTGGCAGCGGCAAAATGAGAACAGCTCCGCCACTCCCCTGCCGCAAAGTCACAGACAGAAACAGCTGACTTGGGTTGAATTGGTTTAGCCGGTGCCATTGCTCATGATGCAGAAGGTGGCCGCTCTTGTGATTGTCACCCTGTCGAGCACAAGCTCCTTTCCTCCCCTCCGCAAGCTCTTGATTAGATTACTTCTGCCTGTCCCAGGAGCGGCGCGCCACACTCTGAATATTAGCTTTTTGACTGGCCCCATAATCAGCTTGAGGAATGATCTAATACTCGCCGGCTAATGGGCAACTCCAGTGACGGCTAGCCTTTCTGGAAATTAATTTGGCCTTTTTCACCAAGCTCGCGCGCTGACTAAGCTGCTCCCTCTCTCTTTGCAACACAAGCATGTGCAAACACTCCATTCCTTTCATGACTCCTCTTTTAGTGTCACTATTTAAATGAAATGTAATGACAATCAAATTTAGAACCACTAGCTGGCTTTCAATCCGAACAGGAAGCAAATCCTTTTAAAGTTCGCAAACAAAAGTGAATTAGGTGCATTTCTAAGGCCCTGTTTACACTAGTGCGTTTTAGTTTTAAAATGGCGTTTTAGCATGAAAACGATCCGCGTCCACACTAGCGTTTCACCCAGCGTTTCTGAACATATCGTCCACACTACGCCACCAAATCACGTGACCATTCGCGCACTCTGGGCATGCGCGTTCAAGTATAAACAGGAAGCATGTGTCACGCTCGGCATTCTGAATAGGGCTTACGCCGCCTGAAACGCAAGCTATTAGCGAGTGCTCGAACAGTAGCTTGCCTCTTGCGAATATATGCAGCTGTTGTAGTAAAAAAAGGCAGAGTTTAACTGCACAATTGTGCTCTCATTTCTGTGTCCATGTTGTTGTTTACAGTGAAGGCTGGTCTGCCGTCTTCCGGTGGCTTTATAGTCATGTGATAGGGGCTTGACGAATAAGGGAAGGATACGCAATGACCCAAAAGCCCCAATCGAGTAGCGAATCTTAGTAGCCACGCCTCCGATTTCAGATGTCTCCGTCTTCCCCCATCCACACTGAGACAGAGCAGCAGCGTTTTAGAATGAAAACGGCCTCTACAGCATTTCCAAAACGCTCCGTTTTTGGGGCTCGAAAACTCCGGCGTAGTGTGGACGGATGGCGTAACCGTAGCAAAATGTATACGTTTTAAAACGAAAACGCATTCGTGTAAACAGGGCCTACATTGTTGGAGTGGCTGACACTAGTATTGGTATCCTAGTAACCAGCAGCTAACAAGACAAGCAAAATGGAGTCAGCTGATTAGTGAATGGTGTAATGTTCGCTACATTATGTATTAATTCCGCAAATGTTTTCCATCTTCCACTATTTACATCAACCCTAGAACCACCTCAAGCAAGTATAAATACTTCTTAATGATATTTATTCAAAATGTGCCATTTGCAATTTCAAAATCGCAAGTAAATTAGGTGTAGGGCAGTGCAATATGGACAGTAATCATATTGCGTTTTTGTGAACGAATATTGCGATTGCGATTTTAGTAACTGTTTTTGATTTTTCAAACAAGCTACATACATGCATTCTACATGTATTCAGTGCACAAGAGGAGCATAACAAAACATTTCACAATCAAATAACAGTATTAAGTTTAATAAATAAAACTGAAGGAAAATTGTCTTTAAAACAGACAACATAAAACAAATTAAGATCAACTAACCTCAACTGTAGTTAAAAACATACTGTACACAGTAGTACTAACTGCTTGATAAACAAAACTGTAATAAATTGTCTTAAGAACAGACAACACGACAAAATAAAGATTAACTAACCCTAATTCCAGCCATAACAATAAATAAAAAGTAATGTAAATCACAACCACCTATTCAGTTCTCCTGCTCAACTTCATCATGCGCGGAGTGAGCTCTGATTGGTTAACATCTTTCTCCCGCTCAGCTTAGCTGTAATTGCACGGTGTGCTGCGTCAGCTCTGATTGACTAAAATCATGTGCACAAGAATGTGAGCAAAAATCTAAATAAATTAATAGATAAATTTGCTACATTATGGGTTTACTCCACAAATGTGTTTCTATCCTCAACATTTATTTGAAATGTGCCATTCGCATCACTCATTTCTCATGCGGTACTTCAGAAACTCAGCTATAGTTGTGGCCAGAATTATTAGAGCACCAGTATTCACAAAAATCAGTTATTCACATTAACCCTTGAATACCCTCAAGCAAGTATGAATACTTTTTAACAATATTTAAAAAAAAAAAATATGCCATCTGCATTAGAAAGGATTTAGATGCATTACTAAGTTGTGATCGGTGTTCTAGTAACCAACAGCAAACAGAGAAAACTAAATGGAGACAACTGATTAGTGTATGTTGTAGACGGTCGCTACAATATGTGTTTACACCGTAATTGTGTTTATATCTTCCGTTAATCGCATTACCCTAGAAAAACCTCAAGCAAGCGTAAACACTTTCAAACAACATTTATTTGAAACATGCTATTAGCATGTGATACTTCAAAATGCGCTTTAACACATGGATGATGGAAACCCAGCTATAGTGGTGGCCAGAATTATTGGAACACTACTCACAAAAGTCAGTTATTCCTATATTTTGCTGTAATATCATCAGTTCACTATTTTTTTATTAACTGAAATCATTTTGTGGAATTTTACTTTCCACAAGGAGTGTTTGACCATCATCCAGTCCATCTGCAAAGTTGGTTGAAATGCAAAGGGTTGTTTCACCAAATGTTGCTGTAATTTAGTTAATATAACCTAAATGATAAAGAAAACCTGTTTATGGCAAAAGATTTAAAGGCATCCTCATTTTACAGCAAGTGGGAATTAACTTGTGCTACATGACAAAATAAGACTTTTGTGTCATTGTATATGAGATTTAAGATTTAGGACTCATCCATGACTCAATTCTGACATGTCAGAATCAAAGTTTACATCCTTCTTCTGTTTTTCAATGGCGTAGCTCTCACACTGACAAGAGAAAATGCAATCTAACTGCTATTAGTTCAGACAGAAATGCACATATCCAATGCATATCAAATTTATTCACACATATAGAAACTGATCCAAGCATATCAGAATGCATGAGAATTTTTGATCGGCCATATCCGATCAGTACCACATGGGAGGACAAAATCAGAATTGTAAACTGATATTTCCCACCAAAAAACAAACTTAATACCATTATTAGCAGGAGAAAAATACTACTGCCCTGATCATTTGGCAAACACTGTACAGAATTGTTTAATGTGATATGTTTTTGCATTTAAAACAAAATACATCAAACCCCTTAGATATAAACATATGTAGCATTTTTGAGTAACGACTAATTGGTCAGCAAAATGGCAAGTTGCAATGTTAGTTTTCAACGTGAAACCAAGACAACATGTTTCTTACCCTCTTTGTCGTCGTGCCGAATGATGGCGTCCTGTATGATGTCTGAAAGCGGGAAGCTGATCCTTTGTTTCTTGCGGTTGGTGGAACGGGACTTGGGGACGCTCTGTTTCTGAAGTGTCCGTTCGCGCTCGTAGTAAACCCGTAGCTGCTCGCAACGCATTCGTCTGACCAGCCTCTGACGCTGGCCCAACGGCAGAGACTCCAGCAGACACTGGTCTATCTCCATGTTCTGCCTGAACACGTTACATAGCTGAAAACAACCTGGACAGAAAAAAAAAAAGAAGAGAAAATAAGCAGGGGATTCAGGGAAGGGAAATATAGGAGACAAAAACAGGAGGGTGTTTGCTTTGTTCTGAAATGAGTTTAAATTGTTACAATTTCGTTTGGCTCAGTTCACTTTCACAAGGCAGCATTTCTAAATGGGCCAAAGTTGAGAAGTGAAAGTGAAGGATAAGATTGAAGAAGAAAATAGGTAAAAGGAGGATGAGGAACAATGGAAATGGAGTTATTGTAAAAACGATTTTGTGCAGCAACACCTTTTACAACCTGTCACTCTACGAATAGTCTCAAAAAGGGAATTTTTGCAGGATTATTGCAGACTCCTTTAACTTCACAAAAGTCATGAAGACCTGCAGTGCTCCTCCTGATGATATCATTTCTCATTTGATATTGCCCGGTAGAGATATTTTACCAAGAAACTGCAGTCAAACATGTATGATTAAGTAGGTTTTTGCAGTTCCACAAAAACGCAGGCTAAAGTATATACATCTCTAAACCCATCAGATGGGATGGTGGGCCAATTTAAAGGTTACCATGGGCCAGCTTTGGCCCACGGGCCCTAGTTTGGGCATCTCTGGTCTAAACCTACCATCATAGTTATTAACGTCTACACCAGGGCTATTCAATTGGTGGCCCATGGGCCGAACCTGGCCCCCGAGGTAATTTGTTATGGCCCTCCAATTAGTGTGACCAAGATATCAGACATAAATTTAGTTCAGTCGAAAAATGGCCGCTATAGTTATGAAGTGACTTGCGCCTGTTCAATACAGCATGAACTGCAGTTTAAGGCTGCGCAGAGCGTGAGTCACCTGACATTAAGCGAGTGTGCGTGAGCAGCCGAAACCATTTGGATATGTTTGCAGAAAAGGCCTTTTGTACAATGCACTGAGATCGTTATTAGAGATTCGCCGATTTCACTATTTACTGTGCTATTAACTGCGCACTACCTGTGTGCTAGTTTGAAGTTCCAAGCTTATACAGCGAGGCCAATTCGCACACTGGATTAACTATAGCGGCGGGCCGTTTCAATATCACGTCCTTTCCGCACGCAAGTTTGTTATTTCTAATGTGAGAATATATGCCAATATGACAACAGTTAATCTAAATACTTAAGCCTACCTAATATAAAGCTCAAATTTACATTAGACGTGATGACCGCAAAACCATGATTATTCTTCAGACTATAATCATACAACCTCGTTTTGAATCGTTATGCAGTTCAAAACATAACGTGTCTGATCGTAGAAGCCTACTTAAACAATGCACTGCTTTTGTTGCACTTTGAAATACAACATTGGAATGTTTGTTCAAAAAAAGCCACATTGTACAGTGCAGTGACAACATATTAACTAATGTAGAAAAAGCCAACGTGTGGGTGTTTAAAGAGCAAAAATGCACCATATGCAGTTGTGTCCTCACTCATATTGCAAGTCATACCTCTCCGGCCCATCGTTTGGGATGCTTTCATGAACTGGCCCCCAAGACAAACTAATTGAATAGCCCTGGTCTACACCATCCCAACCCTAAACCCAAACATCACAGTTATCAACGTACAGCAGTGAGCTGTGGAGTCTTTCATACTTGACGTGCTCACTATTGTACTGTGTACATGAGGGTGACGCCAAGAAGGCTAATTGTCATGACAAAACAGACAAAGAAGTCAGTGAGTGGAGTTGCACAGTGGAGTTGCTAAATGAATGAATATAATAATATATCAAATAAATTGGTAGTGGATACATTTGAAGAAAACTCATGAAAACATTTGGTGAAAATGTTCTCCGCTCCGTTCTCTTGCCAACAACATCTCGTTGTGACATCTTGCAATGTTCAATGGGATCTCGATAACTACAAGTTACACCTCTAACTCACTACAAGTTACACCCTCGTCTTGCAGTCTGCAGAAAGATACACTTGTCTTGGCTTTGTTCAACTCTAAATTTGAATACTTCTACTTTAAAAGTCTGCGTTTTTGCACTGCTGGCACACTACATTCATAATACTATACTTAGGATCCTCTACTCCTAATGCATACAGAAAAGACAGAGTGCGTATTAGCATGCACTACGGCTAAAACGATCCAGATGCCAGACAGATCTGTGCAGGTGGTAGATGCGAGATTTGAACGGTGACAGTAGCAATGTCAGTAGTGACAAATGTTGTAAGGTATGCTAAATGTTGGCAGGTATTAGCCGAGTAGAGTGTGTCTGGGGACTGCAAGACAGGAGCGTAACATAATAGGGCGTAACTTGTAGTGCAATAGAGGCGTAACTTGAAGTTATGGAGACCCACAGGTTAAAACTGTTGTCTGCAAGATGGCGCTGTACATCAGTTTCAACGTCTACACCTTACCCAAACCTAAACCCAAACATCATTGTTATTAACATCTCAACCTCCCCCCAACCCTTGACTCAACCATCATCATTATTAACGTCTACACCTTCCCCAACCCTAAACCATCACAGTTGTTAACGTACAGCCATGAGTCGCGGAGCCTTTCATACTTGACGCGCTCACCATTGTACTGTTATTTGCAACCACAGGGGGCGAAGCCGAGTAGGCTAACTGCCATGACTAAACAGACGAAGAAGTCAGCGAGTGGAGTTGCATGGTGGAGTCACTAAAAAAATGAATATAATAATATATCAAATAAATTGGTTGTGGATAAATTTGAAGAAAACTCATGACAACATTTGGTGAAAATGTTCTCCGCTCCGTTATCTTGCCAACAACATCTCGGTGTGACATCTCGCAAGGTTCAATGGGATCTCGATAACTCCAAGTTACACCTTTAACTCACTACAAGTTACACCCTCGTCTTGCAGTCTGCAGAAAGATACACTTGTCTTGGCTTTGTTCAACTCTAAATTTGAATACATCTGCTTTAAAAGTCTGCGTTTCTGCACTGCTGGCACACTACATTCATAATACTATATTTAGGATCCTCTACTCCTAATGCATACAGAAAAGACAGAGTGCGTATTAGCATGCACTACGGCTAAAACGATCCAGATGCCAGACAGATCTGTGCAGGTGGTAGATGCGAGATTTGAACGGTGACAGTAGCAATGTCAGTAGTACTAACAAATGTTGTAAGGTATGCTAAATGTTGGCGGGTATTGGCCGAGTAGAGTGTGTCTGGGGACTGCAAGACAGGGGCGTAACATAATAGGGCGTAACTTGTAGTGCGTTAGAGGTGTAACTTGAAGTTATGGAGACCCACATGTTAAAACTGTTGTCTGCAAGATGGCGCTGTACATCAGTTTCACAGCTACACCTTACCCAAACCTAAACCCAACCATCATCATTATTAACGTCTACACCTTCTCCAACCCTAAACCATCACAGTTGTAAACGTACAGCCATGAGTTGCGGAGCCTTTCATACTTGACGCGCTCACCATTGTACTGTTATTTGCAACCACAGGGGGCGAAGCCGAGTAGGCTAACTGCCATGACTAAACAGACGAAGAAGTCAGCGAGTGGAGTTGGATGGTGGAGTCGCTAAATTAATAATTATAATAATATATCAAATGGAGTTGAATGGTGGAGTCGCTAAATGAACAATTATAATAATATATGAATGAATTTATATATCAAATGATATATAATATATCAAATGAATTTGGTTGTGGATAAATTTGGAGAAAACTCATGAAAACATTTGGTAAAAAAGTTCTGTTGTGTGATCTTGCCAAAAACATCTCGTTGTGACATCTTGCATGGTTCAAAGACACCTTGATAAGTTACACCTCTAACTTATTACAAGTTACACCCCCATCTTGCAGTCCGCAGAAAGATACACTTGTCTTGGCGTTGTTCAACTCTAAATTGGAATACTTCTGCTTTAAAAGTCTGCATTTCTGCACTGTTGGCACACTACATTCATCATACTATATTTAGGATCCTCTACTTCTAGTCTTGCATACAGAAGAGACAGAATGCAAATTAGCATGCACTACGGCTAGAGCGATCCTGATGCCAGACAGATAGGTCTGTGTATTCCTCAAAGCTCAGTCCATTTAAATCTTATCTGGCACACGCTGCTGAGTAGCATGTCTGTTTAACCTTGAGAGAGTCGAGACTTTCTCCACACGCGGCACCAGCGAGACTCAATTATCATGACTCGGCATTTCTCCTGCAGTAGCATGGAACAAAGCCAATGCCATCCCTGTGCACGTGCTATAAAGAAGTGCTGAATGCTCTAGGATCTGCAGGGCGCTGTAAATAAAGAAGAAAACTATGACCACTGAGAGACATACACTGTAGGTTACTGTAGGACATTTATTAAACTATAATTGCTATGAACCTACAAGAGAATGCAATTTAATGAATGGGTAAATCATAGAATTATGGAATAAACACTCAGAGAGTATAAAAACGCCCTTATTTACACAGGACTGTATTACGCTGGGGCAGTGAAGTGGCACAGTGTGTAGCACTGTCTGCCTCACAGCAAGAAGGTCGCTGGTTCAAGTCTCAGCTGGGTCAGTTGACATTTCTGTGTGGAGCAAAAATTATGTTTTATGTTGAAAAATGTATTTACATAACGGATTGATGGACTTTTTTGTGCACAATTTAAGAAAATAATGGCTCATGCAGTGCTCTGTGCATGTGATTTTAAAAAATGTGGGTAGAGAATTGCATTAAATCTGTTTTGCATTAAAACCAAAATTCATCAGTTTGTTTTTTTGTTGTTGTTTTGTTTTTTTCAATTATAAATTAAGTGCCCTGTATAGGCAAACCTTCAATTTACCAAATTCACAGTTTATTCCCATTGATGCCCATATATTCCTATTAATTACCATACATCCCCATGGAAATTTTCCAGCCATTAAAATTTCTGTAATTTTGCAACCGTAATCAGCAGTCTGTGAGTGGAAAAACAGTGTGTGGAATACTTTCTTGGCACTCTTATGACTCCTTAGAACCAACAAGTCATCATTTAGATGCCCCAGCCTGCACAAGTGTTGAATCTGACCATGTCCATCCAATTCAGCGATGCAACTTCCAACATGATAACTTGCCAAAAAGGTCAAATAACCTAAAACTGGTTTCTTGAACCTTTCATTGAATTCGCTAAACTCAAATGGCCTCCAGAGTCCCTAGACCTCAATCCAATAGAGCAAAATTGCGATGTGCTTGTACAGGAGACTGATATTATGGACAAATATCTTACAAATCTTCATCTTGTATGAAACAATGATGTCATCAAAGACCAAAATCTCAGTGGAATGCTTCCAGCACCTTATTGATTCTACGTCACAGGCAATAAGGCAGTTCTAAAGAGAGAGAAAAAAAAACTGGCCGAACCAGACACTTACAAGGTATACCTAATATAGTGGCCAGCAAGTGTACGTTTAAAGTGATTTTTTTATGCTGATGAATAATTGAAAGTTTGAAACGTTTGAGTCAAATTGGCTACCCTTCTCCTCGAGGTTCATTTGCCGCAATCACAGAGCTGCTCAGTCATTCTCACACATTTCATCTTCAGCCTGCAGCTGAGCCGACGCCAGCTGCACACATCATGCATTATGAAGTCATTCACCACCCCGTCTAACCCAGAGAGATGAATAAGAAATATCCACAGAGAGGATGAGCTCATGTTTGAGGAGCGCCGGTGTTCAAATAAGAGCAGGAGGAATTACAAGGAGTTTGTTTGACCTTGCTGCTGCGGCCACTTCTATCACGCGATCTTAAGCACATCAATCCCCATTCCTCAAGGCTGTGTTTTAGCAACGACAGAGAGAGAGAGAGAGAGAGAGAGAGAGAGAGAGAGAGAGAGAGAGAGGGACAGCTTCTCTCTCCCTCCCTCCCTCTCAGACACGCTACTGTGCAAATCTGTAATTACTCTGCTAATTCAGGTCACCAGAAGCCCTCTGGACAGGGAAATAAAACTTTGAAAGTTTGCCTTTGTAGACAAATTAAAGAGAGAGCTTTTCATGCCCTCTCTCCGCCATTAACGCACACACACACATAGTCTCAAGAGTGTCCTCAAACACTTGTTCCCATTGCTCTTGAATCCGTCATCTGCACTTCAATAACTGTCTGGTTTAGCTCAGCTACCAAATCTGACCTTCGAAGACTACGTCGAATAGTTGGGACTGCTGAGCGAATCATTGGTACAACCCTCCCTACTCTCCAAGAACTGTACTTATCCAGAGCGAGCAGAAGGGCTGCCAAAATCACTCTGGACCCCTCACACCCAGCACACTGCCTCTTTGAACTGTTACCTTCTGGTCATCGCTACAGAGCACTGCGCACCAGAACAGCCCGACATAGAAACAGTTTCTTCCCTCAGGCGATCCATCTCATGAACACTTGATGATAACAATCATGGAACCAACATCACTACTTGCAATACACTTTTTAGACACATATACACTTATTTAACAACACACTTTACATGCCAATTTGCACATAACAAATACACTTTTTACACACGCATACACTTATTTAACAGCACACTTTACATGCCAATTTGCACATAACAGCTGCACATATAACGTTGTATATATACCTGTACACACACTTGTCCATTTGTATATTTGCATTTAACACTTACTTCTATTTTTTTAATATATTTATTATCTGTTTTTTGTCCTGTCTCTGTAATTCTGTTGCACTGTAGAAGCTCTGTCACCAAAACAAATTCCTCGTATGTGTGAACATACCTGGCAATAAAGCTCTTTCTGATTCTTTCTGATTCTTGTTAAACATAGCCAAAACCCAAAAACCCAATGATAATACGGTTCCTCTCTAACGGTCACAGAGACATCCGTGATATTATATTCTATTAAATTAATTTGCATGTGATGGAGACTGAAGGGTCAGTTATAGTCTGCCAACACAACCTATTATACAGCACATTCAAAAGTGTTCTAATTTTCTTTATACGACAGAAGAAAGAGTTCAATGTTCACAGTTCAAAAGCAAAAGGAGGCGGGAAACCGGCAAACTTTAAGCTCTTTAATCAAGAAAAAAAAACTAAATGGGTGGCAATATCCCCTCATGGACGGTTGAAACTGAAACCAAACATAACCTGTCCACACAGCAAAAAATCCAGTGTTAAATATACAGTGTGATTTTTATTTTTATTTTTTGGTGTTGTTCAGTGTTAAAACCGGAGTACATTTTAATCCACGAGTGTGAGAGCGTATATTTTAAGAGCGTTTTTTTTTTGTGTTAAACTCAACTTGCAGTGTATTTCCCACTAGTGATGGGAAGTCCAGTTTTTTACTCAAACTAACTCGTTTTTTCAGACAAACAGTGATCAAACCAGTATGCTTTACGGGTCTTGATGTTATAATAAATGATAAGATATAGTAATAAATTAATTTTCATCAGAAGCAGTGTACGATATGCACTCATTAGCTTATATACACATGCATAATCAATTAATGAATGAAAAGATTAATGAACATTTAATAAATTAAAACTATTTTCATCATATCTGATCACTGTTCTCTGTCACACACTAATTGATAATATAGGAAAAAAGGTAATATATAAACATCTTGAAGGGTAACACAATCCAGTTGAATGTAAGAATAAACTCTTACTGTGTTAAAATGAACTCTGTGAGTAATGTACAAATTTCACACTTTAGAAAGTGTTATCTTAACTCCAAAATGGAGGGAGTCATTTGTACATCCAAAGAGTGTTAAGTTAAACTCAAATTGAGTTAAATATACACCGATTTATTTGTATTTTTTGCTGTGCAGGCCTGGTCTTCTCTCGTCTTCCAATATCATCACTCCTCCTAATATCTTTCCAGAGCTCCTCTCTGTGGGACTCGAGACCGTTGTGGCATACAGGTGCTGCTCATTGACACTTGTGTCACAGGCCTCGGACTGCTCCCATTGCTCTCAGCTCCAGCCCAGTTGCAACACTATTATACTGTGTTCCTATATATTCACTAGGATTGAAAAGTTTTGGATAAGCAAATTGTTTTTAAAAAGTCTCTTATGCTCACTAGGCATGGGACGATAACAGTTTTCAAGGTATACCGTGGTTTGGAAAAGTCAAGGTTTTCATAGTCAAAATTTTCTGCTATACCATTCCTAAGGTATGTGTAGGATTTTTTATTTACATTTTTTTGTTGTTTTTTAGGTAAAAATTATAAAGACATCAGTGTTTTTGAAACAAATGAAGACAGCAAAAGTCAATGATTAACTTGAATGATTTAGCCTGACATGTTTACTGGCCCAAAATACTTTAAATGTTTCTCAAAATAAAGTATATTGTGTTCAAAGGGGGAAAAGGTTTTGTCTTTTAGCCAGACATTTATAAAGAATATATTTTAGAGCAGTAAACACAATACCGTCATACCGTGAAATTTTTAAAGATTATCATACCGCCAGAATCTTATACCGGCCCATGCCTACTCTCCACTTACATACGTACCAGATACATACAGTACATTTTAAAGTTTGGCAAGTCATGGTTTGGTTCAATGTCTAGTCAATGGTTTGGTTCAATGATTAGAGTCAGAAAGAAGAGATCGTAATTTGACAGGTGAGAAGATGGCTGTTATAGTTCATTCAAAAGTTTGTTCTAAAATTAAGTTTTTAGCTTGACAGGCAGAGCTCTTAGATACCCAAACTTTAAAAATATTAGCTAGTGCATTAGTGCAGCCATATTTTGACTATGCTGCTGCTTTTTGGTACAGCGGTAGTTTTAAAAAAAAAATGAAAAATAAATTGCAGACGGCCCACAATAAGTTGTGTAGTATTGTTATGAAAGTTCCTCCACTGACACATTTAAATAATGAACATAATAGTAAAAGTAATTTTTTAAAAGTTGAAAAAAGGGTCACTTTTTTGAAATTCGTGATGGTGTTTAAGATTTTAAAGAAAATGGTACCTAAATATATCCTTGATTTTTATGTTTTAGTTAGTGAGGTGCACTCTTGTCATTCTACAAGAGCGAGTTGCAGGGGTGTTTATTCCTGTAGATTTAAGAGTGAATCAGGTAGAAATTATTTTTTGTGTACCAGCTCTGTTGCTTGGAATGCTTTGCCTGGAAGTTTTAAAAAGATTCAAGTTGAGAGCGTTTTAGAAGGGAAATTAAAATTGGTTGTTTTACAATTAAAGTTGAGGAGTTTTGTTGTGTAGAGTTGTTTGAGCTGATGATGTTTGCACTCCATTTATGATTTGCTCGCCCATTTTGTGGCTTTTTTGTGTACTTTATCCTCGACAGTTTTTAAAATATGCATGAATTTGTCTAACAGGACTTGTTTGTATATTTTGTCAAAATTGTCAAATAAAATCAATCAATCAATTAATCAATCAAGAAATGCAAAACTTAAAATGTGGTGTCATTTATTCTTCTTGTTGTTATTATTAACAATTTGTATTATTTAACGATTAGCGTGCTTCAACAATTAATATATGTTATACCACTTAATATGTTCGTTTGAATACATGGATTTCAACCATTCTTTTTCCACAAGTAAAACAAGAATTGTGTTCGATACTCAACTGTACCTAAATGCTATGAAATCTCAGGTGTATATAATTTATACTTTACTTGACAAACAAATCCATTTGTTTTCCAAAAGTATATATAAAAACAACATTAAAATACCCAATTAAATAAAACTATTTAAACTCAGCAGTTGGTTGATAGAGACTCTATAAAGGAAACGCATGTGTTTGATAAGACACGTCTAAATGTGCACTGTTGGAGGGCCTCCAGGAACAGTGTTGGCAAATGCCACTTTAGAAGACAAAAATCTATTCTACTCTAATGTAGAGACAGATGGAACCTGAAAGGTGACGCTAACAATGGCAATTATAATTCTGTAAGACAAAATGCCCATTCCACAGCCTGTCTAAATTGTCCATCTAAAGCACAGCTTTGCTCCTCCGGCCTCTAAGGACACACCAGGTCAGGCACATAACATTTAAAAACCCAATTTCATGTAATAGACTACAGGGACCTTTTATAGCTGTGAGTGAAAATAGCGTTTCAGTAATCTAATTTGACTCCAAAACCATGAAAAAACGGAACACGGCTGCTGAGCTCTACTGGATCTCCAGGTCAAGCGGAGAAGATAATGCATTAACGTTACTTAAACTTCAAAAGACAATGACTGTAATCTTTTACAGAGAGCCAAAAGCACAAAACATCAGACAAGTGCTGCAAAACTATATTCACTTTTAGAGACAAACAGGTTTAAGAAGTCCCCAAGGACAAAAGCAGCACTGTGAAACTAGTTGATACTGGTTATTAAAGTAAAGCAGGAAAAAACTAAAACTCTAAAATAGATGTGTGAAATTTACTAAAGAAAACATGGTGATATATATTTAATATATATATTAAATTATACAATGTTTATATACCTACTGATAAAGATACATGGTCACACTTTTTTTTGATGGTCCGTTTGTTGAATTTAAGTTACGTTGCATCTACATGTCAACTAATTCTCATTAGATAGAAGTAGACCATTTGGTTGGGGTTAGGATTAGTGCAAGTTAATGTGTACTTGCAAAGTTTCAGATAAATGTCTGTTTAGCAGCAGTATTAACAGATATTAAGCAGAATAAACAAAATAAAGTTTTACCAGATATACCAATGCAACCCATTGAAGTACAGTATTTGGTGGTTTGGTACCATTATAGCACACATCAACATCTTTTGGTGGTAGTCAATATATCGGTCATTCAGATATCAAAAATGCAAAGCAATGATGTGTGAAAAGCTGAATACTTTTGCTGAACATTATGTCCTGTTTATTTAGACATCTTTAGCCCATGTTGTGCTTATAATGTCCATCAAATCAAAAAGAGTTCATTTGGAAAGCAACTAAAATCTATTTATTCTGGTTTGGGTGGTGGTGTTCACATAACATTTACACTAGTGGGTTTCCATTTTAACACGTGTATTAGAATGGAAATGCTCTTTTTATTGCATTAAACAATTTTGAAGCTATGTTCTGATTCACTTTGAAGTCTAAATACTGCACATATTATGTCTGCACTTGTACGTGCACTCTACCAGGTGCATAAAGGTCATTTGAGTGGGGCTCGACGAATCAAGGAGAGATACACAATAGTACAGAAGACCAGTCAGAGAGCGATTGTGGGTATAGTACCTCTGTTTTTAGTCCATCTATACGCAAAGGCATCACCAGAATATTCAAACTAAAACAGGGTCTTCAATATTTTCAAAACACTCCGTTTTCACATAACCATAACAAAACTTTTGCATTTTAAGGGTGTTTTCACACCTGAGGATCAGTTCATTTGGTTTGAACCAAAGACAACAAATGAAACACTGTAGCATTTTTCTTTGATTTGGTATCTTTTCACACCACACTGCTCTGATCCAAACCAGTTAAAAAAGAACAAAAAATGCAGTTATGGTGACATCAACCACATCATTTGTTGGCCAACTGCTTTTTGATTAGTCAGAATTAGCATGCATTTCTATTAAATTTACATTTAGTCATTTAGTCATTGTCCAAAGTGACTTACAATTGTGGAAGTATTCAGCGACTAAGCATAGGACGATAACCGTTTTCAAGGTATACCGCGGTTTGGAAAAGTCAAGGTTTTAAAACCTTTTCTGTAATATGAAAACAATTCTTTAATACCGTTCCTAAAGTATGTGTAAGATTTTATTTACTTTTTTTGTTGTTGTTGTTGTTTTGTAGGAAAACAGTATCTAAAGCTGAAAAGATATCCTAAGATGCCATTTAAAATTGTAAAGAAATCAGTTTTTGAAACAAATGAAGACATCAGAAGTCAATCATTCATTTTCATTATTTAGCCTGACGTTTACTGCTCCAAAATATTTAAAATGTTTCTCAAGAGCAGTAATCACAATATTGTAAAACCGTGATATTTTGATCCAAGGTTATCATACCGTCAGAATCTTATACCGGCCCATGCCTATCAGCGACATGCACAAATATTCCTACAGAACTCCTGAAAGTAAACAAAGAGGAGAAAAAGCCAGCAAACAAATCACCGCTTGTTAATATGGAGAGGTGACTTTGCTAGCTGACTGTATCCCTGGTATATTATATACAGCAATCAGAGAGTGAAATTCAACAACTTTTAAGACCTTTTTTAAGATTTCCCATACATTTAAAACCTCATCACCACTTTCAACCGATAACATGAGCGGCATTTTAACTTACAGTATATTCATAAATACTGATTTTAACAAAATACCTGAATAAAATACAACTCTGAATAAAATAATATTATATAAAAAAATAACGGTGTTGCCTTGGTTACTGCAGTAAACAAAGCAGCGTGATGTCAAATCTAGCAGGATTTTATTGATGTCATAAACTACACAGCATCCCAATATTCACAGATTAAATTCAGGCAAACGGCAACTATACATTGTATAATCAAAAATGATACAAAATGTATTACTTTGTTAACGCATTTAAGACATTTTTGATACTTTTAGAAGGTTAAATTTCTCTAAATTGATTCAGCTTTTTAAGACCCCAGCGGGCACCCTGATATAGAACATATGCAACACTTCAAACTAACTATAAAGTTCAACAATTAAGCGTGGATGCAACTTGAAAACAATAATTTAAATGTACTGCAAATGGCAAAGTTGCATAGCAAGTCACTTCAGAAGTATTAGCATTAGCATTAGCAAGAGCTCCATGGTTGCTTGAGGACACTAAACAAAGGCTGTTTCTCAATTCTAAGACCGCAGAGAACGGATTCGTGATCTTGTGGAGACCGGTTTTACCAGGTCAAACTGGGAGAACGAACTCGGGAGACTGCAAGGACAGAGAACGCGTCCTGTGAGAAATGAGATGCTGCATTCTTCTTGATGGTCACATGATCCTCACGCATCTTTAACCAAAGATTTAAACATTACAGCATTGATTATTGTTTACCCCCGTTTCGCAATATATACTCTGCATAAAGACATCATAAATATACGTTGCACAACACAAATAAAGTAGATTTTAATATGGATTTCAACAAATAAACACCCTTAATGTGTTTATGCCTTTATTAAGATTTTTACGGTACACTCTCAGAAAAAAATGGTACAATGTTGTACCAAAGCAGGTACAAAACCTTGTCACTGGGGCAGTACCTTTTTATGGGACAGAATTGTACCTTAAGAAAAGAAACAAATTTGTACCTTTTAAGGTCATGATTTGTACTTTGGGAAACCAAAATGTTTTTAAAAACCTGCAGATACAATATTGTATACTTTGTGAAAGGTACCACCACAGTGACAAGACACTTTGTACCTTAACAGTGTCAAAAATGCTTACCAAACATTTATTAACATGCCTTAAATGTTTAGTTTATAATACCTATAGTTTTATCTTTTACCAGTTGTTTTGTATTATTGTATTATAAGACTAAACATTTATGTTTATAAGTATCTTTAAACATATTCTTTTAAATGATGATTCTTGTTTTAATATGGAAATTAATCATAAAAAAATCACTTTGCCTTTCCAGTCATATTTATTTTCATAGATGCTGTAATAAAGAAGGAGTTGTTCAACACTTTTGTACCTTTTATATGAGAACAATTGTGTACCTTCATTTCAGTTGTACCATAAAAGGCACAGAACAGTATCATAAGAGGTCTTTTCAGTACCATATAAGGTACAAATTTTACAAAGGTACAAAACTGTTCCTCAAGGAACATTATTTGTACCATCGTGTACCTTTTTTTTCTGAGAGTGTAATGTTTACTTTCACGGTCTCATTTAGGGAAACTCCTGAGGTAAATAAGTGATATCTCTGAACTTTAATAATAATCTTTACAAAATGCTGCGCTTCCCATCTCTAGTCATAATGACTTCTGGGACTTCCAGAGCGAGTTCGCTGCTCAAGTCTGCATCAGTGCGTCCTCGATACCAAGAACACATCCGAGAACTTCCACGCATCCTCCGTTCTTGCAGTCTTGAGTATTGGAACTAAACTTTGGCGGACGATGATGACGTTACACGAGAACACAAGACCACTGAAGAACGAATATTGAGAAACAGCCAAATACTTGCCTTCATCCCATAATATAAAGCATTGCTGAGTATGGAAGCCCGTTTAGTCCAAAAATGCAGTACTTTTTTTGCCATTTGGGTCTGATCGAGTTCGAATCATGTTCTGACCTCAACAAACAACCTTCTCTCTTGTCTGAAAGTGTACCAAGGCCATCACTTCAAGCAGGTCCCAGATCAGTAGTTCGATCCAATTTAGATGCACACTAGAGTGCGATTGCTGCCTTCACACCAACCGCATCTAACGACAAAACAAATCTTAGAACTAAATGAGGCAAGTGTGAAAGCACTTTAAACGAAGATGGATCAGTGTAAATGGCATCATGCCCAAAAATGAGCAGCACCAAAAAAGAAACCGAGAGTTCCGTCTTTGTTTTCTTATAAATACAGCTGAAGTGAGTGCATCTGTTCTGTGGGCATTTTAATCAAGACAAAAGAACTGATAAAGATTTTTACTTTCGACATTGTGTATTTCTTTGTGCTGAGAGGAGCTGTAGTCTGAGCTGTGATGATAATCAGACACCGGCTGAAGAGAGAAAGAGAGCATGACTGATGCTTTCAATCCGCTCTGATAGAGATCACTATCTGCTTACAGCTTCACACCTGTTACAAACGGACACTGAGCAACAGAGGAACACGTCATCATTCAGAGAGCTGATTTGCATATAGTCTAGTTTACTGTGTATTGCACTCTGGGCCAAATGTGAGGGCATATGGAATGCATGAAGTTGAGAAGAGCGTTTTTAAAAGGTGAAAACAGCCTCTGGACATCAACAACTAAAAATATGACATCTAGAAACAAACTGTTCATCCCAAAACAAAACTGACTTGAGGAAAACAAAGACATGCCAACAGCCAGGAGGATTCTGAATGATGTATTACTGTTAAATAGTTAAGCATCTCCTTTTGCATGCTTAATCATAATATCCATAGTATTTTATATTAATATACCAAAGAACAGCAGTTTTTAATTGTAATTTTCAATTTTAGGAATGAATGAAAGTGAAAAGTTTCATTCGTTTGCCCTCATTTTAACACCTTCCCCTTAAGATCCACAACAGAACAGGATGCAAAAGCAGGTTTTTCCATCTCTCCTCCATTCTTGTTCTTTTCCTTCTCCCTCCCTCTGTGCTGACTCAGTTTCTACTTTGATAAGACAGTGAAGATTAAAGACATTTTAAAATAAGCTCCGGCGCTGCAGTTAAATAAGGCTTTGGTCGTAAAAGAATCCAATTACCCTAAAAAATCAGTTCCGCGGCTTCTCTCCTTTGTCTCTCCCCAGAAACGCTACAGCACACAAACCCCAGAGGATCCAGATAACGTCTTCCCACTCCTGGCCTCTCACCTAACATGTGACAACATCCATAAACACACATTTATTTAGCAGTAGCCAATACCACAAGGGGGCTACAGGTCTTTTTCACTATTATGGTTAATATGATGAAGCATCGGGGGGACCGATAGGATTGGGTGTTTTCGCCATAATCAACCTTGACTCAATGGAAATACATGAGTCTGTCAAAATTTATTTAACACCACCGATTAGGTAACACATCCACAAGGGGCGCTGTAAGTAAAGACACTTTTTTTTTCCCCTATTATAGAAATGTTTGTTAAGCCCAAGACAAACAAAGCCTAAAACAAAGAATTAGCAGTGATGAAAACCGACTGTGTTTTCACCTTTAGTTGGCTACATCTGGTCCCGGTCTGAACCAAAAAGCTGTGTGTGAGCACACCTTGCATTTTCATAGCATTCTCGCTCACAATCTCATTGATATTTAAGAATTTAGATAAAATGACAGCCAGTTGGATTTATCCTTTCACCTGGTGCCGCATCGCGCGCATCCGCTGAGTGTGTGTGCACCTCGCGAAACGGACGAGGCTTTTATACTTGCCACGTTCGCCGTTGTGATTTACTTTAAAACGACAGGGGGCGGTCAAATGAAACTGACCGTAAAGTCAGACGGATAAACAGAGAAGTAGAAAGTTTCAGGAACTACGTCATATCATTATATCAACCAAGATTTTTAAACTAATTATGTTTATTGTTTTAATAAATTGTTTTAATGATTATAAAGATTTTTGTAACCATAAAAAAAATGTAATCAAACTTTGATGCATCACTTGCTTTTGTTCATATCTCGGACAGTTTTACCTATTAAAGTGTATTAAAATATTAAAGACAACAGAACATGGGTTCCTCTACAAATATATGTTTTATTATGACAAGAATAAAAGCAAAAAAGTACACTTACTAAATAATACAGATGTTTGTTTTTTTTTTTTTTTTTTTTTAGCCCGCTCCACAATTCAGATTACTGTCTGGCTAGTTTCTGTCCTCTACTTATGCTAAAAAAGCAATAATAATCCAACATTCCTGACCATTATCACCAATAAAGCCTAGAAAAACAGGGCATCATGTTGTTACCCGATTGGTTCAAATATTCCTTTCTAGTTATCAAAGTAATCATTTGTTTCTCAATTATAGTTTTGTTACTATGAAATTGTTTTAAATTCAATTGTAATATATAAATCAGTGTAAAACCTATGAATGGTGGAAAAACATTCTGTAATTGTTTACATGGGTCTTCATTGGCCTCTTTTGGCTTTAATAAACTTATCCCTCAGGTTTTTCCAAACCTTTTAACAAAAACTTTCCTCCTTTCCCATGGCTGTTGCAATTTCTAGCCAAGAATTTTTGATCATCTGGTTATCTCTATGATCACTGATCATAAAGATATCTTTACATTCGTACCCGTTTCAGACTAAATCTCTTCAAAGTGATTTATATACGACTCAAATCAGACGCGGCGCCGCGCGCAGTTTGCTCGAGTCTCAAAAAATACCATGCGTCCGCCAGCCAAAATCATGTCGCAAGCACCCAAATCGAACATCCGCAAACATATTTGCATATTTGCCGCGCGCACTCAAGCGAATTAGCGGACACGTCGAGTATAAACCAGGGGCTGCACAATTGATCGTTTCAGCATCGATATGGCAATGTTTGCGTCTGCATAGTCACATATTGCAAGATATGCAATGTTGAATTAAGATTATAGATGACCAGGGACAACAAGTAGAAACACATGAGATTTGTAGAGCCTCTGCAGAGATTAACCATAGTAGAAAGCTTAAATTCATAAAGAAAACAGAAATAATATAGATTCAATAGAAGGTTGATTATCTGCATGTGTTTTTTTAAGGAGTTTAGACGGGTGGTACAATACAATACCATATTTTAGACATTAGTTGATGTGTATCATAGCAGTGTGAACATAAACAACATCTCTTAATGTAAGATGCTCAAAGTTAAATGCAAAGGCAGACATTGGCAATTACAGAGTTAGCTCCACAGCAAATGAACTTTGGGGACTACAAAAAAATACGTCCTGGTTTATGATGTCATAAGCCCTTCAGGTAACAAGCAAACACCCTGCGCAGTGAAGGGGCGTGACCAGATGTGCTGTAATGTTATAGCAGGACGCTTCCTGGTAACATGGAGCCTATCCGCGAATCTCAGCACATTATGTTAGCTGACCAATCAGAGCCTCTTGAGGGCGGGCCTTTCGTTGGAACTACTGTAGGAAATATGACAGTTTTTTTCATGTTAGCCGAGTAGCTGTATATAATTAAAGTAAGATATATGAAAAAAATAGTCTGTTTTTTTTTTTTTTTTTAACAACTAAAGCATGGGCAAACATTGCTTTGCAGCCCATAAACAAAATCAAGCTTTAAAAATACACTCTGGATAACCCCTTTAAAGCGTTTTAGTAGAAGGTTTATAAAGATTAATATTGAGTTATTTATATGATGAAGACTTACCCCAATGGCTGACCGTCAGCTTGGTATGTCCTGAACTTAAGTTAAATAACTTAAATAACTCCCTTGAAAAGGAAAAAAAATTATAATAATCTGGTTGTGAAATTATACAGCGTTGGCTTAAATTTTTAGTGTTGCTTAAATGTTAGTGTTGTAGTAATATTTGAACATTTTCTGTTTAACAAAACGGCAGAATAAAGATTATATTATGTTGGAAATTAGCTTAGCATCTACGTTTAAACATAAAAAAAAACATTATTGTTAACTTTACTTTTAAATTAAACCAATGTGATATAAAAACACATTTTCTTAATCATCTATGACATTCTAGTTTGTTTCTAACAAATTTGACGTGAGTGTTGGACATTAAAAGCACTAACATCCCCAGTGAGTTTCTGACTATGTTTACTGCATTGGAAAAGCCATTCATATAGAGATGGATATGTGATGCAATACTTCAAATAAGGGTAACACTTTATTTCATGCATGAATGTGCTCCACGTATCTCGTTTATATACACTATGAACAGCAGCTACGCGAATTATTCTCTTTGTTCTCTATTTCCACCTGGGGATACTCATCCCGAAGCCCCCAGAGACTATGCAGTGCCACGGATGTGATCCAAGACCCGCGACGAGACGATCCCAAGGTTCCATAATCCTGGACCACGCTGTATCCTGAGCAGCTGCTTGGTGCATGGCGGAGTAGCAAGCATGAGACTGATGCCTGTGACCCTCCAAGGACAGACGTGTTCTCCAGCCTCAGGCGCCTAGACTGCAGCTCTGCACAAGACGTCTGGCCATAGGAGAAATGGCTGTGCCCAACTGAGCTGGATTTTCTCAAGGTTTTTTTTAATTATTTGATTTCGTCAATTGCTGAAGTTTTTTTTCCTCGCTGATGTCGCCACTGGCTCGCATGGTTCGGGACCTGTAGAGCTGCGCACCGATGGATTACTCTTCAGTGTTTAGACTCTCAGTAGTGAATATTAAACCACACTGAACTGAACTGAACTCCAACATTAATACTGACTAACACCGTTTCAATTTACTATAACCTTCTATGTGAAGCAGCTTTGGCACAATCTACATTGTAAAAGCGCTATACAAATAAAGGTGAATTAAATTGAATTGGTCCATTTGAGTATCAGTAGACTGTCTGCCTAATATCTGTTGATACTGACAATCAACAGACATTTAACTGACTATAAGAAACTTTGCAAGTACATGTCAACTTACACTAACCCTAACCCTAACCCCAACCTAACAGTCTACTTATAATCTGATGAGAATTAGTTGCAATGTAACTTAAATTCAACAAACGGACCATCAAAATAAAGTGTCACCAAAATAAGTATGATTATAATAATCGTAATAGTGAACAAGGCTGTAAAAACAAGCCTTTACTCATCAATAATCTGTCCATCTATTATCATTACATGTATTTACATAATAATATTTTTTTTTTAAACATGACAATAAAAAAAGAATAAGGCCATCTGATTGGTCAAATTTAGGCAAGCAATGCATAAAATAAATGTACGCTACATTGTGCAGCCCTATAATCTAAGGAAAGACGAAAATGATCAATACATATATAAAGTAATGTAATTTTTAGCTAAAACGTAGGCAGATTTACATATTCTCAAGCACACAGATTTGATCATCTTCTAAAAGATGCGCACTTCAACACACACAGCTTCTTAGCTAAGTATTATAATTGCAACACTTCCCAAGCCCTCAGATTTAAATGCAGTAGCATGAACATTTGCCCTTCAAACGCAGCAATGTCAGACCAGACTAAGAGCAGTGCGGATTCCCATTGGTCCATTCATCGCAGATGTGGAAGAAATTCTCTTGGTTTCGAAGCCTTGAACGCAATCCACAAGACTCAACCATAAGCTGAAGTCAGTGAAACATTCCCAGAAAACACCCCCATGAACGCAATTCCATTAACAAAGGGAATTAGCCGTGAGCTTTCATCTCCCCCTCAGCCTGCTATCAGCGAGCCACAGATATGTGGGACAGTGGGACAGTAGCATGGCAGCACATACTGTATAATCACAGGACTGAGCTCAGATGAAGCTATATTTCCGAGAGACTCCCAATTCTTAGTCACGGAATCAAATGATCCAAAAACTCAAGCCAAGAGTGAAGATCATGAGGATTAAAGGCGCGCAGAGGAACACTGACCTACTATATTCTGCCTGGCAATAGTAGTGGCATACTGTACAGCTTAGGAAAATTATGAAGAGCGATTAGTAGCTGATAGTTCTCGTGCAAAATTGAGAAATAAATTGCAAGTGTCTGAATTGAAAACGTGGTTACTGGTAAGATGCAAGAATTTGAAATGTAGGTCAAGATGTTGAAGGCATTATGAATAGATTGTGGGTGTTGTGATAGAAATACCACAACATGTGTTTCATGTTTACTGAGAACACTTATAAAGTCTAATTTTGATAGCCTTGAGAGTATCGGAAAGCAATAGACTGGTAATTCTAAATCAATGTCTAGCTTTGGTGACAATGTTTCAACTAACAGGCTCGTGAATTTGTGGCCCAAGAGACTCTCATAAAATATCGGTCCAACTTAAGGCTGCATGATTCATTGAAATTAAATAGAGCATGCAATTCAGCAAAAGCTGTGATTCTCATGCACATCTTGTCAGGAAAACATGACTCAGTAAAATCACAGAGAGTGCTCTCATGCAGAAACCACAAATACCCCACAAAGAAGAGACATGGAGAATCAAACAGAGAAAAAGTTTGAACTGCCTTTAATGATTTAATGCAACTTATGTTCACACTTTATGCAATCGTTTTATAGAATGATATATTTCAAACAGTCGACTGTAGTTACGAGGTGAGCAGGGCTGAACAGTGCTGGCTAAAATGAGAATTTATGACGATTAATTTTGCCTGAAATCAAGATCATGATTTTCTCACGATTCTGTAGATGTAAAATAAAGGTTAACATGAGTAGTCTGTTATTATTATTATTATTATTATTATTTCTCAAACATATTTGTAAAACAATAGTAACATTAGACCTACTGTTGATTAAAATGCTAAATTTTTTATAGACTTGGAATGGTGGACTTTAAATATGTCCAGGTTGTTAATTCACAGTTTCAAGAGTTCACACTTAGCAGATGATTGATTATGAAGCCTGTTTAGCATGCTGTCCTAGGAGAGAGCCCTGAGCTCATAAGATCCTCGAGCCCGGGGCTCCCTCCCGTTTGCAGGGTGAGAGGGGAGTTTGAACTCAGGTAGATCTCGAGAACTCCCCTGAAGTTTAAAGCTAGAGAAAAAAATAGGGAATAATATGAAGACATAACTACTTACTAGGAGCATGTCTATAGTGCTGATTTGGATTAGTCAATTAACTTAAGTAGCATGTTTTTGGATGTTCTGAGGAAACCGGGGGATCCGGGGGAAACCCACGCGAGCACAGGGAGAACATGTGAACTCCGCACAAAAGCATCAAATGGCTTGGTAAGGACTAGAATAAGTGATGTTCTTGCTCTGGGGTTACAGTGCTAACCACTGAGCCGCCGTGCCACACATCTAGGAAAGGAAGAGGAGTACGAGGGATTCTTCAAAACGAAGATGAATATGGTATGGAACTTAGGAATCGTCTTATTGGCGAGTGATAAACTGGATAATGCGGGACCAGCCGCGAGCAATCATAAGCATGTGATCCTCTTGAAATCAGTTTATAAATAAACTTCACAAAATGATGACATCAGAATATAATTCTAAATTTGGATTCTAAAGTTGAATTATTGTGTTTTAGACATATGCTTGTCATTTGTTATTGAGGACATTATTTTTATTTCACTGGTAAAATAAAACATTTGTCATTATCTGAATCCCTCTGGCATTATATTGAACATCATATGGGCTAGAGTAGTTATACTAAACCAGTAAACATTTATTTTCATGCACAACAGTTTGTGTTCGCTATTAAAGAAATAACATATCAAATGCTTGTCGTAATCATAACTTTAAAATGCAATTCGATCATTTAAATGATGTGCGCACTTTCGGTTTTACTATTCACTGCAGAGTGCAGCTCATGTTATGGCTGACATCAATTTGAATTCAGTTTGCAACAAACTGAACGTTATTTGCAACTTTATTACCTGTTATTCACAGATTATGCTAAAGTAGACATAGGTGGGCACTGAGTTCACTGAGAAGCAATGCCAAATTCAATTCAATTTTCTGTCTTACATATTGTAATCTTTTAGAACATTTTTTTTGTTCAAATGTACCCTATTACAGCAACACAATGTGCAGTAAAGATGTTCTGCTAAGTATCTCCTTTTGAGTTCTTCAGTAGTAAATGTTGGGATTGAAATAACATGAGGTAAGTCAAGGACAGAACTTCAAAGGTGAATCATCCATTAACATTAAATTATTTAACATTTCACAGCTAAAACTTGGTACAAATGACAATAGTCTGAATTACTGCAGGTCTGCATAATTAGTTCAATATATTTCCAGCAGTGAGGAGCAGAAAGCAGTTTGGCTTTGGACATTAGTAGAACAGCCACATACTGTATGCTAAAAGGCAGAAATGGGATGCTGCTGTTATACTGGTCCCAGCGTGAGACTGAGTGAACCTGGAATGAACTCCAGCATTTTTAGCAGTCCCATATCAGTCTTATCTCTTTCTTTGCTGCTTCTCTTTTCACTGGAATAAAACCAACAGCCATATTTCTTCTCTTTTTTTTTACAGTCCCATCTTCCTGCTTTTCCATCCATCCCTTTTTTTTATTCAACTATTCAATCACCAACATTTCCAGCTCGGTATCTTCTTGACCTCATTCATTGCTGTCTGCATCTTATTGGCTTCTTTATGGGCTACACTGAGAGAGCCCATAACTGTTTTATAGAGGACTGCATTAAGTCAAACATAGCTGTCACCCACACACCAAACATGGTACAGACCTAGCCATCACTGATACAGCGAAAAAGGACCAGAGTACATGACAACAACATACTAGAGTCTTTTTAAAACATTTTTAAAATCTTTTATAAACAACTTAAAACCGTAAAAAATAATCCCTGTTCACACAGGTCTGTGAAACCCCTAAAAACGCTGTATTATGCATGTTCATTCATTCATTCATTTTCTTTTCGGCTTAGTCCCTTTATTAATCCGGGGTCGCCACAGCGGAATGAACCGCCAACTTATCCGGCATTTGTTTTACGCAGCGGATGCCCTTCCAGCCACAATGTATTATGCATGTTAACGGTGTAAAGAAACACTGTGGACCAACATTGTTGTTTTGGTTCATGCATGCCTATTGAATGGAATATGCTTGCACATGATGCAGGGTTCAACGCTAAGGATTTATTCTACTGGCCCGATCGGGCTAGTGGTTCAGATTTTTACTTGCCCTGGCAAAATTTTCACTGGCCCCACCAAAAAAAAGTAGTTAATAGCTGTTTCTTAGCCACATATTTTAGTTAATGTGTCAAAAACCAGACATAATTGTATACATACGCTTTTTATTCATTCATTTATTCTATTGAATTAATCAATCTATTTAAAAAAAGTTGGCTAGAATTATGCATTATAGACTTATAGAGAGAAATCACAGATGAAGCGGTGTTGTGCTAAGAAATGCACCCTGCCGTGAATTGCACCCCCTCTGAAATGTGCATATTAACTTAAACTGATTTAAATTAATATTAGAGTTATGACAACAGATGACAGAGACTGAGGTGAGTTTCATGAATGAAACCCTTACCTTACAGAAGATATATATTTAAATAAATAAATAGATTTAATTTAAATACAACACTGATTAGATTAATTAAAGTGAATTATTTAATTAAATAGTTTTAATTGTTTAGTTGAAAATGACAACAATTTTATTTTTTTCGTTTGTTTAAAACACGTCAAAATGGCTAATTTTAGAAACGGACTCATTACATCAGTCTGCAGTCAATATTTTTATTGTTCATTTATTTGTAAACCTAGTTTTAAAATGCATTTCATTTCTTGTTCTTGCTTGATCCATCAAAACAATCATACTAGCGTACGTTTTAATTAATTATGGCCTTTGATATGTATATTTATATATATTTTTTTTTTTTTAAATGTAGACTGAGAATGCAAATGAAAGTCTATGAAGGGGGTGCATTTCTCGGCACAACACCGAGACTACAGTCAGATCATGAAGCAGATCAATGTTGATTTTTCTTTTGAGGTGCAGAAAAATATTATAAGATTAAAATATGAAAAATCGATCAGATAGTAACTTCACTCAATTTTCCTAACAGGTAAACAGCGCTCGGTAATATTTCAGCATGCTTTCACTTTCATATCCGACAAGAAATGCACATTTACTGGTAAGAATGATGATATCCCGCTCTACTTAGAATTCCCTCTTCATATGGCTATTACACAACCGTAATACACTGTGATATAGCCTGGTTCATCAGTTCGTTGGATTGTTTTGTTTTCTCACTAAAATCAATCCACTCTAGTTCGTTTCAATCGAGCCGAGATCACCTCATCCAGGCGATCTCAGACCGATTTATTTTGCGCGAATCTAAGCGCTATTGTGGGATTCACAAATGCTAGACGAACCGTGCTTACTGGGCAAACGAGACAGGTTCCCAAACAAACGTCTGGGTGTTAAAGCACCCTGTATTTGCACGCAATTGACAAACAGTCGCAGTCAAATTTCACTTTAGTAACAAGGCAGCACTGGCCTAATTGGGCCAGTAACCATTCTGCATAATGTGCTGAGTGTCTCTCATGCTGGTCCCGGGCTATCGGGCAGTCCTTATTGTCGAGCCCTGTGATGTCACTGTTTTTGTAGATTAGCTCTCAAGGAGAGAGATAATTAGATTACTCATGATTTATCTAAGTGACTGCCATGCACATCTTGTCAGGGAAGCAGGGTTGTGTGATCAGTGGTCAATCTCCGAAGAAGCCCAGAGGTTGCTCTTGTGTGCAAGCTTCAAATGCCCAAAAAAAACTCAGAAAGAAAAAAAAAACTGAACAACCCAGAAATATCCCCAAAGTGTTTATAACCTGAAGATGTAACTACTTTAATTAATTCAACATGACTAATAAACACACAACTGTGGAATCTAACTGGATCTATTTCAAACGTAAAAGTTGCTAAAGTAAGTTATGAAGAAAGTTTGGATGGCTTATTTAACATGCTAATCAATGTGGTATTTTTGCATACAGATGGAGCAGCAGCACAGAGCTATAGTACATTTCAGATTTCGCATATCTTGTCAGTGAACTACGAGCTTTATAGTATATGCCCTAAAGCAAAAGCTCTTGAAAATGTACGTTCGCTTTGATTAAATCGTCCAGCCCTAATCTGAATCGGTTAATCACGGACGTTTCCTATTCAATATTTGTGCAACCTTGTTTCCTTTCCTTGATATGTCTCTTGTGTTCTAGTTCCAAAATGAATGATGGATGCAGAGAAAGAAACCAAGGATGGAGGAACCCAAGCAAAACATAGTTGTACTTCATAATATGCTTGATCAGTCATGCGTCACTTAAATGTATATAAGCTGGTAAGGTTATCTAAAGTGCAAAGGTAAATCAATGAAAGCTGACGTGTGTGAAGGTGAAGAAAAACATTGAAGTGTTGTGCATGAAGTTTTTCAGCAAGGAAGATTTCTGCATAGGATAAACTCAAGTTTTCTATCTCACAGCTTCTCTGGAAACTTCCTCACCATGTGTTCCTCACCTCCTTGTGATGCAACTACAAAAATCTGATCAGTTTCCAGGTTAAAGACCTGAAGACAGTGGAGCAAGGAAATTAGAAAATTTGAGCGTCGTGAAGCACCCAAGGTCTTCAGACTCACTGGAAAACGCCAAGCAAGCATTTTGGATCTGGTTGGAGTAAAAATATACAGGATGTTGGCGTTATAGAAGCAGGATAGGATACCCCTATCTTGCTTCCAATCTTAGCCACTTTCTAATGTGGTTTTGAATCAGAGACATATCCGATACAATGACATCCTGGTCTACGTCTACACGTGTATCCGATTCCAGAGTGTGCCATAGGCTTATGAGACAAGCCAGCAAGTGCTTGAGGCTGACATTTTAAACTACATTGCCTGTCGTCACATGGGTGGAGCTGGCATTGATGTCAACATTGCTGCATAGCCAACACTACCATGACTAATGTGAAGAGGCAGAGGTGTTTCTGGACGGCCACTGTCCTGCAGAGTTTAGTGCCAATCCTAATTTAACACACCTGGACCCGCATAACCAAAGTTTTCAGACTTAAGCCACGATCACACTGGGCTTTTCTCCACCATAGACTTCCATTCATAATCATGCGAATGCATCAGACCGGAAATGCAAGCTCGTGAGATAAGTTTCGCAGTTTGCTTTGTTGGAAAAACAAAGATAAAACCTGCGAAAACCTGGAAAAAACCTGCGAAATCGCATCACGTGACTGTGTAAGACCAACTGAAAATCAAAATATGACCTCTCTGTACAGAAAGATTTATGCTGCGGTCACATTCGAGTTTGAGCATGCAAATTTTGTCATATGGCTCTGAGAAAAGGGGCGGGATTAAACAAGATAATTAACGTTTTAAAAAGCAAGGGATTGGTCCATATAATGTTGTATTCACACCAGACGCTGCAAGCGCGGCAAAATCGCGCTATTCGCACGTAAATAGACACGTGAACATTTGAGTTTACTCGCTTTAATCGCGCGTACAAATCCGCTTCATTCGCGCATCAAATTGACTTGAGAAAAGACGCAGATTCGCGTGATGGGCAGGGCTTCTGTCTATGGCTTGGTGACTGTAGCATTATAGCTAAATGGCTAACAGGGGTTTTATAGAGAGAATAACTGTGTTTATGTGCTTTATGAACACTGAAAAACAGTGTCGATTCGTTTGGAGTTGTATCTGAGTCCACTAGATTATTTCAGAGGTGCACCCAGCTCTGTGAGCTCCACCAGAAACTGAACCTGGATGATGGAAGTTTTCAGCGGTGCTTCTGACTGAACCAAGCCAAGTTTGATGAACTGTTGTCGGTTTCGGCAGGAGAATCTTACCCCAGGACACCAACAACAGGCGCTACATCATAATCACACCCCCACAAGAACAAGCTCCTGATTGGTTAACGCGGCGCGATGTTAAGCGAGTCAAACGCGTCAAACGCTTAATTCGAGCTGCTCCATTCACGCGTATCGCGTCATTCGTGCCACGCCATTCAAGCGTATCGCGCCGCAGGATGCCTATTCGCGCCTTTGCATTGACTTAACACGTAAATCACTTGCGCTTGATGCGTCTTCCACGTCTGGTGTGAATGCACTATAAGACATTTAGGTCATGTTTTGATCAGTCATGTGTTGCAATTTCGCAGGTCAGAGTTCACCAAGTTGAGCTTTGCACCGCAGCGAACCACGAAACTTGTCGCATGAGCTAGCATTTCCAGTCTGACGCATTTGCGTGCGTATGAATGGAAGTTTATGGGGAGAAAAGTCCAGTGTGACTGCGTCTTTACTAAAAATGTAGAGCCAAGTGTGTTGCAGCTGGTTGGTGCTAAATTCAGCAGGACATTGATCCTCGAGAATTAGATCTCCATGATTTATCAGACATTTTTAAAAAGCATAACATTGACATCCAAGTCCATCTGAAAAGTTTTTTTTTTTTTAAAAGACCTAAACCTGAGCTTGGCAACTCTGGCCCTCAAGATCCAATTTACCTAAGAGTTGAGTTTGGCTACCAATCTTCATATTCAACATGAATCTCTACTTGTAGCTGTTAAAGTCTTAGAACTGGGTATTATATACTTCGATGCCAACATTATTAACTCCTGTCAACATAAAGCCTAAATTATTCCATGGTGGTCAGGGGGTACAGTGGCCACATGGTTGAAGTCATACAGTAGCTTTCTGAAAAATGTACAGTCGACAAGTTGTTATTGTCACGATCACCAGCAATCTACAGCCAGAGATCACTGGTTGACACACACAGACACACACTTTCAGTGAACTACAGATTTAGTTAAGGACTACATTTCCAGTCATGCAGCACATACACACTCCTGCTCCATATCACGACTGATTGCGCACACACACCACCGTGTGAAAAGTGTCACTGTCAAAGACTTACACACACTACATAAGCAGCACATACACGCTGTCATTGCTGAGTATTGTTCCCTGTATAGTGACCTTACAACACGTTTCCTTTGTTCCTGTCTTCCGTGTTTTGATCCTCGCTTTGCTACTTATTTATCCATGCCTGCCGCCAGCCTTTTGACCTTCCTGTTTATAGACCACGATTTTTGATTACCTGAATACATCTGTTTGCCCCCGATGACCACTGCTATACTGACTTTATATTAACCTGCAATTGGATCCTCACCACTGTTGTCAGTGTCACCCTTCACGTTACAGTTATAACTAGTTGTTCAAGAACATAAACAGTTTTTACAAGATGGAATAGTGTGATTATGACACGAACACAGCTAAACACATCTATCTGGGAAATTCTGAAGAGATTGATTACCTCATTTAGATGAGTTTTGTGGACCAGAACTCTCCAGTCCTGTTACAAATGCCAATCACTCAATTACAGTCCTCGCAACCCACTGCTCTGCATCTTTTTGCAGGTCTCTCTAAACCTGTGGTTACATTTCGTCCCATTGAGAAACGAAAACATCATCCTGTTTTATCCCACCATTTATCACAGAGCTGCATGAATTTATTTTGAATGCTTCATTTCTAGTGTGTCTGTGGTTTTAGCTAAGACAGACCAACTGGTTAGAAAAGAGCTCCATGAATTAACTATGTTCCAACTGGAAGGTTCCCTACACAGTGTTCCCTCCTCCTTCATTGCTTCCTAGGACTTGAATTGAGAACTAATGGAAAGTGGTACAGTGACATCATGCAGGAACATATCTCAAATCACTTTTAACTTAGATTTAATACAGTATGCACAAACTTATAAACCCACTAACTTTCATAATCAATTGTAACCCATTTTGCACTTTACTGATATTCACATTCACAGATATGTGATCGCAATGTGTGACGGGTGCCGGCTGAGTTGGTGACACCTCTGACTGATTACAAAATGTGTCACTCGTGTGACTGAATGAGTCATGGACAGAGGCAGCGGGGTGACAGGAATGATGGGATAGAGAGTAGATGGGTGAGCTTTACTCCTTTTACTGGGTAGCTTCTGTGTCTCCGCTTCCAGGCTGTCAGGTATTGATTTACACTAGAGCTCCTGATAATATAAGAGCCAGGGGAATAAAGAAGCAGAAATTAGACAAAGAGCACTCTCTCTTTGTCTTTCAAACACAAACATACTCAACTTCATGCACACACAGAAAATGCAAGGAGTCTGTATTAAATAAATAAATAAATAAATAAATAAATAAATAAATAAATAAATAAATAAATATCCCTCTCACGAGACTTATAGGATCAGACAAACTTAAACGCGAAGACTTCCGTAAGAATGCACTTGTCTCCTGTGCTACATTTCAAACCTTGAGGGGGATCTGAGAAGAGCACGAGCGACACACAAGCATACTTTAAAGCAACACACATACAACGTCCTGCTGGGTTTGCACCTGAGTGTGCGACCTTGCGCATTCTCTCAGCGTTTGCCTCTGGCACCGGCCACCGCTAAGCCTATCTCTGCTCAAACGCACAGGAAGGAAGCGGAAAGGTGAGAAGCAAAAGATAGAGGAGAAAATGATAGCACAATGCACTTTTCCTGTATGCATCAGACTCGGATTAAAAACATGTTTAAAGTGGAGTTTATTTGACCATAAATATAAGAGGTAGAAATATTTTTGGATCGTGAAAACAGAGAACTAGATCTGGATACACTGAGATGAATTTGTAAACTAATCTTGCAAATATACAGCATCATGAAGATGAGTTAGTCCAGAGACACCAACCTTCCAAATCAGATCAATGTTATAAACACCCAGTGATTGAAAATTAATTAACTAATTCGCTCATTTACCTTTGGCTTAATTGCACAGTGGAATGAACCGCTAACTACTCTGGCATATTTTTTATGCAGTGAATGCCCTTGCAGCTGCAAGAGATTGAAAATTTTGGAAATATTTACTTACATATTCAGCTCATTGCTGTACAAAACTCATTTTATTCTACTGAAATGTCCTATTTGGAGTATCATCTGCCCTGACTACAGTCAATCAATCAATCAAAATTATTATTATGCTCACTAAAAATCAAGTAAATAAAAAAAATGAACCATTTCAATCCTTTTTTATATTCATTTTCCTGTATTTGTGCATACAATTTAGTATTGGCAATTACATAAAAGCTCATCGACGAAAACTTAGTCAAATTTAAACTAAAAAAAACACATTTCAGTTGTCATTAAAATTTTGGAAATGCAGGTTTATAATGCACAGATACCTAGAAAGTTGCTTCTCAGTCTACTTTCGAAAAACTCTGGTGCGGTTTGACAAATATGAATGCAACAGACATCAATGTTTCTCAACCATGTTCCTGGAGGACCACCAAGACTACATGTTTTGGATGTCTCTTTTGTCTGTCACACCCACAACAGGTCTTTCTGTCACTGCTAATAAGCTGATGATCAGAATCAGGTGAGGTGTGTTTGGTCAAGGAGATATGGAAAATGTGCAGAGCTGATGGTCCTCCAGGAACATGGTTGAGAAACACTGATCTAAATGAACCGAAAACAGGAAATGAAGTGACAACATGTGACCACTCAGAGCTCAACAATAAGGACTGCCCGATGGCCCGGGGACAGTGTGAGAGATGCTCGGGACAGTAGACAGAATCGTTACTGGCCCGATCAGGCCAGTGCTACCTTGTCACTAAATTTTAATTTACCGGCGACTATTTGTCAATTGCATATATAGTCTTAAAATCAATAAATAGTTTATGCTTTCAAGTATTTGAATGCTACCTTCTCTGTGAAATTGTAAATACCATATTGCTTTTTTTGGTTCCTCTTATCTGATTGGATGTCGTGAGCATGTTATTTTTTTCCGAAACCTGGTAAAAACCAACACAGCGAAGAGACGTCAACATGACGGCAACATCAAATTATAAGGCTAAAAGAAAATGTCTGTTTTGTGATGTTTTGCTGTAATTTTTAAGGTTTTGTTTTGCAATAAAATACCTGCACGTTTTCCTTAACATTTTTAGAAATTATTTTTGGCACATTATTTAAAATATGTGGCTAAGAAATAGCAAAAAAATTGGCAGGGCAAGTAAAAATCTGAACCACTGGTCCAATCGGGCCAGTAGAAAAAATCCTTAGTGTTGAACCCTGCCACTAAAAAGACAGAATATACCTTTTCTTTGTTTGTAATCACAATGCAGCACAATACAGATGCCAGAAACATATCTCCTTGTCTGAAAAATTCCAGGCACTGTTTTTGACTCCAAGAGCTCTCCAATTGTTCTAATAAATACATCATCATGTGTACACACATACAATAAGCTTATTTAGTGAAGCACGTTTTAGACGCTCAGTCAGCTCTGTTGCAAAATGTCATAAACGTTCAGAAAATAAATAAATAAATAAATTATTAATAATAATAATAATAATAATAATAATAATAATAATAAAAATAACCAGGACTATTTGCATCACTTTCTTTTTTGTCTGGAAGCAAAACAGCCCCAGACATGCCCTAAATATTGATACAAGAGTTGCAAGCCTCATGTAAAATTAACAGCTTATAAATACCATTCCAGTATCCGTACTGTTTTCCCTACACCCGTTTCATGGAAACTACCAAACAAACAACCAAAAAATTAACTAAACAAAGCAAAAGCGTAATGTAATCCACTAAAAGTGACAGAGGGCTGTGTGGGTGTGTGTTCAGATGAGCAAAACACACACGCAGAATGAAAAAAGCAATGTAGATGAAGCAGCGTTAGACTCTGAATAAAGATGAAAGAGAGGGGTGGCAAAGGGACGAGTTTAACAACTGCCTTTCATCTGCAGCTGGCAACACAAATGCTTCCTGATTACCACCTTCTCCCACATCAGCATCTCCATCCTCCACCGCTACATCCGTTTCGGTCTAAAACACTCCCCTTCCCTCTCTCTCTCTCTCCATTATCATACCTGACACTTTCTGTTGTACAGGCGTGTTCACGACCACACGCCTACCAAAAACAAAGATACACATGAGAGAGGGATCCTGCGGAGGCTGTCAGACTGTCACCCACTGACCGTCTGTCTATAAAGCAGACAGACTCCCGGAGGAGGATCCTGCACACCTGCAGCAGCAGCAGCATCAGCACCGGTCAACTTTTACACTAATGCCGCATCCTGCTGCAACTTCACACATACACACACACACACACACACACATATGCACAACACATCACACTGACAGATTGTCCAGTCTCACTGTACTGAATGGATGTATGCATTTGGTGGATATGCGTTAATCACCAATGCATTTTGATCTGCATGCAGATACACACCCTACACAACACACAATCCCTCCTGCCGCTCAATCACTCCAGCAAACGCGCAAAATGACATCACTGACAAATGACATCATGTAAGGAGGAAAGGAGGCTCGTTACTCACAGCATTTGATGAAATGATAGTGTGACATTTTCTCCCGCGGATCAGCCAGCTACAGGTTCGTGCTCTCCGGTGCGGCGGTGCTGTAGTAGCCGGTGCGATACATCATTCAGAGGCGGGCGGCTGATACGCGCTTCGGCTCAGCGTGCATTATTAAAGGGCGGTCGGGTTGCAGAGGCGCTTGTGGATGTAGTGAATGAGGAGCGGTGGATAAGGTGACGGTAACCGCTCGCTGGCTGTCTTTTCCTCCTATCAGCAGCCTGCAGTCGCCTCGCCTCCGCCGAGCCGCTCTATGACCATGACCGACACACGTGCTATTGTAGCGCCACTGATTGACGCGCCTCAACCCCGCCCACCGGCGCGCACACCCCTCTTGCACAGAACCGCGCGCGCTCTCACCGAGAGAGAGAGAGAGAGAGAGAGAGAGAGAGAGAGAGAGAGAGAGTACAAAAGATGGTGATGACACGAGGTAAGAGGATTGGAGAATGTGAGAGGAGAAGGTAAAGAGGGAGGGGAGGAGGATGAATTTTGGGTTTAGACCGAGGGAGAGAGAGGCTGAAGTGAGTTACTGCAGTGCGGCTCTCTGACACGGTACGCTGAAGTGTGAGATGCGACGCGGGAAACTGTAGGATGGGTAACATATTTTAAGGATTTTAAGCATTTATGAGATACTGTATGATGGACACTGTTAAATTAAAATATTAGCTGTCAAAATGCACAATGCACACTAACTAAATATCACATCATAACCCATGTTGTGAAAAGAGATCAACAATGCTAAACAAATAAGTAATCTACACTTATCATTTTTGAATTAGCATTTTTTTTTCGATTTTTTCCCCTCTAAACCTTTATGTGAGGCATGAGACTATGGCCTGTATACCAGTGTTCAACTTAAAGGAGTTGTTTACCCCAAAAAATACATTTTAGACAGTACTCTGTTTAAGTTTGTAATCTTGAACCCGGAATTATGTGTCTAACATGATCATCCATGCACTGCAATCAAATGGTAGTATATAAAGTATGTGGGATCCTCAAATATGGCCCGACTAGTGAAAAATAGTCTTTTTTTTGTCTGATGAACTGTGATTTTTATTATTTTCATTTGGCTTGCAACCAGCAGGTGTCCTCAGTGTGCTACTAATGCATCTGACCAGTGAATCCAGCTTGTGAAAATAGCGCCTCAGTGCGACCACGTCGGGGCACTGGCTAAGGGGTTAACCTAATGCTGCATTTACACTAGACACGGAAGAAGCGCCAAGCGCGAGTGATTTCCATGTTCAGTCAATGCAAAGACACAAATAAGACATCCTGTGGAACGACGCGATTCGGGCAGAATGAAGTGGCACGAGTTATGCGTTTTGCGGGATTGACTCAACGCGGGAATCACTCCTTTAGCTTGCTCTTGTGGGGGCTTGATTATGTCATAGTGCCTGTTGCCTTGATTATGTCATAGTGCCTCCTGCCGACACTGACAACAGTTCATCAAACTGGGCTCGGCTCAGTCAGAAGCACATCTGAAAGCTTCCATCATCCTGGTTAAGTTTCTGGAGGAGTTTATGAACTCATAGAGCTCGGTGCAACTCTGAAAGGATCTTGTGGACTCAGAGACGGCTCCAAACGAATCGACACAGTTTTGTCTGCCTTCATAAGGCACATAAACACAGCTATTATCTCAATAAAATCCATGTTAGCCATTTAACAACAAAGCTAGAGTCACCGGGCAGAAAGAAGACTGCCCATCATGCAAATCCAGTCTGTTGTGAAGTGAATTTGACGCACAAATGAAGTGGATTTGATGCGCGAATGAAGCGAGTAAAATCAAAATGTTCACACGTCTATTTACGCTCAAATATCGCAATTTATCTGTGTTGAACACAGCGTAATAAAACAGTGATTTACAAAAATTATTTATTTATTTTCCAGATACCAAAACTAGCACTGGAAATCGTGGATACTTTAACTGGCTTGCATTACACTGTGTCTTTCAGTGGCCAAAAATAATTAACAAAATTCTATTTGTCTCCTTTAGAAACAGAGATGTAGATTTGGACAGCATTGACAGTACATCACCCCACAACCTCTGTGTTTGTCAAAAAACTAGGTAATTTGGCTGGGGATTTTCACGCAGATCTCGAGAGAAGAAAAAAGACAATCTAGATTCAGATGGCTTTAAAGCCAACAACTACCCACTGTGAAAGTGTGAATGGTGAAAATCACGTATGTCACTGTGAGAAACAATTATTATCCAAATAGGACTTTAAACTGGTTTCATATCAATATATATGAACAATATCACGAGTAGCAGTGCAATATGGCTGTATACTGGCACTGGTGAGAGGTGTGCGTTGACTCAAGGCCGTAGTCATAAATAAAACAGAAAATCAAACATTGCAAGTCTCAAAAATCCTTTTGTATGAGGAAATTCTTTCCGCCGCCATTCACATCTGACCGTCAGAACAACTACTTCACAAACGTCACTTTAGAACTAGTATTTGAATGATTCACTAACATAATGTCTAAAGTGATGACAAAACAGGTGAGTTTCCCAATATTTCTCTGTTGCAATCAGGATATCGCAATAATTAACCCCGAAAAAGCCCATGATAAGCAAACACTACCAGATTCCTATACAAATACAGCACTACAACATACAAAAGAGAAAGATCGACTTAGAATGTCACATACACTTGCCACTCACCCTGCAGCCCAGGACCGGTTACTAAGCAGGGCTGAGCCTGGTCAGTACCTGGATGGGAGACTACATGGGAAAACTAGGTTGCTGTTGGAAGTGGTGTAAGTGAGGCCAGCAGGGGGCGCTCAACCTGTGGTCTGTGTGAGTCCTAATGCCCCTGTAAAAGTGAAGGGGACACTATACTGACAGTGGGCGCCGTCTTTCGGATGAGACTTCAAACCGAGGTCCTGACTCGCTGTGGTCATTAAAAATCCCATGGCATTTCTTGTAAAGAGTTGGGGTGTAACCCCGGTGTCCTGGCCAATCGGCCCTTACGATCATGGCCTCCCAATCATCCCCATCAACTAAATTGGCTGTATCACTGTCTCTCCACTCCACCTATAGCTGGTGTGTGGTGAGCACACTGGCGCCGTTGTCCTGTGGCTGCCTTCGCATCCTCCAAATGGATGCTGCACACTGGTGGTGATGTGGAGAGACCCCCCTCATGATTGTGAAGTGCTTTGGGTGTATGGCCACACAATAAATGAGCTATATAAATACACATTAAATTACATTACATTACATTACCTGATCTATAATGATTTGATCAGCTGTAGTTTGAAATTTGGAAATAAAAACACAGAGATTTTCTTCCCTAAGGACTTATTATGCGGATCTTTATAGATAAAGAATCCGCAATCTAAATCTAAACAACTCACCTAAATTCTCACACTCACCTAAAAAGCCCCAAAAGTACATTATGTTGTCCAACAGCTGCAATATTTGTCAAATTATAGTGAGTTGTTAGTCCCTATAGTAAGGGTGAAGAGGCTGTACGAGCACTGATATTACGTTATTATCTCACCACTATCAGCCTATCAGATTGGAACCAGACAGATCTGTTGTATTATTAAATGTTCAAAATGTATTATTAATTATTAAAAAAAAAAAATTCAACAACATGAAGCCCGAATCAATCCTTCAAGGGAATGAAAAAAAAAGTTATTTTAGATGAATATGAAATAAACCTTACAGAAAGAATACACCAAGTTAAATGCATAGGACTGTCAGGATGCAGGAGCAAACCCTCCTCGTATGTGAAATGTCATTTATGATACAGGGCATATTTTGCTGTGTCTCGTTGCTTGCTCTCAGTGTTGACGGGTGTGAGTCCTGACAGCTTAACTGCTCGGCGATAGTGTTTAACTGGCCACAAATTACCACTGACAAGCTCCATCTCCCTTCTGCTCTAGCTTAACACCTTCATGCATGCAAACGGCCTGTTCTGGAAATGACAAAGTCTGCAGATCTCACATGTCATGCATATGTGAGGTCACGTAAAGCACATCAGACTGATTACATAGCATTTCCAGCAGCATTTAGTCCAGCGAATCTGGTTCACAGTGTGTCGGGGTCTATGACTGTACAGTGCATGAATGTGTGCATATGTGCTTTGTCTTCCTGCCAAACACCTCCACAAGAACCCACACATAAACTCCACTTTATGACGAGAAAAAAGCAACTGTGAGAGCCAGTGAAATGGAGAAAGAGACCAAAATAAAGCCTGTCATGTGAATCCAGGTCACAGATTTAACCCTCCTCTCCCTGCATCTGCTCGAGCAACGGGATTCATTTGCAGTAAAAAAAATATTCAGACGCCATAGATATTGTAACAGTTCTCTGACTGAAGGAGTCTTAAATGATTCACAGCATCATAAAACCCAAATCCCATTAATCCGCAAGACTCTAATCCACATTTACATCGTTTACAGAGATAATTAAGTCATTGAAACATACACAGTATATGCTCTAAGATAACTAGTAAGAGTGATGGTTGTTTGTGTGTAATGCTATGTCCACATCATTACTACTGTATATATTTTTAAAAAAAGACATTAAAAAAAACGATATAAATAATTCTTATGATGAGGGGATGTGTTTGAAAGGATACGTCCTTCTGGCTGCTATCATTGGCAACAGATGCGTTTGCCCGGCAACTCTTGAGCTGAAGGAATGAAAAAGAAGCAGTATGGGGAAAAGACAGATGGAAGGGTGGATGACGGATAGAGAGATGAAGAAGCGGGCTGTGGAATGGACAGGAGGAATATTTAATGCATCTTTTGAATTTTACATATTCACTTTGTGGCTAGAGACACTGGCGACGGAGATGACCATAAAACAACATGCACTGTGTGAGAGACTGAAGCTAAATAAAATAAGAGGTGGAAAAACCTTCAATCGTGTAGATAATTATGTAGACACAACTTGAACTGTGGCGAAAAATTGTTGGAGAAATTGATTCTGAATGCATCAATATTCTCTCTTGAATCGTTTCTGTGATTATTATTATAATTTTTTTAACAGCTGATGATGCTGTCTGCTTTACAAACAGCCGTATTCTGCTAGCATCTAATTCCTTACAAATACCACTTGAACCTAAAATAATCACGAATAAGGTTAGAAAAGGTTTAAGCGAATTACAAGAGGGTTCATTCTTCATAATGAACTGTGTTTATATCAATCTTAGGATTTTAAAAGCCAACTTTCATGACTTACCAAAACCAAAGGCTCTCTTCCTCATGAGCATGTGAGTGTAGGATTAAGTATTTAAGTATCTGTTTTTGCAGCAAGAATGAGGCTGCCAAAATGGGAAATGCAGTTAAAAAAATCGACCGCAGAAGTCAGACGAACAGGTGCAGCCATCAATTAGTGATGCATGTAAGCGATGCAAAAAATAAAACAGGGACAGTGTGAGGTGGAACAAATGCACTGATGCAGTGACCTCGTGACCACACTCGACAGCCAGTATGAATTGCCTGGACATACATATTTATCTAAAACAGCTGTTCTACGAGCCTACAACCGTATCTGTGATGAGATGCAACAGGCCATTTCCACCAGTATTTTTCACTTACAACAGATATGTGGTCGCTAACGTTCCATTTCATTGACACGGAATGGACACAATGCCTCCAACCTGAACCTATAGCTGTGCCCAACACTATTGAGAAGACGGAGAATCCCCACACGGACCGTGCCCTTTCTACTGAAAAGCATTTAATTCTTTTTTACGCAGCTGAACAAAATCATGACGGCACAGTTGGACGGGCACAAACACAAAAAAATTATTCGTATATTTTTCTTGGAAAAAAATATCTTTTTGAAACGAATTTCGTTAGCTCTAATTTGTATCTTAATTGTTCTGTATTTTTCGTTGGTCAGTTAACTACTAGAAAAAAAAGAATAACAAATAACCTTTGCGGTGATGCACTTCAAAACAAGTACGCTATATGCAACCATGAGTTGCCGTGAGATTGTGTTTTGAGTGCCTATATTAAACTGTCACTATTAATGAAATATTTGAATCAGCAGGATAGGCTTTTACAATGTATTAAACAAACTCTGTTAAAAGGATGCAGTGGCGCCTGCAGCCAAACGGCTGTACCAATCATGAGAGGGCGCGAATTAATGCCGCTTATTCATTTATTTATTTATAAATAATTGAAATTGATTATTAAACAGTATACACTACAATATGTTGACAAAGCAAAAAAGAATGAGAATAAATAAAGGTGTGCGTTTGTGTGATTTAAGGTGTGCATGTGCTTGCATGGTGGGAGATGTAAAGAAAATATGTTTCTTGTTCATTCATTTAATCCTATCTAAACTTTGTGCAATTTTTTTTATTTATCTTTCTATTTTATTATTCATTTTAAAAACATTGTAATACAGGCTACGTAACGTTCTATGGTTATTATTAGTTTGGTTGCAACTTTCACAGTTTTTTCAGCCTGTAGCATTGTTGGTTTTTTTCGTTATGTTAATAAAAGTTCTGTGTTAATAACAGTGATTTTTTTTTTGTAGTGTCGTTGTCGTCCATTCAAACAATTGACGCCGAATTGCCAATTGCAGCAAAACTGAAAGTGAAAGCATAATACGCATGCGTTTATAAGCTATTTAAAAGCAGAAAAAAAAAGAGGAAAACAGGAAACCCCCACCCCCATGGTGATTACCAATATTACCGGTGTTGTCACATGTCGATTAACCGGTGGCGAAATTTCCTCATGGTCACAACCCTACTTTTTAATAATACTTGCTTTCTGCTTCCTACAAAGCCCTCCAAAGCACAAAAAGGAACCTCATAAATGAGTGTTTTGGCACATTTTACATAGAGAGTAGAGTAACTCAGAAATTGCTAGCCCAGGCTTACTGAAAATACATGCCTCAGCCAATGACCAATCCACTACAGGGCGCTGTCTACATTTTTGTGAATCAGAAATATGTTTCTTTTACACATCGACTTTTTTTGTACATCACCTAGGCTGCATTCCAGTCCAATTACTTATGCCCTTTACATGCTAACTTCCCTCCATCTCGTTCACTTGGATGTACATCATTGTTGTGACATCACAATCGCAATGCATTCTAGGACATATAGATGCTGGAGTGGGCAACTGACTCGCTCCCTCTGTCAAAATTGAGGGATCGAGGGTATGTCCATGTAAGCTTCCCTCGTTCACATGATAAAATGAAACACACTTCAAAATGGCAGAGGGGATTCCTCCGAGGGAACAAGTGAAGGGAACTCCAGAAGTATGTGTCTACAAGTGGAGTGGAATACAGCGCTAGACCAGTGTACCATTGACCTAATCCATGGGTCACCAAACTTGTTCCTGGAGGAACAATGTCCTGCAGAGTTTAGCTCCAACATTAATAAAACACAAGCTAATCAATGTCTTACTGGGTATACTTTAAACACCCAGTCATGTGTTAAAACAGGTTGAGTTAAACTGTGCAGGAAAACCAACATAAACCCAACCAATAGTATTTTCAAATGCAAACCAAATTGGACAAAAGTGCACTGCAACTATGAATTTTTACCTAAAATTTACATTGCTTTTAACTCTTTTATGGAACTCTGCCTCACCAGACTCGAACCTGAGCGCTCCATGGAACACCAGGTATTTTTAAGTTGGTTTGTAGTATTTATTTGGTGTCGGGTAAATAAATACATGAAAACAATCATTAATTAGTCAATAATATGTCCCTGCAAATGTCAGTAGTGTAAAAAGGAATGAAATCTCTTGGCGTCATACTGTCCCATAGCATTGGTTTTAGCTGGAAACTGCAGTAAAAAGTATGTTAAAGTAGGTTTTTGCTGTTTCATAAACATGTAGGCTGAAGAATATACTTCCAATGACTCTGCCAGAAATTGTTTATACAATATTAAGCAAAGACTGTTTAATCCAAGTCCCCCCTTTTCTCCTTTTGGAATGTAATTTTGTTTCAAAACCTTTCTACCATTTGACATGCTTTTCTTTAGAGAATGGACGAAAGCCTATACGCAAACAATAGACTGTTGCTAAACAGGAAGAAAAACACTAAGAAATTGAAAATGATTGAAAAAGGAGGGGTGCTATATTCGCCTTTGAATGGGATCTCAGAGAAGGTCAGATTTCATGGATGAGCAATAGAGATTATACATCACTTGAGGGGACAACAGACCCTTCACCCCTTCCTCTCCCACCAGCCAATTCACCCAGCAGATAGAGAGCACTGAATTCGAGGAAGACCCATCCACAAATAGACTGTTTAGAAAAGAAGTAGCCTAATTCGTGCAATACTGAAATAGGATTGCATAAAAGTTTGCATAAGATTCTTTTTAAAGTGACTCACATTTGTGTCTCTTTATAAATATACTAAAACATGTTTGTCATGATGAAATTTGACCATTATTTTTATTTACTGAAAAATGCAGCATTCATTATAAATGAATAAATACATTTATCTATGCACATCATTATTCAAAAAAAATTAAATTCATGTGCCCTTGTCATTTTTCATCTATGAAATGTTTTCTTGATTTTTCAGCATCCTCTTTTGCTTTTTTTTTTTTAATGGAATGTTAACTAGGGCAGGTATATTTAAATAAACAAAAGCATCCTACAATTTTTCTTTGCTCCAAAAGCACTTGTGATAAAAGTCACAGAACAGTCTTAAGGCTGTTTGCTGAGGGATGCTTTTTGCTGATGTTTATCATCAGTGATTTCTGAGACGTTTTTCTGCATTCAAACCCAAGCAATTTTCACTGCCATTGAGATGAGTGAAAACGCAAAATCACTCACATTGTAGTAGTTGTGGTTATCATACAAATCTGTGTGTTCAGACACCAAAGAAAAATTCAGCACCACATTCATCTTGCCTCGGTGCAACATCTTCTTCACTGAATGATAGTGAAACTGGAATCACTGTTGCCAACTATTTTCAATGAAAAGACTCTAAGATCTGTCCGAAAAGTCGCTAAAAGTTACTAGATTACGTCATACGTCAATTTTGTGGTACACATTTTTAAAACTCCTCAGGAAACTACAATTCCTAAGAAAAACTACTCAACTACAGTAGTTTGAGTATTTGTAATTAGTTACTTTACACCACTGTAGATACATAACAATAGTCTTTCATATAAAAAATAAAAATATAAAACCTCTGATTTAGAAAGGAGCATTAATTTCTTTGAAAGAAAGATGAGTAAGTAAAATTCAACAACTTTACGCACTGATGCACAGAACTGCACGCATCCTTTTATTTTGTTTCCTCAAAATACGCAATGTAATTCACAGACGACAAAAGATGCATGAGGAAGCCCGACATCTCTCTGCTAGTCAGCGCACTGAGTCCACACTGGTCAAAGGTCACGCAAGACTACTGTGTCCGTGCCAGTGAGTCGAGACCCAGAGAAATGAGATGTGATGTTTCCCTCCGTCTGTGCGCTACGAGAAATGTCAGACCTTCAAGCTGGAGATGACAGAAAGCTAAGCGGAAGGAGGGAGACCGGTCTCCTCTGTCAGACCAATAAAGGATCGGAGAGAAGAGTGTCATTTGAAGTAAATGTCAAGAAGGAGAGGGAGGAGCAGAGATGGAGAAAGCATATGAGAGAGAGAGAAATTACCCTATTTTCCGATGATGAGATGAGGTGTGAGTTTCTGCGCATGTATTGAGCTGTCAAGAACGGATGGGAAAACACACTTATCAACAGCCGTCAGTCTCACAGACCTTTCACTGGCTTTGGATGAAGAGGACACTATGGTAATAACACTGATCGCGAGTATGAAGGACACGCAGTCACTACATCAAATCCGCTGAGAGCGCAGCCGTGCGTTGCAAGTTAATGTCATCTTTTTAAAACTGAGCAAGAGGGCAAAGTTTAAAGCCTTCAACTCATTTCAGAAGTGTGGTTTAAAGAATCTTATCATACTCCTGAAATCATTCAGCATAAATCCGCAGATTTTCAATGAAATTCTCTGCAGAAATAGCAAAAAATGTCAGCAGATTCTGTCTGGCCCTAGTCATAGCTTAACGATGAGAGAAATTAAGAAAGGAAACAAAAACAACAACTGAGAACCACTTAAAAAGCGGACTGTTTGAAACATGAAGATGAGCAAATAAATACTGATATTTTTTTTAGTGCACTGTAAAAAAATTAACAGTAGGATTTACTTGAAAAAAGCTTGTAAATATTTTTTACTCAGAAAAGGCTGGTGACTATTCAAAGCTTTACCAAGTAAAGGATTAAGCAAAATTATTAGTACATTTAATTAGAAATGTTAAGTTAAGTTTACTTGGGAAATTCTAAGTACATTTTATTGACTTTTTGTTAAAGTCGTACATTTAATGTTTATTAGTTTTTTGGGATTTATTTTTATCCATTATTTATCTTATTTAGTTATCTTGAGTAAACTTTACTTCAAAATGTTAATATGGTGATGCATTGCAACTGTTTCTTAATAAAAAAATGCCAGACATTTCCATTGACTACTTTAATTTGAATTAAACTCAATAAACAAATGTTAAAAGTCCTTTCAGACAGAATGATGGTGTCGTCTATGTTGGCATCTTCATCTTCTGCAGTACTGCCCAAACCTTAATATTTTAAATAAATAATAATAATTTGATCTTTACAATGCAAATCCAGTTAGATCCACTTTATTTGGTAAACAAAGCAAGTCATTCATATAGTATACATCTACTAAAAGACAGAAAATAGTACTTTACAAACTGTACTGTAAATAAATCAGACAAATATTTTCATGTTAGTCAAAATTATTACTGAAATTATTTTAAAAACTGAATAAATATAAATTTACACACATTTACACAAGTAAATAAACAGAATCAATGATGGGCTAAAAATCTGCGCGTGCAGATTTCATGTGGGCCTAGCTATAACCTTTTTTTTAAGAAAATTTAACCAAATGACAGAAGTAAAACACCGTATTTAAAAACTAAAAACTCAATTACTTGCCACAGACAAACTTTGCTTAACATAATACACAATAAACTGAATGACTTCATAATTAAATGGAAAGAATATGATTAATACTGGTGAAGGAAGAGTAAATGCTTGGGATATTAAATCCCTAACTAGTTTTTGTAAAATAAATAAATAAAAGTTAGGAAGTTGACTTGATCCAGACAGTCGTTTATTTTATCTTAGTTGTATATAGCAGTGTATTGTATAGATACAGATCAGAATCAGTTTTATTGCCAAATGTGCTTCACACACGAGGAATTTGCTTTGGCTACAGAAGCTTCCAGTGTACATAAAGTGACAAGTGACAACACAAAATAAATATAAAATAAAAAAAGATGATAGACATTAAACAGAGATGCAGTCAGTCCAACGATCTGGATGTTGAAATGTATGTACAGATTGTTATAAATATACAGGTTATAAGGTGCTGTGTACAAATGCGTAAGGAGAAGTATTGCATTGTATATTATTATAAGGTGCTGTGTACAAATGCGTAAGAAGTATTGCATTGTATATTATTATAAGGTGCTGTGTACAAAAGCGCATAAGAAAGTATTGCACGTTTATTGCACAATAGGAAAAATATTAACTGTTCATGAGGTTGTTGGCCTGAGGAAAGAAACTTTTCCTGTGTCTGGCTGTTTTTGTGCTCGGTGCTCTGTAGCGCCGACCAGACAGTTCAAACAGGAAGTGTGCTGGGTGCGAGGCGTCCAGGGTGATTTTGCGAGCCCTTTTACTCACTCTGGAAGAGTACAGTTCTTGAAGTGTAGGAAGGGTAGTGCCAGTGATTCGTTCAGCAGTCCGGACTATTCGCTGTAGTCTACGGAGGTCAGTTTTGGCAGCTGAGCCATTGGTGACATTGGTGACATTTTATTTTAAGGCACAACTCTCACTATTAATAAATTATTAACTAAGACTTTTGCCTCAATTACCTCCTAATTTGCTACTTATTAATGGTTAAGTTAGAGAATTTGATCAGTATGTACCTTATAAGTACAACTGTCGCCACTGGCTTGCTTGGTTTAGAGTACTAAACTGGACTAAACTGAACTTCAACTCTGAAAACTGGACTGATTTCAGTTTACTCGGACTTCTATGTGAAGCTGCTTATTGTAAAAAGCATCTATATCTATATTGTAAAAGCGCTATAGAAATAAAGATGAATTGAATTGAACAAGCAGCCAATATTTCAATAATAGGCAGGTAATAAGTCACTACTTAATAGTGATAGTTGGTACTTAAAAGTTTTACAGATTAATGATGAAATAGGAGATCTTGGAAAATGCTAATGTTAGCCAGTTAGCACTGAAAGCCTACATCCCACCATGAAAACCACCATACAAAACCACGGCTCCTGAATGCTTGAATGTTCACTGGAAAACATCATTACAAGTCATCACGTAACATTCACCAGAGAGAAAACATTATAGTTTGTCTGCCATTCTCCATCTGAACCATGTCTGTGAACATACTGTTGACATAATCCTTTCTGTGCAAACGGTATACAGACGTATGCGGTTACATATTTTAGGACATACAGTGGGACAAAGTAAAGTCTAGAAGGGAGACATCTCCGCCTGGATAACGCTAAATATTTATATTATTACAACAACTACAATTATATTAGACAACAATTACTGTGAGGGTTGTGTTTAGGGTTGGGGTAGCCATTAATAAAATGCTATTTAATAAATAATATGAATAATACTCTGTATAATTACTGTTTTTACATTACTGTGAGGGTTGGGGTGGGGCTAGATGTTAATAAAATACAAATAATGGGTAATTTAATAAATAATATTGATAATTCTTGTTAACTTTTGGCTGCAGCTGTGTCCCTATATAGCATGAACTGTAGGACAGCTTATCGCATTGTTTGGACAAAGCATTTTAATTAATGGACAAACTGTTCCTGGTCCTACACCTTCCACAGAATCCTAAAATGCATATAAATATATCTGGACCACTTAATTTAATGATGACTATCAGGATAGGACTTTCAACCAGCATAACAAAAATTGGTCACTCTTTATTTTAATGTGCAATTCATGCTATTAACAAGCCATTAACTAAGTTTTAGCTCAATAAACTACTAATTAGCTGCTTGTTAATTGTTAGTATTGGTTGGGTTTAGGTATTGGGTAGGATTAGGGATATATAATAATATTATATTTTATGAATGTTAATAAATAGATAATATCATACCAATAGGCATGTAATAAGTAGTAAATAGTGTGAATTGTTATTAAAGTGTTACCAAAAATAATGAAGACAATCACATATTTCACCTTTAAAGATGAAATACTTTTTTCAAGTATAGAGGTGCGCACACACACACACAGTGTGCGATCATGCACAGAAGGTCGTTTGACGATCAATATTATCAATGGCCCATTTGTTCTGAAGCCCCTCAGGAGTCACTTGTGACTGTCAGAATCACACTTGACCTTGTTTTCTCCAGGTTCTACATCAGAAATGCAGATCAAAGCTCAATCAATGTAATTGGGTCAACAGCCATATTGATGAATTTGAGTACAGAAGTAGTTATACTCATATAATCTCATGTCTGTCCCCCATGCAGCGAATGGATGAGTAATTTTCCACTAATAAACGTCTTCAGCAGACTGATGCAAATATTCTACTAAAGCGATATTAAAAGAGTGTGTTCGAATATGGTTGCATAATGGTTTGAACAATCTGAATTGAAGATTAAAATGAAAATGTTGCCTTGCCATGAGTTCTTTCCGAAATCCAAAATGTTTCATTTTTTTATCATCTTTGGAAGACAAATGAAGATATGTCTTCATTCGTCTGTTCTTCCTTTAAAAGTCTAAAAAGCTCAGATACTTCAAAATGTTCAAAAAGAATTCTGAAGAATTAAGGTTCTGACGGTTACATTCTGAAAGTTACATTTAGCTTAAGCTTAAATGTTAATTAATACATTAACAACAATCATGTACTATCAAGTAATTAAGGTAACCAATATTCACACATGAACTTATGTGACTTATGTTGTAGTTAAAGTTAGTTGATGGTTAGTGGATACCTTAACTCATCATTAATTCATAATAAAGTAATGTTTATTTATATATTCATACATCATTTATCATGTACTGTTATTGTAAAGTGTTACCCCTATATCATTCAGAAAAATACAGTACAAGCAAGTACAAAGCTATAAAAAAAACCTTTGTAAATACGCGTGACATCGTCGAGCCATATTTCATAGAGCCTTTTAAAAATAACATGTGTATCTTACCTCACCACCTTGTGATTATATCCACACACCGCAGCTGTAAAAAGCTGTTGATGAGACCCTGAGGTAGCTCTTTCACTAATTAAAACAGCTTGTGACAAGGATCTCACAAACACTAATGAATCAGTTCAGCCATATTGAACCAGCGCTTTCAATTACGCCGGTATTCATGGCCCGGGGAGGGTAAGAGCCTCAGGAATGGCCAGGGTTTTAACCAATGAATTAAACATGTGATACGATCTCGGCATGGCGTTAATTATTCAGCCCCCGCGCTGTATTTACACTACTAAATATTTCTTTTCCCCTAAATTTCACCGCTGAATTCTATTAGCATAATTTAGGGGTTAATTTTCCCAACCAGTAAACTGGCAAATGAAAATCTTCTACAACGTTAACCGCGGTAAACTGCATAGTAAACTACACAGTTTATCTCTCAAGCGCAATACTTAATTCAGTCATGAGGACGACGATGATGATGATTATAAAAATGTTGAATAAAACCCTCAAAGATGTTTTACTGGTGATCTTAGATCTCTAGGTCACACAGTAGACTAATAATCTAGTGGTCCATTAAGCTGTGGATTAATACCCTTATCTCTTCCCCTTTTTCGCTCTAACTCCTTAAGCCCTTTATCTGTTTTTCTGTCTTCTTACTTGCTCCTTCATGCCTGAATGTGCTTCACTCTCGATGATGATTGATACTGCCAATGTGTTGTTTCAACATCCATAGAGTCCACTTGTTTAGATCTCGTTTTACCTTTCTGAAGTGACCCGATTGAAACCCAGTTGCATATCAGATGGGCATCTAGTCATTCATACCCCCGAAACACAACTTCTACCAAAGGGAAGGGCACGTTCTACCAATGGGGTACTGGATTTGTGGTTTTAACCATAGCAGACAAATCTTTGTTGACTGGATCTTATCAATGGGTAGAAATCCGAGCATCATTCATTGGGATAAAACAAGTATTTAGTGTTAGAAATAAAAGTAACATGTCTGCAAATATGTATGCAAATATGTATCTACTTTAATATGTATGGTTTCAAAATACATTCATTTAATTAAATGATTAATGATAATTATTAATAATTATTAATTATTACACAAACGAGCAGGGCAAATGTATTGAGCATACATTTTTGAGCATTTTTTTGACTCGTTTTACGGGTCATTTTGGCTTTTCTCAATATGCATTCCTGTCTGTACTTGCGTTCTTGTGTCCTCGTGAAACATCATAAACCATCGCCAAAGTACTGTTCCAATTCAAAGGTCACATCTTGCCACGTACAGATAAAATTCTCAGATGGGAACCTGCTCCACCCTTTTGTCAAGGACACATCAAGAAGTGACTTGTGAGCACATGTATCCCAGAATGCATTGCAGCCCAACCAGTGAAAGCTAATGGCGGAGGGGAAAACCAACATGGTTTTAAAAATACTCCTCTGTTGTGTCAGTTCTAAGTGTTTCTAAGGTGAGGATGTAGTTGTTTATAATGTGCGGTATGTAAGGTTGACACCCAGTGGTTGAACTAGGTATTGCACTCCTGAATCAAAACAAATGGAAGCGCAGGTTGCCAGATTGAGGACAGGAGCGAGTGATTTAAACCATGTTCTAAACAAAAGCAACTGTTAGTGTTCATTAATAATTTACTTACTCGACACAACAGAATTAACCGCCAATTACTGTTGTATGTGGCGGATGCCCTTCCAGCCACAACCCAGTGCTGGGAAACACCCATACACTCTCTCGTTCATACATGCATTCATTCACTATGGCCTATGTCTTTTTACCCAATTCACCTATACTGCATTTCTTTGGACCAGTGGGGGAAACTGAAGCTCAATATTATTTAGTACAAGCTAAATATGCCTTTTCCTCTGTGTCTCATTAAATGCAAATGTGTTCCTGCCACTGTTTCCTTCTGATGGCTGCTTTCAAAACATCTTTATGAATCTTGTTTTGAACTAGTGATTCAAATCAGCAAGGTCTCAAGATTTCAGTAAACGGACCTTTGTTACATCATTACTCTTTCGAAATGTTTCGAAGAGTCAACGGTTCTCCATTGAATGATTCATGAGAGTCCATTCAGATCGGTGACTTCGTAAAGGTTTTAATAAGACTTTTGTTAAATGAAATCCAAAAATGTTGGTCAATATGCTCTTTTTGCTCTGTTTAGCAGAACCCACAATGAAACTAAAGAAATATATTGATATCTAATATTTAATGATATTAGACGATAAGCCAAGTACATTTGATAAGTTATATTTTCAATGTAACATTTGCTGTGTGTTTGAAAAAGCCAGTTTTAATCCATATTTTGTGTTTTTCTTTCATTTCCATGATTTCCATGACACCATACCCAAATTCCACCAGCAGCATACCCTCATAGCAATTTATACACAGCAGGAGGGCGGGGGTTCTAGAGATCTACCTGAGCTCAAACTCCCCTCTCGCCCTGCAAACGGGAGGGAGCCCCAGTGGATACCCTTCCAGCTGCAACCCATCTCTGGGAAACATCCATACACACTCATTCACACTCATACACAACAGACAATTTAGCCTACCCAATTCACCTATACCACATGTCTTTGGACTGTGGGGGAAACTGGAGCACCCGGAGGAAACCCACGCAACCACGGGGAGAACATGCAAACTCCACACAGAAATGCCAACTTACCCACCCAAGGCTCGAACCAGCGACCTTCTTGCTGTGAGGCAAACATGCTACTTACTACGCCACTGTGGCACCCTTTTCATTTAATAAAATTACCAATAATTACAAATGAATAGGCAAAGTCAGTGAGCCACCTTTTGTTAAATAATTTAGAACTGCATTAAAATACCTGCACATTTCCATTCTGCTATGTTTGTTTGAATAACACTGAACCAGTAGAAAAATTCTTAGCGTTGAACCCTGAGGAGTAATAAATAATTTTTCACACTAATTTTTAAATACACACTTTTTACACAAGTTTTAATTAAGTTATGCCAAAAGCACACAAAAAACAACTTCGTTTGATGTTGGTTTTAGCAATAATAAATAATGTAAAAAACATCCCCACACACAGTTAGAAAATTAGAATACAGAACACAGATTGCAGCAAGGTTAATCCAAACAGGCACACGCTAATACCTGAAATCTGGTGCGTTCCCTCACAATACCCCTATATCTATCCTAATCTCAGCATCAAGCAGCATTAAAAGGCTTTAATCCTGTTGTTTTGTCCTTTATCCTCCAAAAACTGGGCTTAATATTCAGCAGCATCAAGCTGATTAAGTCACTGTCACTTTGACTGACTGCGAGTAATTAGCCTCTCTCAAGACTCCCTTATCTCAATGTAACTAAGACACGCTATCACATTTATACAAGTATAGTGAAGCCTGGAACTTTTTAGAAGCAAAGTCCCAGAGGGGTCGTCTGTGGTAGCAATTAAGTTGACTTTGTATTCCGTGCAGTGAAGGTGGAAAGCCTGGAGTCGGTACGGTTAGAGCTGTCTCTGCATGTTTAATTGAGCAGCACTCACTGCACCCACAGAGCTGAATGTGAACCGCCCTTCTGTCACATCTACAACCGCAGTCAGCTGTTCTCAGGAAAGACAAGGGGCAGTTCCTGATGGAACAGCAATGCATTTAAGAGCTACAGAGTGAGGGAGAGATACAGAAACTGACACTGGTGGAGTGAAAAGGGCAGGAATAAGAGCTAAAACAAGTCAGAGAGTGTAGAAGTGTCTGCCAGTTGAAAGGATACTTCTTTCCTGTTACATTCTCAATCAACACGTCTGAATGGATACAAAATTAATCTTAGTTTAAATTAAACTCAAACGCACAGGTTATATATATATATATTTCCCAGAGATGGGTTGCAGCTGGAAGGGCATCCGCTGCGTAAAACAAATGCTGGATAAGTTGGCGGTTCATTCCGCTGTGGCGAC
>CAIGQQ010009359.1:1835572-1838072 GCA_903798035.1 Danio albolineatus
AAAAAAAAAAAAAAAAAAAAAAAAAAAAAGAAAGAAAGAAAAAGAAAGAAAGAAAGAAAGAAAGAAAGAAAGAAAGAAAGAAAGAAAGAAAGAAAAAGAAAAAAAAGAAAGAAAGAAAGAAAGAAAGAAAGAAAGAAAGAAAGAAAAAAGAAAAAAGAAAGAAAAAAGAAAAAGAAAGAAAGAAAGGAAAAAGAAAGAAAGAAAGAAAGAAAGAAAGAAAGAAAGAAAGAAAGAAAGAAAGAAAGAAAGAAAGAAAGAAAAAAGAAAGAAAGAAAGCATGAAAGAAAGAAAGAAAGAAAGAAAGAAAGAAAGAAAGAAAGAAAGAAAGAAAGAAAGAAAGAAAGAAAGAAAAAAAGAAAAAGAAAGAAAGATAGAAAGAAAGAAAAAAGCAAGAAAAAGAAAAGAAAGAAAAAAGAAAGAAAGAAAGAAAAATAAGAAAAAGAAAGAAAGCATGAAAGCAAGAAAGAAAGAAAGAAAGAGAAAGAAAGAAAAAAAGAAAGAAAGAAAGAGAAAGAAAGAAAGAAAGAAAGAAAGAAAGAAAGAAAGAAAGAAAGAAAGAAAGAAAGAAAGAAAGAAAGAGTAGTCAAACATACAGTCCCATGTCCTTATCTCACCCTATCAGGCTCTGAGCATCCCACTTTTCGAGCAAGACCTCTCTCGCCGTGTCTCTTCTTTCTTCTTTTCTTCCCTCTCTCGGGGTCTCTTCTACTCCACTGAGATGACACGGGGGTAATGTTATGAATCCAGTGTGAAAGCTGCTCCCTCTGAAGTCATTCAGCATTCTCCATCTCCACCTGTCCCTCAAGCCACAGCTGTCTGACAACAGAGCCCAACGGAAAACTGGAGCTAAAAACGAGAGCAAGAGGGATGAGGAGCGGGAGGAGGGGAGGAGTCTGACCCTGACTGGATAGGACTCTAAATGACTAATGCCAGGACTCGTGCCAGGACGTCTGATTTGCTCTCCAGACCTACATTAGGGCTTAATCTGGAGGATCACCCAAACACGGTGCTGCATTTTCCTTTAGCATGAGGCAGTAGGTCAAACGCACACACCCACACACACACACACATACACACACTTCGCATTTTCCAGCAAAATGAAAAGTAGACAGGAATATAGGCGATGAGGAGACGTGGTGGTGGCAGGGAGTATTTCTCCAGAGACAGAAACAGAGTGAGGGATTTGACCACAGCCATGCTCACAGCAGATGATCCACACACATACGGACACACATTTATGCGCTTGCTCACTGTTCTGTGGTCGTGTAAACAAAATCATCATGTTGCTAAGCAACCGGCTGTCTCTGTACAGCAGCTTGTGCACTAAACTAGAGTATTAGTGTGAAAGCATGCATTGGAATGATAGTATACTGATAGTAATTACTATACAGTGTGACTCTGTAATGACTGGGGAGGTTTAAAGGGGTAGTTCACTCAAAAATGAGAGTTTACTCACTATTTACTCTCCATAAAGTGGTTTACAACCTTTATGTGTTTCTTTCTTCAGTTAAAAACCTGTAATTGTTAGACTACTATAGTTGGAAATAGGCCTGTCACAATAATCAATATATCGACTTATCGCACAATACATGGACATGACGTCAATAATTTTTTGTAATCCAATATATATCGCTCGTACGTAAAAACCAATTCTTGCTGATTGCACAACCTCTCTACCTCTATTGGGGGTGTCAGTGTCAGTATGATTAAATAAACACTGTAGTATTTACCATAAATAACTAAAGTATATCTTGATGTGGGTGCCTGACAACAGAAAATAGATCTGGGAGCAGATATCGCAGCCTCTGTTACTTTTTACCTCGCTTTTACATTTATTATTATTTGTTTTGCATATGCGTTTTCACATTCTGACTCCAATGACTAATCATTAAATTATTAAAATGACTAAATTAAATTAAATATTGTTAAGAACAAAATATGTTTTTTTGAAGAGTGTCCTTGCGTTATGATGCTATTATATTGTTATTATAGAGTGGACTAAAATAGTCTTAAAATGACAATAATATTATTTATCGTGATATATTTTGGTGCAATATATCGTACAACAAAAAATAGATATCGTGACAGGCCTAGTTGGAAAACTAAATACTAAGTAAGAAGTCAATGGTTATAGGTTTCCAGCAAAATATCTTTTTAAGGGCTTAATAGAAGACAGTCAAACAGGTGTGGGACAAGTGAAGGGAGTATAAATGATGACAGAATTTTTCTGGTGAATAGTCGCTACATCGGCACTGGCGTGAAACATGCATCGGAATGATAGTATTTACTATATGGTGTGATTACATACAGGTTGTGTAATGACTGGTGAGGTTTAAATGGATATTTCGTCACTCAAAAATGAGAATTTATGATTTATTTCACTATTTACTTTCCATAAAGTGGTTTACAAACTTTATGAATCTCTTTCTTCTGTTAAACACAAAAGAGGATGTTTTAAAGAAAGCTGAAACCACGTAACCATTGACTTCCGAAGTAGGAA
>CAIGQQ010009359.1:1840572-1885840 GCA_903798035.1 Danio albolineatus
AAACCTCTTACACTCCCTAGCATGGTATACCTCAAACGCAATACAGCCAAACAGTGATAAATTCCCACGGACGCCCATGACCTTGGCGTAATTAGATTGCGATATGACATCAGCAGGCATTTTTTGGGGTCTAAAGTCCCCACAGTGATCTCATCCTCACACACAAACACACGCCGCCCCTCACATTACCCATGGTATATTTAGCGCTGAGCCAACTGCACTTCAAATCAGTCCTCTAACTCCCGCCAGCTAGATCTCGCAACATTCATTCCCTTGCACTCGTTCACCCCTCTTTCCTCATGCACCCGTTTGCTCTTCTACCTCCAGGTCAGCAGGATGTTGTTGTTTTAAAAAAAAGGCAGCAGAGTTTAAGCAACACATGAACAAGCGCACATAGCAAAGAATGCAAATCCTACCAGCAAATCCCGTCCGGCGCGTGCGAGAGAAGCGTGAACAGAGGAGAAAGGTGGGGAGATGGAGAAAAACGTGCCTGCCTGTGTACGCCTCCGCTCTGCTCCACCAAATCAATTTCACACTCTCTCACCTCCTAGTCCCCATGATGTCATTCATTCATCAGTTTGGCGTTGCCATGGAAACGCTGGCCGGCGTGGTTTTGCTTTGGCCGTTCGGTGACACCGTTTCCACTGTTTGTTTCTTGCTTGTGGGCATATGCTTAAGCGTATCCGACCCTCCCTCGACGTAAGGTGTAACAGAACCTCCCCCCACAAATCCTCTGTAAGCACGTGGGGTTTGTATGTCGAGGGGCACGCAGGGTGTATTCTTGTTCAAAAGCCAGACTCTTTAAGGGGTAAAAACCCCTAAGGCACTCGAAGTGAGATTGTTTTATCCGGACACTAATCGAGACCCCCTACACACCTCATCTAGGGTCCAGTCTCATCATTATGAACATCAAAACCACACGCACACACAAATAGACTCCTTATTTTAGTCCGGCCTTCTTGATTCGCCCAGTCTTTTCAGGCTCACAAATAGGATTTTGACAGTACCAAATGTCCGTGTTGTGATTAATTGGTGAAGTTTTTCTCACGGCATACAGTATTATCATGATGTTGACCTAAGCTGCAAAAAAGGGTTGCTTTGGTATATACCATATACCATATACCATATTTCTGGTATATACATGTCCAGATTAAACAATTGTTTTGACCAAATTAAATTGCAGAAGGATTATGCAGTACACGAGGTAAGCTTGCCAAAAAGTTTCATTAGTAAATGTTAGCAATAAGTAGGGCCACACGGAATCTGCGCGCGCAGAATTCCCAGATTTCCGCAGATTTTTAGCCCATCATTAATTCTGTTTATTTACTGGTGTAAATGTGTGTAAATTTATATTTATTCAGTTTTTAAATTAATTTCAGTAATAATATTGACTAATATGAAAATATTCATATGGTTTATTTACAATACAGTTTGTAAATGACTATTTTCTGTCTTTTAGAAGAGATTTTATACGAGAGACTTGCTTTGTTTACCAAAAAAAGTGGATCTAATTGGATTCGCATTGTAAACTTTAATAAAAAGTTAAAAATGTATTACTTTTTATTTCATATATAAAATTTTTAGTTGTTATACTCCCAAAATCATTCCGCATGAATCTGCAGATCTTTAACAAAATACTCCGCAGAAATAGCAAAAAATGTCCGCAGATTCCGTCTGGCCCTAGCAAAAAGTAGACATTGCTTGATCAATGAGCATGCTGAGTTCAGACTGCATGACTTTCAAAGTAGTCGTGTCACAGATGTTTTCACACTGCATGACTATCTGGGCTAGCGTTCCGCCGCTGCTGTATTTACACTGCAAGATGGATTGGTGACAGGGGATTTCACACTGCATGATTTTACAAAAGGAGCATCGCCGACAACTTTGTCTCGGTTCGCAAATACAACCAAACACATGCGAGAAGTGACATATAAACAACGCGAGGTCACGCATGCAATAATGGAGTTGTCACCTGAAAGTAGAATGATTATAAAAAAGGGTGAAACGCCATACAGACATGGGTGCTCCTGCCAAATCCCCACCAAATTTTCCTCCATTTCTTGAAAAGAAGGCCTTTTCTCAAACAAAGCCATGCTTGTTGATGACGTGGTAACTTCTCCTCCCGCAACTTCCCACTAGCCTGGATGCTGCTCTCTGATTGGCTGTAGGTGATCGCTGATGTTAGTTTCAGTCAAAACACATTTCACACAACATGATTCGAATCGCCGACAGCTCCAGATATTCAGCACGCCAAATATCTCACGGGCATCGGCGACTCATCGGCGATTCTCTCAGATCGCGTCATTGATAGTTCATACTGTGCGATTGTCACTTGGCATGGGCCGGTATATAATTCTGACAGTATGATAACCTTGGATAAAAATATCACGGTATGACGGTATTGTGTTTACTGCTCTAAAATACAGTATATTCTTTTTAAATGTCTGGGTAAAAAAAACAAAAACCTTTTTCCCTCTTTGAACACAATATATTTTATTTTGAGAAATATTTTAAGTATGATGGAGCAGTAAACATGTCAGGCTAAATAAGTCAAGTGAATCATTGACTTCTGTGGTCTTCATTTGTTTCAAAAACACAGACTTCTTTACAATTTACACCTAAAAAAAAAAAAAAAAAAGTAAATAAAAAATCTTACACATACCTGACTGTATGAAAACCTTGACTATTCCATACCGTGGTATACCTTGAAAACGGTTATCGTCCCATGCCTAATTGTCCCTAGCGTGCACGAGCAGCGATTTGCCTGTGATTTCAGGCATTTCTCTGTGATTTCTCAAAACCTGTCGGCGAGTCAAAATCGGGGCCAAAATCATGCAGTCTGAACTCGGCATAAGGGGGTCCAAGAACAGGTAGTTCTCGAGAGCTCCCCCTGGTAAAGGAGAAAAAGTAAGAGATGGGGTGGATGGGGAGATACTTCAAAAAACGAAGATAAGGGAGTAATGCAAGACAGGCTATTTATAGTCAGTTTGGAATAATCCGATTGGCTTACTAATGATTACAGATCAGTCAGATCACGTGTTCCTCTTGAAAGTAGTTTGTAAAACTTCACTTAGCGGATTCAAATCAACAGTAAGAAGAAAAGATTTTATTAGTTGCTATGTTAATCTTAGTTTAAAAAGTGATTAACGGCATTCAACAATTTTAGAGCGTTATTATGGTGCGTTCACACCAGACCTGGAAGAAGAGTCAAGAGTGAGTGATTTACATTTTAAGTCAATGCAAAGATGTGAATAGACATCCTGTGGCGCGATTTGCGCGAATGAGGCGGCAAGAATGACATAGCATGAGCTGAGCGTTTGACGGGCTTAACGCATGAATCTTACAATTCGCTCGAGTTGGAAAATCTGAACTTTAGCCGGCAATCATGTTGTGTTGACCAATCAGCAGCTTGCTCTTGTAGGGGAGTGATTATGATGTAGCACCTGCAGTTGGTCTCCCAAGAGAAATCTTCCTGCCGACACCGGACAACAGCTCATCAAACTGGGCTAGACTCAGTCAGAAGTACCACTGAAAGCTTCTATCATTCAGGTATAGTTTCTGGAGGAGTTTATGAACTCAGAGCTGGGTGCACATAAACACAGCTACTCTCTCAATGTGGGGTTTATTTATAAACTAATTTTGAGAGGATCACATGCTTATGAATAAACACAGCAGGTACCACATCAGCTCGGCATATTGCACCAATTAGACGAATCCTGACACACTATAAATTACTAGAGCTTTCTACTCCGTTCATCTTCGTCTTGAAGAATCCCCCCTTCCACCCCAACTCCTCCCCTTCTCTGATAGGGCGGCACGGTGGCCAAGTGGTTAGCACTGTTGCCTCACAGCAAGAACGCAGCTGGTTCAGCCTCTCCCAGAGCCAGTCGACGTTTCTGTGTGGAGATTGCATGTTCTCCCCGTGTTTGCGTGGGTTTTCCCCGGGTTCACCAGTTTCCTCCCACCGTCCAAAAAACATACAACAGAAGTAAATTGACTACTTTTCAAATAGTATCTTAAGGCAACTGTAGTCAGATATATCTCAGCACGTTCACAAGCGGGGGGAGTTCTCGAGACTTACCTGAGCTCAAACTCTCCTCTCGCCCTTTAAACGGGAGGGAGCCCCGGGCTCAAGGATATTCTGGGCTCAGGGCTCTCTTCCGGGACAGCATGCCAAATACGCTTTATTATCAATCACCAGCTATGTGTGAACTTTTGAAAAAATCCATGTTAGCCATTTAGCAACAAAGCTAGAGTTACCGGGCAAACAGAAGCCCCGCCGACCACGTGAATCTAAGTCTTTTGTGAATTGAATTTCACGTGCTAACGAAGTGAATCTGACTCGCGAATGAAGCAAGTAAAATTTTAAATGTTCATGAGTCTGTTTACCCACAAATAGCACAATTTACTTGTGCATGCCACGTCTGGTGTTAACACAGCATTAGGCATTAACTAAGAAAGTATTTCAGCATGTCGAAGGCCAGAATAACATGTGAAAATATTAATGTTTGAACTATTAAGCTAAACAATTACGTGTCCAAGTTTTTGCAAATGTTATGAAAACCATTGTCATAGTGTTAATTTACTTAAAAAATGACTCTAAAAGTTTAATGAATAATTTTTTACTGTTTTTTAAAATGCCCACAATAACAATATAATCCATTTTCATTATCACAATACATTGAATTATCAAATATCAGAATATGTCTGCACACAAGGAAACCACAGACGCCCTTTATAGCCATGTCTAGGCGGTCAGGTTAAGTGCCTGCATTCTCCACCAAGTCTCCTGCCATGAATAGTTAATGGGACTGCCCCCCTTCATTACTGTACGATCTCTGATAGTCTTGAGTCTGACCTTGGGGGGTCTGCATCTTCATATACACCCTTTACTTCCTCATATTAATCACAGTCCATAAAAAAAGAAAAAAGATAAGAGACTCCCCGGGAACCACCTCCCACCCCCTTATTACTGTCTGCACCAGAAAAGCCGCTATCACTCTCAACTGGAATATCATCAGTCTGATTAATTCTTAGCTGCAGACTGAATTGCATATTCTAGTGGAATAAAGGAAATTGATTCTGTAACTGAAAGGCCACATTCCCTCAATAGACCTGCATTAGTGGAATATAATGTGCGGATGGCGATGACCTTGTTCACAAATGAACTGAATGATAGTTTTCAATTGGGTATCTAAACAGACCTGGTGAACGGTGTAAGATTATTCACATTAATCATTATTATGATATCAATAGAAGACAAAAAATTCTTGGTCAAGCATGCATGCACACCAAATAATGAGCTTCATTTTAAAATATATCATTTTAAATAGTGTTTTTATAATTAGTAATAGTTCACAACTATTGTGATTGAAGTAATTGGATACATTAAAGTATCTGATGTAAAAGTAAACAAAATCTATCCAAAAGTAATTATTAAAAATGTCCTTGTGAAGGTGAATATGCCTCTGGAAATCAGTTCCAATTTAAATATTGCCCATTAACATATAGGTAAATTATTTACTCTTTTGAAAATTGTTTGGCAATCCAAATATGCTGAAAAAAAAAACAATATGACTAGAAAAACTGATGATTTGTAATGTATTGAACATGTATTGATTATGTAAGGAATACATACACGATGTAGTGACGCGGGAATGCATTATATTCAAATAATAAAACGACCTGGAGTCAATTATTCCACTTATAACGCGTGTGCCTCACACATCCTGAAAAGTGAAGATCTGGGGTTGGTTGCACCAGTAGTGCGTAAGTCAAAATGTAGCCTAGTTGTGACACTGTGGAGGGGAAGACATGATCGAACACCCAAAAAAGGGGGAGAGCAGGCGGAGACACTGGCGGCTGGTCAGTGGTCCAATCATAAATAATCAGTAACACCTGTATTTTCTAGTGATTGAGCCGGAGATACACCTTCATAAGAGGAGAAGGAGCAGCCGGGAGAGAGGAAAGCCTGACCAGACGCTCACACAGACATACACACACAGTGACCAGCACTCACTAAAAGAATAGAGATTGTGCTTACTTGATATCGCCGACCCGGTCTCCTTCTTCCCACAATCCGAACGATCTTTATTACAGACACCAAGTTAAAACTTGCACATTGCTAAACATTTTTATGTTGCACTACTGAAATTAGCCTAAACGTCCAACTAAATATGTACGGCAGCCTCCCCACATGTATAATGGTAGAAAAGGGATGACAGCGAGATTAGTTTACATTAAGGAGCTCACGATAATAATAAAGAGTGATCTCCCTATACTCGCAGCCTTAATTTTCTCCCAAATGTCACATATATATGATATCTATTTATTCATTTATTCATTTTCTTTTCGGCTTAGTCCCTTTATTAATCTGGGGTCGCCACAGCGGAATGAACTGCCAACTTATCCAGCACATGTTTTACGCAGCGGATGCCTTTCCAGCCGCAACCCATCTCTGGGAAACATCCATACACACTAATACACTACGGACAATTTAGCCTAACTAATTCACCTGTACCACATGTCTTTGGACTGTGGGGGAAACCGGAGCACCCAGAGAAAACCTACGTGATCGCAGGGAGAACATGCAAACTCCACACAGAAACACCAACTGACTTATTTTATTTCAAGGAGTGTTTTGAGTTAATTGTATTAATTAAAACGAGTATTTCCTCATGAATTAGTTTTTCTTCCTGCACTTTTCTCTTTTATATTTAGGATTAAAAAAAAAATCAAGTTTAATGTTTTGATAACTTCATATGTATTTTGCATGCATTCACAGCTCGCGATGCAGATATGTGCATCATCTGTTATTATTGACTAACAGTAATTTAACGTGTTATAAAAAGGTAATTTATGATTGAATTTAGTGCTGTGTTCGCCTCACAGCAAGAAGGTCATTGGTTCGAGCCCCGGCTGGGTCAGTTGGCATTTCTGTGTGGAGTTTGCATGTTCTCCCCATGGTTGCGTGGGTTTCCTCTGGGTGCTCCGGTTTATTGACATGTGGTACAGGTGAATTGGGTAGGCTAAAATTCCCAGAGATGGGTTGCAGCTGGAAGGGCATCCGCTGTGTAAAACATGTGCTGGATAAGTTGGCGGTTCAATTCCGCTGTGGTGACCCCAGATTAATACAGGGACTAAGCCAAAAAGAAAATGAATGATTAATGATTCATTTTTTATAGGACAATTATATATATATATATATATATAGATGCATTCGTTGCAGAATTCCAAAGCAGTTTAATGATTTAATTGATTTTTAATGGATATTACATCATTAAATGTGACTACGAATTATATTATGGAGAGCTTACGACCTACTAACTGCGTTTTGCCTTTAGAACATGTGGTGCAACTGAAGTAAACTGAAACTAGCTAGTAGTTACTAAGCCACTAGTGTGGACTTTACATTCCAGTTTAAAGAGAACTTACGATCAGCTGGTGCAACCCTACCCTGGGCTCTTTGATTGCCCTCTGAATCCATATTTAAACGAAAATAAGAATAACACATCCCATAAAATTCCTGGAGTCAGTTATTCCACTTATACTACGGCTACCACACCAAAAACCACTGTTCAGATGTTGTATTTTAAGACATTGGTCAAGTATTTGTTTAGTAGCTCCTATGTTTAGTATTACTGTAGTTGGTCACACTTCATTTTGATGGTCCGATTGTTGAATTTAAGTTACATTGCAAGTTGAATGTCAGTATCAACAGATATTAAGCAGACAGTCTACTAATATTCAAATGGACCATCGAAATAAAGTGTTACCCTGTAGTTTACTACGCATCTCATCCAAGGTCTTCTGTTTTAGTTTGATTTGACTTTATGATAGTCATCATAGGCTATGAAATAAAAGAAATCTTTAGCGAAGTGTTATAGAACTGTAATGGGGTCAAGACCTGCCTTGAATTACTTTAGCGGTGCAGTTCCCTGAAAATATAAATGTACACCTAAAGGCTAATTCACACCACATATGAGCGCCAACAAACAAAAAGTCTGTCGGAGCTTGATGGATCAAGTATGTTAGTGGGTGTCTATTGGAGTTCGTTTTTATATGGAACATCTGAGCAGTATCATATGATTTTCCAACAAAGTGCAACAATCTCACATTTCATCTGACCAGGGATGCTGTAGGATTCACGTAAATGTCTTTTTAGTACTGAGAAGGATCATTATTTAATAATTAATCATTGTGCTTGGCAATTGTTGTTGTTGTTGTTCACAACATTCTAAATACAATGGCCACTGTTTTTTGGTGTTTGTTGGCGCTTGTCAGTGCAGTGTGAATTAGACTTTAGAATGTTCAGCCATTCAGAATCAAGCATTCAACAATGCTGTAGCATAAAGCTTATCAATCCTCATTTAGCTGTGATTAACTGGTTGAATAATACTAATTAATAAATGTTCTACGTTCAAATCTATACCCTAGAAATATTTATATGTTGTGCATTACAAAAGGCTGAAGAGAACTAGCAAATAGATGAACTGATATCAAGGGCCAGATTGGAATCTGCGGACATTTTTTGCTGTTTATGCAGAGTATTTTGTTAAAAATCTGCAGATTTATGCGGAATGATTGTGGGAGTATCATAACTAAAACCTTAATATATGAAATAAATAGTAACACCTTCTTAACTTCTATTTAATGTCTACAGTGTGAATCCAATTAGATCCACTTTATTTAGTAAACAAAGCAAGTCTCTTAGATAAAATGTCTACTAAAAGACAGAAAATAGTAATTTACAAACTGTTTTGTAAATAAATCATATGAGTATTTTCATATTAGTCAATATTATTACTGAAATTAATTTGAAAACTGAATTAATATACATTTACACACATTTACACCAGTAAATAAACAGAATCAATGATGGGCTAAAAATCTGCAGAAATTCCGTGTGGCCCTACTGATATCCTACTACAATTAAAACAGCTATTCCACTGACCAGCAGAGCCTAGAGTTCGTCACAACTTACAGTTTGCTTACTTTACAGTTATCTGCCAACCTCCTGTTTTTTCCAGGATCCTCCTGTACTTTACCATTCTATCCTGTCATCATCCCATCAAAGTATTTTCCCGTGTTTCTCCTGTATTTTTAATCTTTCTATGAAAAGTGAAAGTAGCATCAAAGAGCCGATGTGATATAATTGCAAGAGCTGTTCAAAAGAATTATGTTTTCGCTTTATTTTGGCTTGAAACCTCGTTTAAATAAATATAATATTGACCGCATTCACTTAATTTCTATTAAAGATATGTGTTAATCATAGCCCTTCCTATGCAACCTCTGAATCAGTCAATTCATGCAGCGGTGATGACTGATGGATGCACTCCGTATAAAGACACTGGCTGTTTCTCAATTCCAAGAACGCAGAGAACGGACTTGTGTTCTTGTGGAGACCGGTCTTGCCAGGTCACATCAGGAGAACTAACTCGGGAGACCGCGAGGACAGAGAACACGTACTGTGAGAAATGAGATGCTGCGTTTTTCCTGATGCTCAAATGACCCTTGCGCATCTTTAACCAAAGATTATTTAAACATTACAGCATCTATAGAACGATTTATTGTTTTCCCCCGTTTCACAATATACACTCTGCATGAAAACCTTACAAATATACGCTGCACAACACAAATAACACAGATTTTAATAAGAATCTCAACAAATAAACACCCTTAATTTGTTTATTCCTTTATTAAGATGTTCATGCTAATGTTTTTGAATGTTTATTAATGTCACTGGTTCATTTATGGAAACTCCTGAGGTAAATAAATACATCTCTGAACTTATTGAATAAAATGCTGCGCTTCCCACCTCCAGTCGCAATGAATTCTGGGACTGTCAAAACAAGTTCGGTGCTCAAGTCTGCATCGGTGCGTCCTCGCAACGCTATCTCACGGCAATTCCTAACTTTTTATTTAGTGGCTAATTCGTATGAATTCGTACGATGTAATTTGTACAATTCAGTACGATTTGCTCATCAACCAATGACGGTTGTGTTTAGGGCTGGGGTTGGGTGCCACGCCTCCTTTTTTAAATCATACATTTTCATACGACTGAACTCGTACGAATTCGTACAAATTAGCCACCAAACTGCCAAAATGTAAAATACTTACATTTTCTCGTGAGATCAGGCTGGTCCTCGATACCGAGAACACATCCGAGAGCTTTCACGCGTCCTCCGTTCTTGCTGTCTTGAGTATCAGAACTGAACTTTGACAGCTGATGAAGACCTTACACGAGAACACGAGGATGCAAGACCGCTGAAGAACGCATATTGAGAAACAGCCACTGTTCTCCAATCAAATTCTGTACAGTACATACCATTTGAAGAACTGCGAATGTGAACGCTTGGGATTGGGGTGTGTTTTTAAACAGACGAATACCTTTAATGATACAGTATGTAAACATGTCCATTCTGGTGTCTTAAATGAGCATGAACAGTTGCGGAAGTAATCAAATGGTTTCAAGAGTTCACACTTTGCTGATGATTGATAATAAAGCTTGTTTGGCATGCTGTCCCGGGAGAGAGCCCTGAGCTTATGAGATCCTCGAGCAGTGGGCTCCCTCCCGTTTACAGGGCGAGAGGAGAGTTTGGGCTCAGGTAGATCTTGATGAACTCCCCCTCGGCTTATTTACTAGTGGCAGAACTGCGGTAAGGTGTATTCACTAAGAGCTTGACTGTGGTATCAATTGTGTTTTCAATTTACTTAGGGTGCATGTTATTTGGACCGTGGGAGGAAACCGGAGAACCCGGGGACAACCCACACAAAATATCATCTGGTTTAGTAGGGACTTCTTCAAGACGAAGATGTTGAGATAAGAAAACTTTGGTTATTTATAGGGCGTTAGGAATCGTCTGATTGGATAATCAATCATTAGCTGACGCTGTAGCAGCTGGGAACAATCATAATCACGTGATCCTCTCGAAATTTGTTTATAGATAAACTTCACTTCATTATAGATCTGTGGATTCTTAAAGCGACACCACTGTTATCAAGCAAAACAGTGGATCAAACTGAGAGATTCGCTGCTCTTCACTAAATAACTATAGCAACTTTAACTAATACTTAAATACTGTGAATAAAATGTGAAGAAGATTTTATAACTTAATTCAATTTCTGTATAGGCCATTCATTTTAATAGGCTAAATCTGTTATTTTATTTTCAATATTTTCTAATGCTTGCTATGTATTCTATCATTTAAAGCTAATATTCTCCCCATATAAATTCTGTACATACCATTTAAAGAAGAGCGAATGTGAACGCTTGGGATTTGGGTGTGTTTTTAAACAGATGAATACAATTAATAATACAGTATGTAAACATGTCCGTCCTCGTGTGTTTTATTTTAAACATAAATAATTGCATTTTAAATTAGCATAAACAGTTGCGGAAGTAATCAAATGGTTTCATTATAGATCTGTGGATTCTCAAAGCGACACCACGAATACACTTAATAATACAGTATGTAAACATGTCCGTCCTGGTGTGTTTTATTTTAAACACAAATAGTTGTGTCTTAAAGGAGCATAAATAGTTGCAAAAGTAATCAAATAGATAGATCTGTGGATTCTTAAAGCGACACCACTGTTATCGAACAATACAGTGGATCAAACTGAGAGATTTGATGCTCTTCACTAAATAACTATAGTAATTTTAATCAATACTTACATACAGTGAATAAAATGTGAAGAAGATTTTATAACTTGTTTTTTTTTTCTGCAAAGGCCATTAATTTTTCATAGGCTAAACCTTTTATTTTATTTTCAATAATTTCTAATGTTTGCTATATGTATTCTGTCATTTAAAGCTAATATTCTCCCCATATTTCACCTAGGTTTATATACACAAGGTGATTCAAAAAGAATATCACTACTTTTGGGTTGATGTCACTCAAGTGTCTGGAGGGGGAACATCTATAAACTTGTTTAAAAATAAAAAATACTTTAAGTACTCTTCACATTGATTAACTACCCAAGGTTCTATCATGTTTCTTTGATTAAGTGAAGTTTATTTATAAACTAATTTCGAGAGGATCAAGTGCTGATGATTGCTTGCAGCTGGTCCCGCATTATCCAATTTATGATTCACCAATCAGATGATTCCTAAGCCACTATAAATACCCAAAGTTCCATATCACAGCCATCTTCGTTTTGAAGAATCCCCCCTTCCACCCCTATTCCTCCTTTCCTAGATCGGTGGCCCAATGGTTAGCACTGTTGCCTCACAGCAAGAATGTCACTGGTTCTAGTCCTTACCAAACTAGCTGATGTTTCTGTGTGGAGTTTACACGTTCTCCCCGTGCTTGCATGGGTTTCCCCAGGGTTTCCTCTCACCGTTCAAAAACATGCAACTTAAGTTAACTGACTAATCCAAATCGGCACCATAGACATGCTCCTAGTAAGTAGTTATATTTTCAGCAATCACTATCCATTCATTAGCTACCCGCAGGGGAGTTCTCGAGATCTACCTGAGCTCAAACTCCCCTCTAGCCTTCAAACGGGAGGGAGCCCCGGGCACGAGGATCTTATGAGCTCAGGGCTCTCTCCCGGGACAGCATGCCAAACAAGCTTTATAATCAATTATCAGCTAAGTGTGAATTCTTGAAATACAGATTTTCAAAGATGTGGTATTCTTTTTGAATCACCCTGTACAACTAAACTTCTCTGAGGGTGCTTTCACACTTGGTTCAATTGCCTGGACCGTACCCAAGTTCGATTGTCCCCCCTTGCCACCTGCTTGGTTGGTTTGTGTTCACACTGTCTTTTTTCCTTCTGAACCCTGGTACGCTTGCGTCATCAAGCCCATGTTTTGTGTACGTCTGTTGCCAGGCGACGGACACAAAAGCAATGCGCCTAAATGGAAAGACGTCCACACATCGCGGTTGTTTCGTTTTTACTGAACCTTTTGGTTTAGAACATACAGAAAGCGACTCGCGTCTATCTGCCGCAAACATATTATACACGCTCAGAACATCACAGGATGTCCAAGCTGTTTTTGGTGGAGACAAGCAGACATTATCACTGTGTTTGCTCTGGCTCAGTCGCGCATGTCAGCGCGTGATACTCAGACACACACACACACACACACGCACGCACGCACGCAAGTATAAAATCTTATATTATAAAACCTATAGTTTGCTGTACTGTTGACGGTTCACTTCTGGCTTTTGGTACGATTGCATTCATACTACAAGTGAACCGTACCCCAGACCACCTCTTTCAGGCGGACTCGGGTACGGTTCACGGGTGCGCACCCGAGTTCAGAAGACATGTTCACACTAGCTAAATGTACCGTACTATGACGTCAAACGAACCCGGGTGCGGACCAAAAGTGCTAGTGTGAAAGCACCCTGAATGAACAGATTCAGGAGGTATAGAAATGTCTCATGCAGAAATGTTTTAGTTTCTAATTTAAACTCTCTTTTATCTCAAATGTTAGATGCCTTTTAGAGTGTTTAATTTTAAAACTGTCCCAAAAACTTTATGAAAAGATCCTGAATGCCTGTTTATTTTTATTCATTTTGATTTGTCTTTTGCTTTACTTATTTTTAACACACTCTCATCCTTTTTACATGCTGTCAGCCGATAACTTTGATATGCTTTTTCTGAGGACTCCTTACATAACAATCTGTCTTTTTGTTCTTACTTAAGCACAAATACCTGTTTACGCAATGAAACTGTTTATGCTTTCTACACACAGCATTCTCTGTGATGCTCTTTTTGCGAAGCTGTCCAAAATTCACCTCTGACCACAGCAATTTGACACAAAAGTCTCAATCTGACCAAAGTTTCAGAAGTAAACAACGTCTTGCTCTGTCATCAGGCAGTTACAGTCTGCTTTATTACACTCGCAGACAGGAAATCAATCGCAGCTCTTTGTCCTGCTGTCAACAAACCTGAATATAGTGTAGCCAAGCAATAGGTGGACAACAGAAAATGTGTTCTGTCTGTTCTGACTATTTGCCTGTGTATTGACCACAACTCTGGATTGCCCATATACACTTGTTGTCAGGGTTCTGCCACTCCTGTCTTGTTAATTCTTGTTTTGGTGGAAGAGTCCTTACACTAGCTCTGTCTAGTCCTGTGTGTTGTCATTGTGTCTCTGTATGAGTGCCAATTGTGGGGGCGCTTGGACCTTGCGCGCTCCCGCTTGATACGGGCCCGTGGGGTCTGGGCGTGTTCACAATTGTGCGCTCTCGTCCTGGAGTTCGTCTGTCTGCAGCATGGTGTTTCATTCCCAGCGTCTTAGTTGGTTTCGGGTGGCGCTGGGTTGAAACATGCACGCTGCGTGTGCGAGCGCATGATAAGATGATTTCATTTTATCGTGTGCTTGTGTCTTGCGTTTGTCTAAGCAAGTGGCCATGTGTTTCCGTTGTCTGTTTTGAACACTCGGTTATTGAGTTTCTCATTGGCTGCATGTTCTTGTCTCGTTTTATGTGAGCACATGGCTTGTGTTGTTTTCTTGTGTCATGTGCTATCCCGTCTATTGTCTAGCCCCACCCTCCTTGTTAACCCATTATTAGTTGATCATGATCCCCTGTTTGTTTGTTAATTATTTCTGCTTTATATTCTCCTCATGTCTGCTGTCCTGTGCCAGTTCGTCGTCGATTATCCTCCGGTCATGTTGTGTCCAGCCCTGTTTTTTTCCTGCCAGCCCAGTAAAGTTTGCTTTTGCTTTTTTATTAGTGTTTTCCCCCTCGGGGTAGTTTATTTTGCTGTTTGTTTTATTTTATTATTAATAAATACCAATTTTGTTCTGCACTTGAGTCCTTGCTCCTTTCCCCAACCCGAAACCTTGACACCTGTTTGTTACTGTGTTGACTGCCTGACCATTTTTGTTAATAAACCTGCGTTTGGATCCAAACTTCCTTTTCAGCGTCCACTAAACATTACACTGAAGTAGTATGCAAAGGTGACAGCTTTTATGCCATTTTTGCAGAGAGTACAGTCAGGATAAAAATGTATCTTGTAACTGATGCGCATACTGTACCTTGTGGGAGGTTGTATCAAGTGTGAACTGACATGATGTTAAATGAGAAACAAAAAATGTACAAAGGGTAACAGGTTTTGGTCTTGTAGTGTCTGGTGTAAAGAAATGAATGTCTCATCCCACTCATCCAGTGTATGAACCAGAAAAACTTAAAGTGTCACAAGAATAAAGCTCTCCGATGTCTCTTTCAACGTCTGCTTTGCTAATAATACATTACTGAATCAGTTTTTAGGAAGTAAAACACATTACAATCGATGTCACTTTTAAGTAAAGTCAGGCCAGTAGCTATTTGTGATGCTTCCTGGCAGCTATATCCAGCATGCTGTCGAATTAACAAAATGTCATATCAAAAACTGCAAGCCAAAGTAACTTTTAAAAGTTTTAACTAAATTTATCTTATGAACAGATCCATGAATGATACTTATGTCAAGTTACATTTGGTAAACGGTAAATAAATAAATATATAAGCTGGTTCGAGCCTCGGCTGGGTCAGTTGGCATTTCTGAGGGAAGTTTACATGTTCTCCCCGTGTTTGTGTGGGTTTCCTCCGGGTGCTCCGGTTTCCCCCACAAGTTCAAAGACATGTGGTATAGGGTAACTGTGCAAGCTAAATTGTCTGTAATGTATGTGTGTTAATGAGTGTGTGATGATGAGTGATGAGTGTGATGCTTCCCAGCGATGGGTTGCTGCTGGAAGGGCATCCGCTGCGTAAAACATATGCTGGATACTGTGTATATATATTTCCAGACTGGTTTCTAGCCATTTCCAGCCTCGTCTTAGCTACTCAGGCAGGGAGACGACCAGCTAAAACCAGCTTGATCAGCCTATGTCCAGCTGCACAGTTTAGCCCTATTTCCACCTGTTAGTAGCATGGCTATTCAATGAACTTATCAGAAGTGGTGAAGTGAGATGCATCACGCTTTCCACCTGCTATTAACATGTTCAAATGGATCTCTTATGAGCACTTGTGTTCAGACTTTGTCAAGGCCCTTCTCTCTTATTAAATTACACACAACATTATTTCTGTGAGAGCACTCAATGTGACACACACATCTTACAGATTACAATCAAGCACAAAAATAGACGACAACTACAATTTTGATGGCAATCCATGTGTTTTTGTTTAAGATTTGAAACTAAAGCAATTGCAAAAGGAGGATACAGTACAATAGGAAACACTTTACATTATCATTCATAAATGTTAGAATCAACAGTGAGAAATAGCCATATTACAGTTATGTTAAAGTTATTAGAAAGAAAAATACAACTGAATTTTATTAGTTATTAACTTCATTAAATAAAATGATTTGACTTTTAATGCCTTTCTTTTGTAGATATCTTTACATTCATAAGTATTTATAATCAATCATAACAAGTCTATAACTGGTCTGTCATGCTTCTTGCTTTATTCAGTTCATTAAAAAAAATAATAAATGGTTCAGTTTAGAGACGTGAGTTGGAAGATCAGTGAAATTTGTGATAAACCATTTACAAATGCATGATGAGCACAATGAACATAACCCTCTTTATATGGAAAGCGCACATCCTATCTTTACTTTACTTAAAACCATCAATGGTGCATTTAAAAAGGTTAGTAAATGTATTATGCCTCACAATAAGTATTTATAAGACATAAGGCTCTTATTAAAAATATAAAACCAATCATTTATTTGACAAAACAAAACCTGTTAACCTACTAAGAAGTCTGTAACTGTAACATAACAACATTTTAACATTGCAGACTGCATCTGTATGAATACAATCGTGACTGACTAAATTAATACTAATAAATCATGTATAATATTTTATGAACGTGCATTGAACAAAAAAATGCATCACTTTTAAGTAGGGTTATCAAAATTAGCACGTTAACGCACGCTGATTAATTTGAAATATTTAAAACGTTAAAAAATTTACGCATTTAACGCAGTGGCAGTTTTTTTTATTTCCTGTTGTGGCCGACGTGTGTTCAGGGCCGGCGCGTCCATAGAGGCAACGTAGGCAGCCGACAAGGGCGGCAGAATAGTGAGCAAACCCCCGGTCCTCACTTTAATCCGCGACACCTACCCCCTCCCTCCCCATCCGCGAACCGGTCACTTTCTTTTTCACTTTCGGGTTGAGGGCGGCGTGATCACCGTTCGCCTAGAGCACGAGTTCAGCTTGCTCCGGCCCTGCGTGTGTTTAATGAGCAAAGGAATATGGATAAAGGATAATATGGATCATGTAAATGTACTCAGTGAAAGTGCCAGATGATGTCGCAAGCTGTCAAAGACAGCCCATTCCTCTCTAAGTTGATTCCAAGCACCCTCAAATGTTACATTAAGTTTGACGTGTTTCCCCCCTACACGCAACTTTTCTAAAGCGTCTGCTTCGCGTTGCTGTATCAGAATCCTTGCTTGAGAAATACAGAACCGTAGTCATGCGTGATGATGATTTGAAGGGAGTGCGCTGTACTGCGCGCGAGCGCTCTCTCTCTCTCAGTCTGTGTGTGTGCGTGCATGCGTGTGTGTTGTCATCCGATAATGTCAACACTGGACTGTCTGCAACTGGCTAAACTATAAGGAGGACTAAGCAAAATAGTTTCTACTTTATAATTAATGTTCTCAACTCCCAAAACAACTTTACAATTAATACGATTGTTTGTATTCAATACTTTATTATTATTATTATTTTCTTCCAATTTCCATATTTGTAATGCCTGTATTTTGGATTTTTTTGTAGTTCACATAGAATCCAACATGGAAATAATTTTTATTTGTTATTGGCATTGATTGTTTTACAATTCAAATGGCACTTACATGCCTGTGTTTTTATTTCTGTAATAAATACGGCTTTTCGTGATTAATCATGATTAATCACAGACAATAGTGTGATTAATTAGTAAATTTTTTTTAATCAATTGACAGCCCTACTTTTAAGTATTAACAACACTGTTAGAAATGTAGCTACTGTCATTATACTGTAATACATTATAGGCATTTCTGTGTGGAGTTTGCATGTTCTCCTCTTATTTGAGTGGGTTTCCCGGTTTCCCCATGGTCCAAAGACATGTGCTATAGGTGAACTGAAGAACTAAATTAGCCGTAATGTGTGAGTGCGAGAGTGTATGGGTGTTTCCCAGAACTGGGTTGCAGCTTGAAGGGCGTCCGCTGCGTAAAACATACGCTGGAATAGTTGGCGGTTCATTCCGCTGTGGCGACTCCTAATAAATAAGGGACTAAGCCGAAGGAAAAGGAATGAACGAATAAACTAAGTTATAACTCATTATAGATATGAACTTCATAGAAGGTGTTTTCGCATAGCTAAATCTGGTTCTATGCCCAGCGTTCATTAAAAAGGAGGTATAAAGTGCCTGGGTGACCTTATAATTCCAGTTGGAGTGTAAAGTGTGCATTCGACTGACACTTTACTATCCCATGAGGGCACTGGAGAGGATTGAGAATGGATCAAACACAACATATGCTGTAGTTTATATGACGGTGTCAACATGGTGGATCTATTTATGTAGTATGTCCAAGTTAGATTCCTATTACAAACAATCATACCACATAATTTTTTAACAGCTGCAAATTAAGCGAATGACTGAATGACTTCTGCAACTGGCTCTTTAATTTAAAACGCTGAACTTTTTTTTCCCGTCTTCTACAAATTGTGTGATTATTATTATTATTATTATTATTATTATTATTATTAATATTACCATTATTGTTTGTCCTCTTCCTGATTTCCCAACCCCCCCTCACCTCCTCACTATTATCATTAATATCATTACTTCTACTTTTATTTTCATTATTATTACAGTTCTGACTTGTTCTCCAGTTATCCCCTCATTATCATTGATATAAGTATTTCTACTATTGTCATTATTCAGGTTGCTGTCATTGTTTTCATAGTAGTGAGAGTAGCAGTCATTGTAGTAGTGGATGTGGTAGTAGTTGAGGTTGTTGAAGTAGTAGTTGTAGTAGTAACTGTAGTAGTAGACTTCATTGGTGTAGTAGTATGTTGTGGTAGTAGTAATAGTTGTATCAAAAGGAGTAGATGTTGAAGCAGCAGTAGTTAATGTTGTAGTTTCAAGGGTGGCAGTGATAGATGTTGATGTAGTAGTTCCAGTTGTAGGTAGCAGATGTAGTAGTATCAGTAGTAGTCGTAGTAGTAGTAGTCATTGTTGTAGTGGTATCAGTAGTAGTAATCATTGTTGTAGTGGTATCAGTAGTAGTAGACAATATTGTAGTAGTAGTAGTAGTAGTAGTAGTAGTAGTAGTAGTAGTAGTAGTCGTTGTAGTGGTATCAGTAGTAGTAGACATTATTGTAGCAGCAGTAGTCAGTGTAGTGGTATCAGTAGTGGTAGTCATTGTTGTAGTGGTATCAGTAGTAGTAGACCTTATTGTAGTAGTAGTAGTAGTCATTGTAGTGGTATCAGTAGTGGTAAACATCATAGTTTTAGTAATTATTGATGTGGTAGTGTGATGTGGCCGTAGTAGTAGTTAGTGTAGTACAGGTAATTATTATTATTATTTTATTATTATGGTAGCTATGGTCAGTTATTACTGTTGTCCTTTTTTTTTTTTACTGTCATTATTACTATCATTGTTATTACTCTTTACCACTGATTGACTTTTTTCTCTCTTTATCTGATATATTTATCTGTTATTTGCATAATTTATTGACTGTTATACATGTTGTCTATGTATATATGTATATATTGTTCCTTATGTATGTACTCTGACCTTCCACCTAGTTACTTTTCCATGTACAAACACACACACACACACACACACACACGCACACACGCATTTGCCAGTATCTGACTGTATTGTGGTTGTTTTTTGTCTGTTTTTTAAAATTATTATTATTTACTTATTTCTTTCCTTTCCTTTCATGTTTGTGTTTTTGTTTTGTTTGTATGTATTCCCATTAAGGGTATTTTTTTGCATACTCTAATAAAAAATGTAAAAAAAACAAAACGCTGAACTCATCGTGCTATGCTATATTTGTATCTTCTGAAACTTCCAGCCGATTTTTTCATGACCTTAAAGGCTAGATATGTGTGTGCGCTTTTCACAACTATTCTGTCACAAACAAGCTAACATACAAACCACCTTCAGCGTGAATGCCCTCATGCTTTCTCCTCTCACAGACCGAACAAACTGTGAAAGTGTGAAGTTACTTGACGTTTTCGCAAAGAAACTGTAACCAACCAAGACGGGTCATTTGTTTTTTCACACTCGGCATGTAAACAAAGCATATTTGTCCATCAACTCCTATCTAGAGAACTAATGTAGCACCTCTGAAACTAATAATACAACCGATTCTGACTCGCAGTACTGCATGAATGAATTGATAAACACTAAATTGGCTGGCTAAATTAGATTCAGTGTTCTTCGTTCGGAGATAATGTCCTCCCAGGACGCGCTTTATGAAACTGATGACCATAAATTTGAACCTCAATGGGAATGAAACTGTGTATTATATGAAAGCTGCAGCCCGAGCACAGCTTGGGGGGAAAACACTACAAAATGGTGAGAAAAAGATATAACGGAGCAAAAAAATAAAAATAATAAAAGTAGGTCAGATGCACATCTCAACCAACCCACAGCACAGCAGAAGACATCAAATAACAACGGGTTGTAGGAGAGCAGGAGCTGGAGCTCAGAGATGTGAATGATTTATGAATTGATGCTGATCAGTGGCTTTGAGCTTTACGTTCTCCCAGCTTAATAAGAGCAGGGAGAATCAAGCCTGTTATTCAGATGAATGCCAGGAGTTTCTTTTAAGGTTTCACAGTCATGTGACGCTTGCCCATAAGCACATAGTGGGTTGAGGAGTGGAAACCTGAAGAGTGGATTTTCCTGATTTGTGATTTGTAGCAGTTTTGAATGCAGACCAGTGAAACCTATATGTAGACAGCAACCGGTGAAGTAGAAATAGGTTATTCCAAAGGAGCAATTAAACCAGTGGAGGCAAACGTGATTAAAATGAAAACTTGATCGTTTTAAATGTATAAATATTTTAGACAAACAAAGACGACTTGGCCTAGAAGCAGTGTAAGAGCAGATACGACGCATTAAGGACATAATACAAAAACAATTAACACAAATAGAAAAAAAATAACATATAAAAGAAGAAAAAAATCAATAAAATAAATTTAAATTTAATTTTAAAAGGGTGACGCGGTGGCGCAGTGGGAATCGATGTCGCCTCACAGCAAGAAGGTTGCTGGTTTGAGGCTCGGCTGGGTCAGTTGGCATTTCTGTGTTTGCATGTTCTCCCCGTGTTCGCGTGGGTTTCCTCTGGGTGCTCCGGTTTCCCCCACAAGGACATGTGGTATAGGTGAATAGGGTAAGCTAAAATTGTCCGTAGTGTATGTATGTGAGTGAGTGTGTATGGATATTTCCAACCCAGGCTCATTTTGAAAACGTAGTCCCATGTATGTTTCTAGAAGCCGCTGACTGACCGACCAATTGACTGACCAACCCTCCTCCTTCGAGAAACCCAACCAAAATTTTATCGACTGACCCACCCACACACTTCCCTAAACCCAACCAACAATTTTCAAAAAGCAATCCAGAAAAAATAAACCTTTTTACCATGTTTTCAAAATTTACCACATTCTCACCGTTATTTACCAAATTATTAGATTTTTTGGATTCTGTTTTTGTCTTACCAGCTTTCTGGAACCACTCTTCACCGGACTCAAACCCCGTCATCGTGGTCAACTCCTCTCTGCGTCTCAAGTCTGCCGACAATCATGGCGAGTTAACGGGACGAACTGATTGCAGCGGGAAAGTCGTCCACATGGATAGTAAGCGTGAAAAGGAATGGCATCATACCACCCCGTAGTGTTCATTTAAAAAAATTGAAACACAGCCATATGTACCTCTGGCTATAATGTGCGGTCTCCAGAAACGTACATGGGATTACGTTTTCAGAATGAGCCTGTGTTGGATGTTACCCAGTGATGGGCTTCTGCTGCGTAAAACATATGCTGGATAAGTTGGCGGTTCACTCCACTGTGGTGACCCCAGATTAATAAAGGGCCGAAAAGAAAATTTAAAAGGATGACAATGAAATAAAATTATTTTCAAGTTCTGAAATCTAAAAAGAGCAGCAAACATAAAAAGTACAAGCATTTGGAGTTTAATAATCCTACGAGAGTGCAGATTTTGAGTTTTATAAATGAACAGAAATCAGTAAATATGCTGTATCTTCCTTAGTGTTCAACAGAGTAAATGAAAAAAATCAAACGGAGTAAATGATGAAAGAATGTTCATTTTTATCTGGTCTATCCTTTTAAATACGATGGGGGGGAAAACTTCTTCCAAAACATCAACTTCTGAGTGAGTAAACATCAGAACATTTTCAGTTGAGATGGAACCGAGAAAAGCAGTACTTTCATTTTCTCAATCCCAGTGAAATAAGAACTTCTGTGTCAGTGAAAGTCCAGCAAACACACACGCTGTGAAATTGTGCACAGTTTCTGAGTATTTAAGTAATTGGAGTGTTGTAAATACTCTTTCTTGCCTCCCTCGCCATAGTAAGCGACGGAGACATAGCGCTAATAAGATAAATGACGTGAGTACATAATAACCAGTTATGATCTATTACTGAACCGATACCGAATTGTCCACGTCTGCATTACGGCGCAAGAAATAATATATTTTGACACCCCTAATGTTTGCTGTTCCAAAATATTTTAAATGAAACATAGTGTGTTCAATGAAGTAAAGTTGTTTTATTTGTTACCTAGAAATTTCAAAAAAGCACATTAGAGCAATAATCACAATACTGTGGTATTTCTATCCAAGGTTATCATACCATAAGCATCCTTTACCAAGCCTAGTTTTCTTACTTTTTTAAAGTAACTCATTGTGTTTTACAGTGCAGCAGCATATTGCAATATTATTACTCTGACTTTTCCAACATTTCAAGAGTTCGCCCTTGCTGATGATTGATTATAAAGCGTGTTTGGCATGCTGTACCGGGAGAGAGCCCTGAGCTCGTGGGATCCTCGAGCCCGGGGCTCCCCCCTGTTGCAGGGCAAGAGGGAAGTCTGAGTTCAGGTAGGTCTCGAGAACTCCCGCACTTGGCGAATATAGATTATGAATGGCTCTGGAGAGTGTATGCTGAATTCTACGCTTATTTATGATGCTGATTTAGTTTGTCAATTTACTTATGTTACATGTTTTTGGTCTGTGGGAGGAAACCGGAGTGCCCGGGGAAAACCCACGTGAACACGGGGAGAACATGCAAACTCCACACAGAAATGCAGACTTGGCCAGGTAGGATATGAGCCAGTGACATTCTTGCTGTGAGGCAATGGTGCTAACCATTGGGCCTCCGTGCTGCCCTAATAAGAAAAGGGGAGGAGTAGGGGTGGAAGGGGGGATATGATACTCTGGTTATTTATAGTGATTTAGGAATCATCTGATTGGGGAATCATGCATTAGCTAATGAGGACCAGCTGCTATCAATCCTAAGCGCGTGCTCCTTTTCTGCTTGTTATTGGGATTAACAAGTCAAAATGTCATGATGACCTACTGTACCAATCTGAATCAAGCATTCCAGAGTCATTCAGCAATAAAAAAAAATATATTTGTTGGCCAAATTAAATTAAATGAGTAATCTAATTTCAATGTGAAACTAGATCTATAAACCTATTATTAAAAGCATAAATAAATAAATAAATAAATAAATAAATAAATAAATAAATATGATTACAATACGAAAGCCCTTAGTTGCATGAGCAGCTGTTCTACAGACTGGAATCAATGATTATTGATGACTGTAGACTCCATCTTTTATAGACATGTACTGAAGCAGGTTAATGGCCAAACGAAACTCCCTCTTCACTCATTTATTACAAACATGAATTCTGCAGCAAGCTGTTCTGCCGCATCAGTAGTCTGCAAAAGGCACCACATCGCCTATCAAAAACCCATTTCTGTCATTAAACGCTGACATATGACTGGGGGAACATTGGCTTGCTGTCAGTGTTTTAATGAGAAGATGAAGCCTTTCAGGCACTACGATTGGACAAGCTCTAGGTTTGCAAGGAACGCAAATATTTCTGGCTCTGCAGTTCAGGTCGGTTTCGATTCTGCAAGAACGTGCCTGGTTTACATCTGGTATCACGGTGTGTTTTATTAAAGCAGATCATGAGTGAACGAGAGAGACGCATTCCTGTTTACATTTGGTGTTTGAATCTGTATGTCTTTTCCCCGCTTGGCTGTTTTTAATAACAGTTTCTGTAATGTTTTAGAATCAGGTAAGTACAGTAGGTGGAGGATAGGTGGGTTTTTGGGACCACAAAAACATCTGCATTATGGAAGCAATCTGGGCAAATGTGTTTACAAATTACTCTAAGGGGTCAAAAGTGTTTTGGGCCAGGTGTAATCAGGACCAAAGCACCTAAAATGGCAATTATTTGAGATCTGTGATAGTCTGTGTAGGGACGGATTTTACTCGGTCTTAAAAATTCCCTGTAATAAAACAACAAAAACTCTGGAATCTGAAGAAAAAGGGATAGACCAGGATAGACTTTGACACATGCTTGCCCTCTTTCCTGAGCTTTCCTTCCCCTCTGGTATTGATGAATACTCTGGTGTGACTGGTAACAATGTTTTGTTCAATATTTTTGATAGCGTATTTACAGACAATGACGAAATGTCTCAGGGTAACAAGTTTGTATCCAGACCGACCCGTAGTGAAGAGCTCTCAAGCTCAACACTTTATGTAACTTGGATTTCCACCTGCTCTTAGATTTATCTTTGAGTAATTGATGTTGTGCATTCTGAATTGGCTTTTATTTTTGGATTCTGTAATTGGCATGATACACTATCTAGAAAATAAATGTTAACCTTTTTGATTAATTCGGGAGTCTCCTGATTTCATTGTATCCAGTATATTATGTGGAGTCTGCGCTATCGCTCTATTGTGACATGATTTTATAGATCTTTAAGGTGCATTTGACTGTACGGAGCAGGAGGCAAGACAACATGAAGACATTTTAATCATTTAATCATTGATATTAGCAAGTTGTATGGAAATGACTAAATTAACCAGTACGAGTGAGCAAGAGGCAACCGGACTAATTGAGTATAAGTTAACTCTGCATCCTCTGACTAACTTCAGAATGTATAGATAGTGTGCGTTTGAAGAAACGCAATCCCTGGGCATGGAACTCTAAGCGGAGTTTGGTTCCTTACGAAGGTACAACGAAGAATATCAGACCCAAGAAAATGTCAAAATCTAAATGAGCCTATATCACAACTGATAATATGATAAGCTAAAAACATAAACAAAATATGGAGCTAGATTGAACTCGGAGTTGAAAACAAATATAAATAAATTCTAAAAATAAAGCAATTCTTTTCAGAAGCGCTAGAAAAGTCTTAAACTCAATTAAGCTTCAACCATTTATCAGATTCCGTGGTTGGGCTGATAGAATGGAATCTTACGTCGCTAATATGAAATATTTGTCAGGGTAATACTCTGATACATAGAAACTGATCCGCAGACAAAAATATGTATTCATTACTACCATATAAGTGAGCTCAAAAAGTTCAAAATCTTTGGAGAAAAATGAAAACATTTAAAAAACAATCTCTATACAGTCTCAGCAACATATCTATAAATGCGTCTGTGTGTTTTTGTGTGCGAAGACAAAGTTGAAGATAACTTTATTAGTCTTCCTGTGAAATTTTAATTCATTTCCCCAGTGATAATTAACAGAGTATTCACAGTATTTGCCATTATATTTTTCTTCTGAACTTTTGCTGCTTGTTTAAACTGCTTATTTAAAACGAGTTGGAAAACATTAAGTTAAACTAATTGAATTGTGTGGGCTCAACATGAAGGAATTGTTTGGAACCCAGTATAATTTACAGTGTAGTTTGGTAGAAAAAATATACACACACATAAAAAAAATTCAACACAGGTTCATTGTGGATACGTACCCCTGTCTACATTTCTGGAGACGATGAAATATGTACCCAGGGGTACGTCTGGTTCCAGGTTGTCTGTAAAACTAATGGGCCGGTATGATGCTGCTGACGGCTTCTGTTTCTTTTTGCACTACCGCCGACTGATTACCTCAGTTTTTCTGGTGTTACCAGTGATATGCCGATGAACTTGGGATGCGGAGCAGAGTTGACCGCGACAACGGGGTTTGATTCAGGTGAAGAACCGTTCCAGAAATCAGGTAAAACAAAAGCAAAAAATTAAATAAAATAAATAGTAATAATAATTAAAAACAGGCTGGAAACGTGGCGAAATCACACGCCACTATGGCTTTTCTTTTTTTTCTAAATCGGTTGGGTTTAGGGAAGGGGATAAGTGGGTCAGTCAGTTGACAACAAGCTGGCCGGATTGGCTGACGTGGATATTTCGCCCTCGGGTGGATTCACGTGAGAAGAGGATGAATGAGAAATTTAAGCTTGTACACAGCGCCGTCTGGTAAATTTGCAAAAACTGCGAGCAGACCTCCAGTTCAGTATTTCGCTGTCCCTAGAAATGTAGACCTGGGTACATATCCGCAATGAGCCCGTGTTGAAAAAAATATGCACTTGTATTTTTCAAAATAACTAGTAAAATTATGTATTGGCATTATATTACACTTAAGACAACATAAATTAATTAGTAGAACTATTATGTTTAAGAATGTGTAAACATCTTCAATCCATTAAACAGCAATTAAAAAAAAACATTAAACGTTAAAGGAGGGAAAATAATTTTGTCTTCAACAACTGTGTTGTCACACATGCTGCTGTGAAAATTCTCACATCGACAGCAAGATCACAGTGCAAAACATCACCTGCAGCTACAGTACAGCTGTGTTGACCAGGGCAGTGTGTCACAGCACCCACATTGTGTCACATATCAGACTTCTGCCTATGGGCTTGTGTAGCCAATGACCCAGCCAAGTCCCCCTTCTACTGTAACTACACGTCATCGCCAACAGCACATTAAATGAACCCAAGATCATCAGGTTTGGACTGTGAAAGATTGGAGAAAAATTGGTCTGGTGTGATGAATCAAGACTTCTGGTGCACCACGTCAATATCCACTGGCAAATACAGTGATGACCAGCAGATGCACCTGAGGCAATGTTGGACAACACAGGCAGGTGACACTATATTTGTGGGTGCATGTTTTGTTGAGACACTTTAGGCATCCTTTTCCAGAGAGCACAATCTCTGACAGCTGTCAGGTGTCTGAAAATTGCTGTGGACCAAGTGAATCTATTCATGGCATTCGGATAACGTGCCAAACTACACTGGCAGAATCATCTAAGAAAGGTTTGAGAAACATGCTGGTGAATTTCTATGAATGTCTTGGCCTCCGAAATAACCTGACATGAACCCAATTAAGCGCTCATGGTTCAAATTGGACATTTCATATGGAAAAGCAGGTTCACATTGCATCTCTACCATCCTGCAACGAAAAGAAACTACACTGAAGAAGATGATTCATTGTATTTACTATTTTTTTTTTAAGTAACTGGTTGCAAATGATTTATATGGGCTGCATTTATACAAATTATATGCAAATTAAATGTCGTAATGTTTAACTTGTTTGTTTAAATTCAGCCCACATAAATTGTTAGTTACCTTTAAAAAAAAATCTAAATCCAAGGATTGTTCTTTGCCAGTGTAGAGGATCTGGTGAGGTTACTAAATCACAGAAGACACATCTCAACCTCACCAAACCAAAATATGTGGGAAACTGGAATTTGAAAGATTGTGGTCATAACATATTGGCACATTGGTGTGCATGTGTGTGCATAGGGCTCATTCTAGTCTTGTAGCATTACATTTCAAGCATTTTGCATTCATTTCTCTTGAATTGGAATGATACAAAACACATTTATAATATACAGCAAACTGAATACAGTATTCATGTGAAATGCTTAATTGTGATAGGGACCATTTGACTTTGTAACTAGTTGTTGTTTAACTTATGGTTAAAGGTTTAAACTACTTACAGAGTTGACAATAACTAATCATTTTCCAACAGATTGTGCTTTAGCTTAAGATGCTAATCTCAAACCAGATACCACATGGCACGTCATCTATAACAGATTTTTACACATTTCCATCATGTTGTGGTTTTCAAAAAGTAAATGAAACATTTACTGAAATATCAAAATAACAGAGTTGACTAGTATGCCGTGAGACACCATACTAGTGGTGTCTCATGGTAGTTCGTAACGTTTTGATTCAGAGGCTAATTCGTATGAATTTGTATGATCTCATTTGTACAATTTAATACGATTTGCTCATCCCCCAGTGACGGTTGGGTTTAGGGGTGGAGTTTGGTAGCACGTCTCCTTTAAAATCATACATTTTCGTATGACTGAACTTGTACAAACTAGCCACTGAACTGACAAAACATAAAAATACTTGCGTTTCCTCGTGAGATCAGGCTGGTGTGTCCTAATCATTAGCTGCGTCCCAAATCGCATACTTGTGCACTTTTTGTAGTATAAATAGTGTAATAAGTGTGTTCACACTGAAAACTCTAACAATAATAAGTGCACTTTAATTACCCGGATGATGCACTCATTCCACCGGTAATATGAAGTGTGTTATGAAGGACACTTCACGCACTCAACGACCGGAGCTTCGTGCACGTAACGGAAGAGGCGGAGCTATCGTGCGCACATGCTGGAATAACTTTATTTATTTTGGACTGTGAAAGCAAATTTCTCCTACAAGAGTGATTATAGCACCTCCCGATGGTGAATGCGGTTATAGTCATGCCAGGTATTATTTGGTATTTTGGTCATTTATTTCTCTAGTTTGGCAACCGTCAAACGTCATCAGGGAAACGGTTTGAACTTCCGCTTAGTAAAAAAGCCATTAGTGTTCCATTTGGGACAGCACTACATACATATACTATGCTGTTGAGTGTGTAAGTGCATAAGTACATAGTGCATAAGTGCATAGTGTACAGTGTGTCATTTGGGACGCAGCTCTAGTATACAAATTAGTAAGAGTTTCTCCGAGTTTCCTGTTTCCTAAGGAAGTGATATCACTTGGAGTAAGTCACATGCTTCTTTCTCTAAGTGCTTTAAATGTTTGTTTATTTAACTGCTATTTTCATTTATAGCACTTGGTTTTTGCATTGATATTTAATATCTCTTGCTCAAATACACGATGAACAGCAGCTACGCGCATGATTTTCTTTGTTCTCTATTTCCACCTGGGGATACTAATCCCGAGGCCTCTAGAGATTGTGCAGTGCCACTGATGTGATCCAAGTCCGGTGAAGAGATGTTGCCAACCACAGAGGACGTCTAGAGGTCTCTGTAACCCTCCCTGGACCAGACCGTATCCTGAGCAGATGCTGTGGCAGTCATGGAGGAGTTGAGAGCATGAGAATGATTACTGAAAGACCCAGTGACAGAAGAGTCTCTGCATTGATCTTGTGGACCAGACTGAACAACCGCCGATGACTTACAGCAGCAGCTTCTCCACGATGTACATCTAGCCCCTGGCGCCTAGACTACAGCTCTGCACAAGAAGTTTGGCCAGAGGAGAAATGGTCAAGCGTGACTGAGCCTGGTTTCTCTCTAGGTTTTTTTTTTTTCCTTCACTTTCGTCAGTTGGTGAAGTTTTGTTACTCGCCACTGTCGCCATTGGCTAGCTTGGTTTGGGACTTGTGGAGCTGCGCACCGATAGATTTGCTCTTCAGTGTTTGGACTTTCAGCAGTAAAATTTAAACCACACTGAACTGAACTAAATTGAACTCTAAACTGGACGGACAGTTTCAATTTCAATTTACTAGAACATCTATGTTAAGCTGCTTGACACGATCTACATTGTAAAAGATCTATAGAAATAAACATGAATTGAATTGAATTGAATTGTTGTCATTTTATAATCAATAGCTATGTTTCCATCCATCTATTTTTATTTGCATTTTGGACATGCGCATAAAAAAACGGTTGATGGAAACGCCATGATGCGCATAAGTTTTGAAAAATGCGCATAAAGAAATGTATGCGCATAACTGAGTAGGATAAACTTTTTATTCGATAAGAAAAGATGCGCATAAACTGCGGTGGAAACACTTTTACCGCATAAATTCCAGTTTGCGCATTAAATAAAGGTCATGTGATTTTGTTATAAGAGATCATGTGATGATAAAAATGTGTGTGAATTGACAAACCAGCAGGCTGAGCACATCGTAAAACATCTAAAATGTTGTTTTGGTCATTCTAAAACGCCTTACCGTTTCAGCAGTTGTGTCATTATATTATTAATGACCTCCAGAATCAAGAGCGTCTGTGCTCCGTGTCTGAAACCTTCAAACGCCACCATGTGTTCACTGCGTGTCAGGATTGCCTTCTGAGGCACAAGTCATTTATTAAATGAAGAAAAGATTGACATAGCTTCTCCTCCTGCAGCAAATTACGTTTTTACTGTTGATATTTGTTGATATCAGGAAGTGACGATTTTGTCCGCTTTGACTTGTTGGATGGAAACGCTGTGTTATTCGCACATCTTTTATGCGATAATCCAGTTTTGCGCATAAAGTTCATTCGCATTTTTGGATGGAAACATAGCTACTGTAACAGAGTAGACCACCATATTTTTTTATTACTGAAATTACGAGAAAAAAAAAACAGTAAATAGAGGTTTTAAATGTTTATTTAACTTTGTAAACGAACAAAAAATCTGATAACTAGACTTAAATATTTCATGATAGTTCAAGCTTGATGTATCGTTCAGAAGGCAGAGAGTGACAATAATAGGTATTGTGGGGGTCTTTAGGGTAATAAAAAAAAATGTGATAACTTGATATTCGTTTATTCATTCATTCATTTTCTTTTCTGCTTAGTCCCTTTATTAATCTGGGGTCGCCACAGCGGAATAAACCGACAACTTATCCAGCATATATTTTACGCAGCGGATGCCCTTCCAGCTGCAACCCATCTCTGGGAAACATCCATACACACTCATTCACACACATACACTACGGACAATTTAGCCTACCCAAAAGATACCACATGTCTTTGGACTTGTGGGGGAAACCAGAGCACCCGGAGGAAACCCACGACCAAAGGGAGAACATGCAAACTACACAAAGAAACACCAACTGACCCCGCAGAGGCTCGAACCAGCGACCTTCTAGCTGTGAGACGAATGTGCTACTCACTATGCCACCGTTATTTTATTGTATTTTAAAAAAAATTTTCCAAAAATAATAGAAGGTTTATCTAGGAGAGAGAGAATGAACTCAAACTGTACATGTACAAAATATAAGTGTATTTTAATTTCAAGGAAAAATCTAATCAACTCATTCATCCAAAGTAGCCCATTTCTTGCCTGTGTCTGGCATGTGGTAAGAGTTTGTGTTGTGATCTGTTGCCTCCCATGCGAACGCTGCCCCGCTGTGATGTGACAGGATTGATTGCTCTGCTGATTTAGTCAAGGGCCGCGCATGGGACGTCTCCAAGAAAAGCTAAGCGTAGATCTCCGGTATTGTTTCGAATCTATGAGGATATTCCATCAAATTATGACAGACTTTCTCCAAGCGTGCTAATGCATTTTATATCACCAGACAGTTCACTGACCAATGAGATTAAATGTCATCTGTGTCCACTACAGACTTCATTTCGCATCGTGAAGATTAGAAACTCAGTTATGGTTCAATTGAGGAAAACTGCGAGGCTGAGAGGGCAATCATGGGAAAATACACTGTTTATTCATTTCTTTTCTCACCCCACAGAATTTAGAAAATGCCAAGAGAAGAATGGTGGAGCGTCACATTGAAACTCATTCCCTAGGAATAAGACTGTGCTAATGGAATAAGAAATTTTGCATATAGGATCCCCTTGCTGAAACTGCGACCCGGCCCCGGACAAGTGATTGAAAATGGATGGAGTTTTTTTCGTTTTGTGTGTACATTTTGCAGAACTGTTATGCAGCTTTTTCTTTACACAGACCACAACAATATATATAAGCACCATACAATATACTCCATTTATGCGCTCTTATGTAAGTAATCTGAAATGATACAGTGTAAAAGCTTTGCATTAGGGAAGAAATTAACCTGAAATGGTTATTAAGCAGCAATGAACTGATATAATGTGATTAGAATGGGAATTTTCATTCATTTATTCATTTTTTTTCCGACTTAGTCCCTTTATTAATCTGGGGTCGCCACAGCGGAATGAACCTCCAACTTATCCAGCATTTGTTTTACGCAGCGTATGCCCTTCCAGCTGTTGCCTCACAGGAAGAACGTCACTGGTTCTAGTCCTTACCAAGCCTTCCGACATTTCTGTGGAGCTTACACGCTCTCCCCGTGCTTACATGGGTTTTCCCGGGTTCCCCGGTTTCCTCCCACCGTCCAAAAACATGCAGCTTAAGTTAATTGACTAATCCAAATCGGCTCCATAGACATGCTCCTAGTAAGTAGTCATCTCTTAAGAGCAATCACTATCTGTTCATTAGCTACTACAGCAGGGGAGTTCTCGAGATCTACCTGAGCTCAAACTCCCATCTCGCCTTGCAAACGGGAGGGAGCCCCGGGCTCGAGGATCTTATGAGCTCAGGGCTCTCTCCCGGGACAGCATGCCAAACAGGCTTCATAATCAATCATCAGCTAAGAGGGAACTCTTGAAACACCTGTCTTCGGATTTAATGTAACAAATGAGGTGTAAGTGCTTGAATTGTATTTTGTCTTTTGTACCACTACAAAAATGTTTTAACTAATTTTGTGTAATATTTTACAAATATGTTGTCTTATTTTATTTTTTTTACATATGAAGCACTGTGGTCCTGTGAGACAATTAATTCCTAAACAGAAATATTACAATAAAAAATATTAAAGTCTTCGAGTCTTGTCACATTGTTTCTTTAGGCTGCCCCACAGCATTCTACCTTGATGGGGGAACATTAGCCAGTGGGAGAGTATCTTTCGTCTCTCCAGGTGTGAATTGCAGAAAGATTCATGGCCATAGTCAGCCCACACATACAGCAATGCTGAGCAAAACTGACTTTACAAAATGTAAATGATTGTGATCTTTTCTCTGAATGAGATAACAGAATAATTTCACCTTATTATGAAGTAAATATTCTAGCATACAAGACTCTTGTCTTATTCAGGCCCATTCAGTGTAGTTTTTGGGCATCATTTGAGCAATATTAAGTTAAATGGGGTCATTGTGACACATGTGGTGGTATAAAGTCGATTTATTTTAATATATTAAAAAAAATTAATCAATTTGTTCAACTATTTTTGGGAAAGGGAAGACAAATATGGTCATAAAAAGTCATTTCTGAGATTATAAATAGGAATACACAACAATTTCTGAATAATTAGGCCACATACCTACTATGTAGATATCAATATATCATACTGAATTTAATCAGTGCACTCTATGGCGCCTTTAATCATAAAATTCTGATGCTTTTTGATGCCATAGTCACTAAACAAACTGAAAGTTGTGCACAAATTGCATTATCCGATGCCTTGGGAGTAAAAAACAGGTTGGTGTTGAAACAAAATAACAGCATACAGCTTTGCAATGACATGAGGACGAGCAAAAGTGCCTTTCATTTCATTTTAAGGATGAACGCTTCCTTTAATGTTTGATTGCCGGAGTATCATCCAACGTGTCAGTCATTGGGAGAGAGCAGGAGTGAAGGAGAAACAGATGAAAGCGTGACTCCAGAAACAACAAATGACTATGATTCCGGCTTTTGTGTGTCATTCTTCTCACCGACCATCTGTTGTTTGATTGTGGTGAATGTTCACCGCTCTGCATGTGTGCTGGGCAGGACTGCTGTTCTCAGATCAGGCCAGACCACTGCATAAAATGAACATGTTTAAAAGACAGACGCATCCTAAATCTCCTGATCCCCTCTTTATCCAGTCAGATATGGCTCTTCTGCTCTCTATCCATCTGTTTCATGCATGCACACACACACAAACATATTCGTCATGTCTTTGTTCTTCATATTTCACCCACGTCGCTGTGTGCTCTTCATCTTCCTTCATTATATATTCCATCTTCAGCTCATTTCCACAGCTCTACGATCTCCTCGTTCTGACATGATCTGGCATTCTGCATTTCTCTCGACATCTTCTTTCTGTCCGTTCCTTCGACCATCGCTAAACTCTAAAGAGGCACCACTAAGAGATGGAAAAGTTATCTTAAAACTAAACTGATTTAAGCATCAATCTGATTTAAGAAGTTTATCGTTCACTCGTGAGATTTAATAGTATTATGTTATTCTTAATTGTAAAGCCATTTATTTAAGTGTTAAAGTGCCTTTCAATACTCCAGAGACAACAATAATTGAGAAATTATTCATAAAAACGACAAGTGCTTTTGAAATTACTGTATATTTTTAATGCAGCATTCCCGAAGGAATAAATCCACCTTCGAAAGGCAAAAAAAGGTTAATTTAATTTAATGTCTCACCCTCGTGTTGCTCTACAACCACAGAGACCTTCATTCAACCCACAAATTAAGATATTTTGGATGAAATTCGAGAGTTCTCTGACCTTCAAACAGCAACATACTGTAGTATCATAGACTAGGGCTGCACAATATATCGATTCAGCATTGATATCGCACTGCGTGCATCCGCAATACACTCAAAAAAAAAAAAAAAAAAAAGATTACTGCTACTTGCTCAAACTACCTGTTTAAAATGAGCTAAAACTACACAATTCTTCTAATTTCTTTGGCCAATTTATTTGTTTTATGTTCTGTCCACTTAAATTTGTAAACCATTACGTTAATTTAATTGTTTTGTGTTGTAACATGACGGAATTGTGTTGGTCCAACTGGCAGGTTAGGGGATTTGTAGCTCCTAGCATGCTTTGTGTGGGATTGAATTAAGAGAATTAAAATATTGACAATACTGTACAAGTAATCCTCTGTGTTTAAAGTTAATAGAAAGACTTGTTAGAGTTTAATCTTCACTTTAGTTTGAAGATGCTTTGGGTGCTCGCATTAGCAACAATGCAGTTTGTTGCTTTGCTCAGTGAGCAATAACTGTCCTAAAATGAGTTCTGAGATCAGTGTCAATCAACTGTAGATGTAAATTATGCTTAAAAATATGAAATGTTGTTAAAAATGGCTCTTTTAATAATTTTAAATAAAACTAAAAGAGGGCACCACGTAGGCGTAGTGAGTAGCACGTTCGCCTCACAGCAAGAAAGGTCCCTGGTTCAAGCCTCGGCTGGGTCAGTTGGCATTTCTGTGTGGAGTTTGCATGTTCTCCCCATAGTCGCGTGGGTTTCCTCCGGGTGCTCCGGTTTCCCCCACAAGTCCAAAGACATGCGGTACAGGTGAATTAGGTAAGCTAAACTGTCCGTAGTGTATGAGTGCGAATGAGTGTGTATTGATGTTTCCCAGAGATGTGTTGCAGCTGGAAGGGCATCCGCTGCGTAAAAACAAATGCTGGATAAGTTGGCGGTTCATTCTGCTGTGGCGACCCCGGATAAATAAAGGGACTAAGCCGAAAAGAAAACTAAACGAAAACTAAGAAACTTCTAAATGAATAACACATACAGTAATAGACATGCATGATATTATCAGACCTTTGAGATTAAGTAAAAATACAAACGTATTTAAACTTTTATTTGATAAAATCATGTTGGACCAACTCAATTACATTTAATTGATTAAATATATATATTTTTAGTTTGTGTTTAACAAATTCATTGGATGGAAATCCTGCCCTCGATTAACTTGAGTTCATCCAATGAGTTATTTTTTGAGTGTAGTCACATGGCATAGATCTGCAATGCTGAGTTGACATTGCGTAATTTTTACATTTACATATACAATAAAGCATGCGCTGTTCATTTGACTTTTATCTTTGCTTTATTGCATTTTATGCATGATTCACTGCCCTACAGCATCATCCCAATCAATCAAAATGAATATATTTGGTAACACTTAAGGGCCAATTATCATTCATTCATTCATTTTCTTGTCGGCTTAGTCCCTTTATTAATCCGGGGTCATCACAGCGGAATGAACCGCCAACTTTTCCAGCATTTGTTTTTACGCAGCGCATGCCCTTCCAGCTGCAACCCATCTCTGGGAAATATCCATACACACTCACTCAAACACATACAGTATGTCACAAAAGTGAGTACACCTCTCACATTTCTGCAAATATTTATTTATATCTTTTCATAGGACAACACTGCAGAAGTGACTCTTTGACACAATGAAAAGGAGTCAGTGTAAAGTTTAGCAGTGTAAATTTAGTGTCCCTTCAAAAAAACTAAAAATACGGCCAATAATAGCTGAACCCCTGGCAACAAAAGTGAGTACACCCCTTAGAAAAAAATTGAAAAGTTAATATTTTGTGTGGCCACCATCATTTTCCAGCACGGCTTTAATTCTGTTGGACATGGAGTTGACCAGAGCTTCACAGGTTGCCACTGGAATCCTCTTCCACTCCTCCCATCACAACATCACCAGGGTGGTGGACATTTGACACCTTGTGCTCCTCCACCTTCCCTTTCAGGATGCCCCAGAGGTGTTCTAAGGGGTTTAGGTCTGGAGACATGCTTGGCCAGTCCATCACCTTTAACCTGAGCCCCTTTAGCAAGCCAGTGAGGTGTATTTGGGGTCATTATCATCCTGAAACACTGCTTTATGGCCCAGTTTCCGGAGGAGGGGATCATGCTCTGCTTTAGTATGTCACAGTACTTGTCAGAATTCATGTTTCCGTCATTGAATTGTAGCTTCCCAATGCCAGCAGCACTCATGCAGTCCCACATGATGACACTCCCACCACCATGTTTAATGATAGACAAGACACACTTGTGTTTGTACTCCTTGCCACCACACACGCTTGACACTATCTGAACCAAATAGGTTTATCTTGGTCTCATCAGACCACAGGACATGATACCAGTAATCCTGGTCCTTAGTTTGAATGTCTGCGGCAAATTGTTTGCGAGCTTTCTTGTGCATCTTTAGAAGAGGCTTCCTTTGAGGACAACCATGCAGACCAATTTGGTGCAGTGTGCGGCGTACGGTCTGAGCACTGACAGGCTGACCTTCCATCCCTTCAATACCTGAAGCAATGCTGGAAGCACTTATCTGTCTTTTTTCAAAGACAATCTTTGGATGTGACGCTCAGAACGTGCACTCAGCTTCCTTGGCTGACCATGGCGAGGCGTGTTCTGAGAAGAACCTGTCCACTTAATGCATTGAATGGCCTTGGCTGCAGCACAGTTTCAGAGTGTTGGCTATCTTCTTATAGCCTAGGCTTTATGCAAAGTAACAATTTGTTTTTTCAGGTCTTCTGAGAGTTGTTTGTCATGAGATGCCATGTTGAACTTTCAGTGGCCAGGTTTAGAGAGTGGAAAAGCTTTTATACCAAATTTAACTCGACTTCTATCTGGAAACACCTGAGACAGTGTAAAACTAATGAGTCACAAGCCACAGGGGAAGGAAAATGTCTAATTGTGCTCAATTTGTACATTTTCACTTAGGGGTGTACTCACTTTTGTTGCCAGGGGTTCAGCTATTATTGGCTGTATTTTTAGTTATTTTGAGGGGACACTAAATTTACACTGCTAAACTAACTTTACACTGACTCCTTTTCATTGTGTCAAAGAGTCATTTCTGCAGGGTTGTCCCATGAAAAGATATAAATAAATATTTGCAGAAATGTGAGGGGTGTACTCACTTTTGTGACATACTGTACATTACGGACAATTTAGCTTACCCAATTCACCTGTACTCCATGTCTTTGGACTGTGGGGGAAACCGGAGCACCCGGAGGAAACCCACACGAACACGGGGAGAACATGCCAACTGACCCAGCCGAGGCTCGAACCAGCAACCTTCTTGGTGTGAGGCGACAGCACTACCTACTGCGCCACTGTGTCACCGGGCCAATTATCACTATCACCTAATTTTGTGATATTGGCTGCTTATTACTACTCATATTCTACATCTCTAATCCTTCCCAAAACCTGAACTACCTTAACTATTATTAAAGAACAAATTAGAAGTTTGTTGAAGCAAAAGTCATAATGGTTTACTAAGAATAAGAATTGAACCTTAAAATAAATTGACCAAATATTATTTTCAAACAGAGCTATTCAATCATTTGCTGGAATTTTACAGATACAATATATATTTCAGAAAAATAAAATACAGCAGTGTCAGATTTTTCCAATATTGTGCAGCCCTACCACAGTCACAAGATGCTCAAAGTCCAGAAAATGACCCAAAAACATTACATGTGACTTCAGTGGTTCAACTGTAATCATGTGATTTTAATCCTTTTGTGCACCAAAAAAGTGTGAGAAACAACTTTGTTCACCAATGTCTTCTCTTCCTCATCAGGTCAGGGTGCGCGTTTATTCTGAGCATTTTCTATTAGAGTAGAAAACACAGTTGAACCTATATAATATAAAGGAGATGTGAAGCTTGTGGGTTATGCAGCTCTAAGGTTAGGAATTAAATGTGGTAACTACACTCTAAAACAGTGGTTCTCAACTGGTTTGGCCACGGGACCCACATTTTTACATGGTCATCAAGCCACGACCCAATATTTTATTGTTGCATTTAACAAAATGTATCAAATTATAGAAAGATTACAAAGTAAAAACGATAAATACTGTAAACAGCGGTTAGGGTAGAGAAATGTTCAGTTACCGAAATAAACTGAACTGTTGTCGCTAAAAATGTTCCCGCGACCCACCTTTGGGTCACGACCCACCAGTTGAGAGACACTGCTCTAAAACATGGTGGGTTGATGTAGCCCAATGTTGTATCAAATATTGACTAACCCGACATTGGGTTATGGCAAACCAGCAGGTTTTAGGTTCTCAACCACATTCCTGGAGGACAACCAGCACTACACATTTGCATAGCTCCGCCGCAAATGGCACGCTACACACTATGCATTATATACTTACTCATTCAACAGCGTAGGAAATTCAAACCGTTTCCCAGATGATGTATGGCGGTTGCCAAATTAGCAAAATAAATCACCAAACTACCAAATAATACCTGCCATGAGTATAACCGCATTCTGGTAGGACAATTTTGCTTGCAAATCCAAAATAAAGTAATTCTACATTAGTGCCTGACAGTTCTGCCACTTCCGCTACTTGAGCAAAGTGGCAGCAGTTAAGTGTGTGAAGTGTCCAACATTCCACACTTCATTTTAACAGTTGAATAAGTGCATCATCCGAGTATTTAAAGTGCACTTATTTTTATTAGAATGTGTGTGATTAGTAGTAGTAGTAGTATTGTGATTGCACTACTTATACTATTTATACTATAAATGGTGTAGTGCTTAAGTATAAGATTTGGGATGCACCTCATGTCTTTTTAACCAAACACTACTGATTCAGATCATCAGCTAATTAGCAGAGACTGACAGACCTGTTATGAGTGTGACAGACAAAAGAGACATAAAAACATGCAGTGTTGGTGGTCCTCCAGGAACATGGTTGAGAAACACTGATTTAGAGTGTAGTTAACCCATTTAATACCAAGTTTTCTTGTCATTTAAAAATATAGATTACATTTTAAGTACACTTTTTAACCCGCCAGTTAGGCTTGTCCTAATCATGATCTCATGATCATGTCCTAACCTAGATCATGATCTCAATAGCCACCTACTTACTGTAGATATTTGAAACTGAAGTTTGAATGAATACCTTTTCATGATTCTGACATTATTGTACCGTCATTCCATCTGCCTTGCACAGAACTTGGTGTATAGATTTGATTCAAATGCCATAAAATCAAAGACAAGCTCTCAGGAGTGCATGTAAACATTGAATCCTTTTGAGTTTCCTAGCAAAAAATGTCCTTCACATAACACATGACACTACAGGCTTTGATGAAGTATCTAACACATCAGGGAATGTCTCGTTTTTAACGTTCCATTGCAAACTGTTCACATAGCAAAAAAAACTTCTTACATACACTGTAGTCACTTTAAAATCTTACAACTTTTGAACAGCGGTGTGCAAGTGTCTATTAGATGTTTTACTGCTCTGTATGCTAGAAGAGTAAACAAATGAAGTTGCATGTATGTGGGGGTGTGTGTTTGTGGGGGGTTTCTGCTTCATGGCCAGTCTGTATACAATCCCTGATCCAGGATACTTCTGGCAATCTGCTCTGCGCACCTGCCCATACTTACATACCATTCCAAAGCCCAGAGAGCCTGCCAGCTGCTCCCAGAGCTCCGACACACACACTTTACACACTACTCCTACCGGCACACAGAACTTTCCAAACATCTTCATGTAAATCACAACTAAATTAGTGCTCTATAAATAACATTTTAGTCACTTACACTGAAATAGAAAACTATTTTAGTCACATTCAATAAAATTCAATTAAACTGATCTAAACTAAACTGAACTTTAACTCGGAAGACTTAACTGAAGCTGTTCACATTTACTCAAACGTTCATGTTAAGCTGCTTTTGATACAATCTACATTGTAAAAGGGCTACAGAAATAAAGACGAATTGAATTGAACATACACTGTAGTGTTTTACTTGTAGTGTCTTTGCAAGTAATAAATATACATTCAAAAGCAAATACTGAGTAAATATCATTTTCGAGTCTTACTTAATTCAAGTAAATCCAACTCAATATCAAAGTAGCAGCTAACTGGACTATTTAAATGCGTAATATATGCACGATACCTCCACGATACATATTATTGAATATACCAATAGTCAATGGTCTGTCCATGAAAATTTATTCAATCTTAGGTTACTCCAGAAAGTCTGTTTCTAAAATATTAGTCTCGGGCCAAATTGGATCAATCTGTAGAGTGTAGAGTACGTCATTCTGTATAGAAGTGTCTCTTAATGTAACTAATTTCGCTCCTGACACAAGCATGACCCTCTGCAGGTCTCTCTGCATGTCCAGACGGGCCCAGACGTCAGTCCTGACACTGTTCCCCAGCCAAGACAGTCCCCAATTATAGCCTGGAATGGGAAACGGAGTTAGCAAGACCACCTCTCGCCTGCCAGAAACAGGTGAACCGTGAGACCATCCTCTCAAACCTTCTGGAGGAGCTGAAATCTGTATTTTTAACACTCTTCACTGATACACATCTTCCATCTTCTCTCTCTAAAGAGATTCTCCCCTTGGAAATGAATCATTTATTCACCCTCATGTGATAAACGGGATACTTTGAAGTATGTTTGGAGAAAAAACAAATCTGCCTATCAATCACCATATGAACAAATGCATGCAAATAAATGTATCATATAAATAGTAATGATGAAGTTCAGTTTGCTTTTATCACAACAGCACATATACATGAAAAATTTACGTAAATTAAATAACTGCTTACAGTTATGGCCAACTTTTTTTAGATATATTTATTTTGTAATGTTCTCTAAGGCAAAGACTTTGAGCCTAAACAATGCTAACATCAACAACTTGCATAATTACATAACATTAAATCTCATTTTTGTGCTTTTGTTTTGTCATTCATTGTAATACCTGCTGGATGCAGAACCCTTTTATCCTATTTTACATGTTTTTCTTTATTTCTGTTCTTTCCCTACATGTCCTACATTGTTGAAAAGTAAACAATATTTAGTAAGTATTTATAGTGACATTTTACCACAGTTCCCAGCACTGGGATGCAGCTGGAAGGGCATTCACTGTGTAAAACATATGCTGGATGAGTTGGCGGTTCATTCCGCTGTGGCGACCCCCGATGAATAAGGGAACTAAGCCGATGAAAAATGAATAAATTAATTTTACAATAGGATTGTATTAATCCATGTTATGTAGTTAATATTAGGTTAGATTTAGGCCGTGACGTCAGGTGACCAAAAATGTATTGTCTAGCCAGCATCTAAGGACAACGTTATTTTGATGTCCAATAAAGAGGTCAAATGGTCTTGAAATTTGGTTGATTTTAGGTTGCGTTGGAAAGTGACCAAAATCCAACATCGAGCCAACATCCTAAACCAACTTAATATTGACACCAAATACTAATATTTATTCCTCAGGTATGGCAACCAAAATCCAACATTTAATAGACGTCATATTGGTAACGTCCACACAACATCATTAGACATCGATACTTGATGATTTTAGGTTGGATGTTGGACATTGATGTCAGTCTGACATTGACTTCCTGATTTTCATTTCCAAAAAAAAATGCAATGTCCCCACAATGTTGGAGTACAACTTCAATCTGACATTATATTGACGTCTTGTGCCTGCTGGGTGTTTAAGGCCATTTGGGTCTTCATACAATAAACATCCATCATTCTTTCATCAGCGACATACATCTAAACAGTCCCTGGGTCAATGAGTATAAAGATTTTAGACATCTTTTTGGACCATTTTAATGCTTCTAAACAGTTTGCTGCAGTTATAAATGTCTTGAGGTAGTTCATTGTGATGCGATTTACCTTCTATATGTGTTTGATTGGACAGGAATCACAGGACTGACTTTTCTAATCCTCATAGACAAGAGAAAATAAAGTAGTGACTGCAAGTTGAAGGAAAGTAGTGGAGTAAAAGTACCGATACTGCACTAAAGATGTACTCAAGGAAGCGTAAAAGAACACATTTTCAAAACTACTTATAGTACAATGAGAAAAAACTTCTCAATTACTGTAGTTTGAGTATTTGTAATTTGTACTGGATGTTGCTGAGAACGTTATACTTGGCTTAGATAGAGTACATTTCCATAGTTTGCCAAACAGAGGCAGAGTAGAGCGGGTGTTCAAACACAAGCACATGCACAGTCGTACACACTTACGACCCGGAGTCAGAATGAGGTCAAATCCAACAAGTTCAAAGTTAGCTTTAAGCACTACTTTTCCCTATCTTCTAATATTAATAATTATGTTATATTTGATGGTTGTCGCTCGCATTGTCGCACAACAATATTAAAACAGTGTAGATTAGTAAACAATGTTTTATATTTATTTTACAGTCATTTGACAACGCAATAGTTACTTTCCCTGGTAATTAGTTACTTTTATAATTATGTAACTCAGTTACTATTTGTGAGAAGTAACTTGTAACTACTGTATAACTAATTACTCTTTTAAAGGAACATGCCCAACACTGACGATGATTATTTAATGAATGCTATTGTTCATACTGGTCAGTAAACACATTAACTATTGTTAACTAATTCATTCATTCATTTTCTTGTCGGCTTAGTCCCTTTATTAATCTGGTGTTACCACAGTGGAATGCACCGCCAACTTATCCAGCATGTTTTACGCGGCGAATGCCTTTCCAGCTGCAACCAATGGGAAACATTCATACACACTCATTCACACACATACACTTTGAACAATTTAGCCTACCCAATTCAACTGTACCACATGTTTTTGGACTGTGGAGGGAACCAGAGCACCTGGAGGAAACCTTGCTGTTAGGTGATTGTGTTACCCACTGCGCCACCGTGGCACCCCCTATCATTAACTAATAAAACATTACTGTAAAGTGTGACCATAAAGGTAAAGACTTTATTTAGACTTAAGACTTTTATTTAGACTTAAGACTTTTCATTTAGAAGTAATACACTATTTTCTGCTTGGGTTTTTCTTTTCACTTTCAGTCCAATCAGAGCAAAAGGACATAAGAAGCTGAAATAGATCTGCTAGTTTGGGAATACACGAGGATCCCAACAGGAAACACAGTAAGTTGAGCTACCAGGAGCCCAATAATAGAAAGCGGGCCCTTTTAGTGTACGTCTGTGAATGTGTCTGTGTGTGTGCGCCACATCAACAACATAACAAATGGACAAACTCCTAAAGCATTCTCAGAATTGCAGAATCTAAGCTACAAAATGTCAATTGAAAGCAATTAAGCTGCAGATTTTCCTCCTTCAGCTCTGGCATAATCCTCGCGCTTCTCTCAAGTTTGCAGTCTCATGTATATTCATCCATCACTCACTCTCTGCCCATTTCAGAAAAGAAGAGGAAAAACGCCAAGACCTCCTGTCTATTCCGAGCTCCCTGCTTGAATCGTGCCTTCACAATTAAATTTATTCACAAGTTTCATCCAAATAACGCTCTTATCGGACAACAACAGCTGACCATAGAACACAGGCACAACCTGTAAACACAACAGTCTATTAAACGAGCAACAGGTCTCCAAGCAGCTGCTGTTTATGAATTTCAAAAGCACGATGTGAAAGAAAACGGCTTGGAGAAAGTGAGGAAATGATCAGATAACTTCAGAGAAACATATTCCTCCACAGGCGATCGTATGCGCGGAGGAGGGAGAAATTCGATTAGGCTGTCATGGTCGTCTCTAGATGCCTTCGCTGATAGAAAATGAGATAGAGGAGAAAAAGATGCATGCAAGGGAAGGAAATACTAATGAGACGACGGTCTTTCTCCTCCGGGAGGAAAATAAAAAAAAAATGTTGTTTGTACATTGAGACGTAGGCATGATTGATGATACTTATTTTCCATTAGATCACAATACTGACAAGGATGACACCAGCAGATGCAAAGATTTAGTGAAAGCATGCATTAAAAAAAATCATATAGTAGTTTTCCATTATAAAGACATCATTATTAGCTGTAAATACAAACAACTGATTGCTAAATTAATTTGCTTAAGTTCTCTAAAAAAACAGAATATAAATCCCATTTTTTTGCCACTTTATTAGGTACACCTTACTAGTACCGGGTTGGACCCCCTTTTGCCTTCAAAGCTGCCTTAATCCTTAGAATCAAGGAGATTTTGGTCCATACTGACATGACAACATCATGCAGTCGCTGCTGATTTGTCGGCTGTACCTCCATGGTGCGAATCAAAGGTGCTCTATTGGATTGCGATCTGGTGACTGTTGAGGACATTTGAGTACAGTGAACTCATTGTCATGTTCAAGAAACCAGTCTGAGGTGATTCACGCTTTATGACATGGCACATTATTCTGGGCACAGAAGATGGGCACACTGTGCTTATAAAGGGATGGACATTAGGGCTGTGCAATTGAGTGAAATCGTATCTCAATCCAGATTTGGACATGCACGATTTCTAAATCTCTTTACAATATGATTTTTCCGAAGTAAGGTATTTGAACCAATCATAAGGCATTGAGCCTAAACAGAGCGCGAGACCAGGAGACTGAATAGACTGCGTATACAGGGATGATGAGTTCAGCACAGGAGGACTTCAACATCTGTTGAAATTCAACATCTGTGGTATGGGATTAAGTGACTTTGGATATATATAATATTAGGACATTACGGTCTCATTATTTTTTTTTTTTTTTTTTTTTTTTTTTTTTTTTTTTTTTTT
>CAIGQQ010009359.1:1886240-1902057 GCA_903798035.1 Danio albolineatus
ATATTATTAGGACATTAAAACAAATAATGCAGTTTAATTGCCGGAACAGGCACCTCAGTTAAAATGGTAGCAGAGGGAAATTGATCGCCATCATTTCTTCCTCTTCACTAGTTATAGCCCACAATAAACATCTACTATCTCATGTATTTGCTCAACTGATGAATCAACTGTGAAAGTATATCAATAAAACAACTTGTAAACAATACGTTTTAACTGTGGCAAGTCATTCGGTGTCCACAGCTCATTAGTTCACTAGAGAAATTAATTCTACAGAAGAGCATTTCTCAAATCATTAGCCCTGTATCAGACTCTATAGTCATTACATTTGATTTAATCTGTATGTAAATGTTTAAATGAAAGTAAACATTGAATTATATATTAGTACTCAATTAGAGCTTGTAGAAATTAAATCATGAACATCTAAGTACATTTGAATAGGAACTGTTTAGGTTTGCAATCATTATTTGAGTAAATAACAATAACATCTGATGCGCTGGGATCTGATACTGGGGTTTTCATTATGAACTATAGTGCATTTTAGTTGTATGATAGATTTTATTAGCTATAGTGATTTTACTGCTTTATAACACCTGGAGCAGTTTTTCTACTCAAAATGACCCATTTATGCAGTTTCTGCCAGTGTGTGCTGTGTACAAAAAGCTGAGGTCTCTGTGTTTGGTTGGGTCTGTGTAAATAAGCATCTAAGTAAAGCATATAGTACGCTTTAAAATGTAATTAAGTGCTACTATGAATAATATTTACAGTACATGAGTAAACTGTACTTAAAAGAGAACATTCATTCATTCATTTATTTTATTTTCGGCTTAGTCCCTTTATTAGTATGGGGTCGCCACAGCGGAATGAACCGCCAACTTATCCAGCATAATTTTTTACGCACCTATACCACATGTCTTTGGACTTGTGGGGGAAACCGGAGCACCCGGAGTAAACCCACACGACCACGGGGAGAACATGCAAACTCCACACAGAAATGCCAACTGACCCAGCCGGGGCTCGAACCAGCAACCTTCTTGCTGTGAGGCGAACGTGCTACTCACTACGCTGCGAAGGAGGAAACCGGAGGACCCAACTGGCTGGGTAGAGGCCCAAACCAGAGGCATTTTTGCTGTGAGGCAACAGTGCTAGCCACTGGGCCGCCGTGCTGCCTCATAAAGGGGAGGAGAGGGGGTGGAAGGGGGATTCTTCAAGACGAGGATGACTAAGGTAAGATGCTTTGGTTATTTATACTAAGATGGGAATGGTCTCATTGGTGGATTGTGTATTAGCTTGACTCTGGGCCAGCCGTGTCAATCATAAGCACACTCTCCTCTCGAAATTAGTTTATAACTAAACTTCACAGATTTTTTTATTCTATAGATTTTGTCATATATTGTCATAATATTCTGGCAATAGTTTTCTTAAGTGATTTGGCATATCACTCCAGTCAAGTCTACATTGTTTTCCAGATAAATTTAGGATTGTTTTCAGATAATTAATTACAATAGTAATTGTACAATAATAATTGTATAAATTTTTTATAGGTATACATTAAATGTTATGTTTAATGAAACTTAGTAAATATATGTATTATTAGGGGGGGGGGGATCTTATTAGGTCATACTGTGTATAGCCTTTAGGCTATTAACATATTTTGCTGAATTTCGGTGCAACAACTAATGTCCTAGTAAGCAAAGTACTTTTTTTAATGTTTTTTTTTTCTTCTTTTTTTTGCAGATATGTGTGAACTGTTCACTAAACTTAAAAGAGGAAACATTTTCCTGCATAAATGTCAGAAACATACCCCTTAAAATATATTTTTCTGTCGCATTTTTTATCTGTCCACATCTACTGAGATGTTCCACTCAAACACATGCACATATCATTCATTCATTTTCTTTTAGTCCCTTTATTAATCCGGGGTTGCCACAGCGGAATGATCTCTGGAAAACATCCTTACCCACTCATTCACACTCATACACTACAGACAATTGAGCTTACCCTCTTCACCTGTACCGCATGTCTTTGGACTTGTGGGGGAACCGGAGCACCTGGAGGAAACCCACGCGAACGCAGAGAGAACATGCAAACTCCACACAGAAATGCCAACTGACTCAGCCGAGGCTCGAACCAGCGACCTTCTTGCTGTGAGGCGACAGCACTACCTACTGCATCACTGTGTTGCCCTACATGCACATATACAAGTGTTAAATGATTATTATGATGAAAACAGACGAAGCAGTTTCACAGATGCGCACACATTGTTTCTGTGACAATGCAAAGCAAGTGTGAAACCTGAAAAAGGTGGTCACATTAGTTACAACCGACCCGCTAAATCAGGTTAATGTGGTGGATTTGTTCCGGGCCCTGCAGGTATCCAGTGTGAAGGCATCTGTACAAACCATCGCTCACTGATATTACATTTCTACCACCATCCGCGAGACCACGCGCACAATTACTCCTGACCTACTTCTGTACACCAGCACGCTGCAGTCTTAGAACATTTCCTCTGAGTGAATGCAGAATATTCAACGACGCACTCATACTGTACAATCTGCATGCTGTTGGATATTGTTATCACTTTTCATACCGTTTTCAAGGCATTACTGTATGTTATGAAAGTAATGCAATCTAAATCTAGAACAGAACAGAAATCACTCAGAAATTTAAGCTGATCTAATTTGAATCATTATTATTTCATCTTTCTGCATATTATACAGTACTTGTGTCGATATTCAATAATACAAAATAGTGTTATAATGAAAACGCATGGTATTTTTAGCATAGGCACTTCAAAATACCGTAAATAAATACTATAATTATTATATCTTACATTTACGTACAAAATGCTTTATAACAATATTCCACAGTGCTGTTATCATACTATAGCAACAGATGCTAGAAGACTTATAATAGGGTATTCATTTAAAAAAAGAAACAGATTCAGATTTTAAACTACTACAACATGCAGGGATCAAAAATGTTGTATTTTCTTTATGACATTTGTTTGTTTACCCTTTACAATCAGGCAACATTTGTTAATTATTATAGCTAATTAAAGTAAACAATGAAAAATCTTTGGTGGGTTCATGTTTGTTGACTTTTAATAGATAAGAATTTTTTTATGCGTGGAACTGATAATCAATATTTTATTGTTTTTAATACACTAACATCAATGACAACTTCAGTAACACATATAGCACGTTCAGGGCCGGAGCAAGCTGAACTGCCACTATAGGCAAAGGACGATCATGCCGCCCTCAACCCACAAGTGAAAACGAAAGTGACCTCTTCGCAAAGTAAAGGCCAGTGGGGTGGTGGCAAAGGGTGGTCGGATGACATTGAGCACCGGGCGGGGTGGGGTTATTGGGATAGCGGAGGGTTGTCGGATGAAAGCAAGGAGTGGGGGGAGCTGGGTTATCGCGGACGCTACCCTCAATATTCTGCTGCCCTAAGCGGCCTCCTGTCCAAAGGTCGCCTCTATCGACGCGCTGGTCCTGAGCCTGTTCTCACTTTTGATGCTGGTTGGTGTATAACTAACATTTAGTAATCAGACCGTATTGTATATTATAACCAAGCGGTAACCTCTCGCTCTCCCTCGGGAAGCCAATACGGAAGTAACTGAAATACATCGACTCGCCTACGGGGGCTGGCTCCATAAACTCCAGGGGGTTTCTGACTGCAATGGTAAATTGGCCATTTATACAGCTGATAAAAACATGTTTACAGCCTGTTACAATCGATGGTTTTGATGCATATAGCAAATATTACCCTTCATGACAACTCTGAGGGGGGTGAATTTTTTTATAACTCCTCCGTATTCTTTATATTAAGTTATATGAAGTCTGCATAATTAAGGGTGTGGCCACTTGAGTGACAGCTAGCCTTGCTGGTCGCCGGCACATCTTATTTTTGTTTTGTTTTATGTGGCTTTACACAGTCAGCTGCCTTTTGGAATTATTTCCTACATTTATTAGATAATATGGCATGCTGTGTGCAGTTAATTGTGCTCACAAACCATTCACGGGGTCTCCATTTCCCAGGTGAGTGAAATTATACACTTAAACACCATCTCTATAAATGTACTTGCTTTAATTAAGATAATTTATCATTTCTAATGTTCTTTAGACCTGTAATGCACTCCAGAATCTGACAGATTGATTAGCTGTAGGCTATAAAACAGTCAAGCGTTGTCATACAGTGTTATGCCTGGATTTCATAAATAGCCCTGCATTTACTAACACAGACTATATCTGAAGTATTTGGAAGTAATTCGCATTTCCCTCCTGTAGAAAAACATCATAAGATCAATGTTTAGTGGCTCAGTATATTACAACAGTGTTTTTAAAAAGGCTAAACACTTTATTAATATAGTACACAACCAAGCACATGTGCTCAGAACACAAACGAGTCGCAGGTAAGGAAGTATAAAGCATTTCTCCCGAACTAAGCAAAATGCTAGCATGCTTCTGTTGCTCCGCTCATGCTCCGCCTCTTTGCCCTTATTTGGATACCCCCAGCTGGAGCAGTGATGCGCGAACAAAATGGCGCCGGTCGGCCACGCCCACTTGTGGCCTCTTTTGCGCTCTTCAGAAACCTTTGGGTGACGTCACGGATATTACGTCCATATTTTTTACAGTCTATGATTATAACCTATAGTACTTTATAATCCTTTGGCAATTGGATTTGTCAGAAAATCTGTTTACTTTGAGCAACATTTATGTAGAGTTGAAAACAAAATTATTAGCACTCCTGTGAATTCTTTTATTGTTTCCAAATATTTCCCATTTGATGTTTAATAGAGCAAGGAGTTTTATCACAGCATTCTCTTTTTTTAAATTCTACAAAGTTTTTTCTTTTTTTTTTAGCTGAAATAAAAGCTTTTAATAAAAAAAATTAATCATATTTAGGGTCTATATTATTAATAACATACTGTAAAAAAAAAAGCTTCAACACAAAGCTTGTGTTTGTTGTATGATCTGGACTGCTCACCTGTTACCGACTCTCTGCCTATATACTCATTTATGTGTGTGTGCAAGCCCTTATTAAACTTCCGCAAATTAATTCTAACATTGCCTCAGCCTCCACATTACTTTTGTTTATTTATTAAATTACTTGATTTTTTTATAATTACACCATCATTGTGTGAGCTCCAAAAAAATTGCAATTTTGAAAAAAAACTTCATGCATCTGTTTAGTAAATATTCAGTATGCAGTGGATATACTATGCCAAAAGGTTTAGCTGATTCGCCAGGCAAGTTTCAGTTTAGTTTGCACCAACTCTGGATTTAAGGAACCTAGTGGATTGACTTTTATCAGTGTTCATCGCCATGGCAACTTGTTCTCCACTGCTAACTTTACTCCAGGGCAGGTTATATTCCAAACCGAGATTCAAGCTGTGTGAAAAGTGAAACATCTATGCCAAAATAAATCCACTCCCCAGTTTTTCTTGATACAAAATAAAAAGATGTCTACTTGATAAAACTCATTTCAAAAAGAAATCACCTGGCTTTTAGTAAATATTATTTATTATAATTACTTACACGAGCCATTTTAGATTAATATTAATAAAGCTTTCGATTTAAAAGAATATCTGCATAGCACATGCAATATACTGTAAATAAGCTTTAGAGTCAATATATAAAAACTTACATAAATTTCGTTGAACTGATAAAGCACGTTGTTTTCTATTTTTATGTCCTTTTTCTTGAACAGCCCTTTTCATCTTGAAGTGTAAATAAATGTTTAAATTCATATATCAGGGTCCCCGCGAGTCCTTAAAGGGTCATGAAACACCAAAACACATTTTATAAGCTGTTGACAGTCATATATGTGTCCCATGCTGCTATAAACACTATTAGGACACATATAATTGACTAAAAAGTGAAAATTGGTTATTGGCGTTATTTCGAGCAAATTCGTTCAATTCGCTCCAGTTTGAAAATCTGAGTCTCATCGGACATTTGCGCCGCGTTAACCAATCAAGAGCCTGCTCTTGTGGGGTTATGACGTAGCGCCTGTTGTTGGTGTCTCGGGGGAAAATCCTCCTGCCGACAACGGTTTATCAAACTCGGCTCGGGTCAGTCAGAAGCACCGCTGAAAGCTTCCATCATCCAGGTTCAGTTTCTGAGCTCACAGAGCTGGGTGCACCTCTGAAATAATCTAGTGGACTCAGACACAGCTCCAAACGAATCGACGCTGTTTATCAGCCTTCATAAAGCACATCAACAAAGTTATTCTCTCTATAAATCCCCTATTAGCCATTTAGCAATAAAGCTACAGTCACCAAGCTATAGACAGAAGCCCTGCTCATCCCGCAAATCCGAAAATAAAGAGAAAGTGCAGTTAAAGTCGACAAATTAATAATTTGGCAAATAATTTGATTACTGACATCCATGTAAACACAGTCACTGTCTTTCTCCCCTTCGTCTGCGTTTGTTTTGCCTCTGTGTGAAAATGAGCGCGTGCACAAATGGAAACTCCCATTTTTATGCAAAACCTTCCCTCTTTCCCCTTCCCCGACACTCCTACCTAAACCAAGCTGGACACACCCACTTTCCTGAGCTTTTCCAAACTAGAGGTGTGAAACACCACGCTGAGACTGGGGGGTTCCGTGGCCCTTTAAAAAGTCTTGAAACGTCTTAAATAAAATTTTCACTTTTTAAGGTCTGTAAATGTCTTGAATTCTGTAATTTTCCATAAATTTCATGTGGGATCTTAAATTTCATGTCTCATCATTTTTATTTTTTTTTCCACCGCAATTTGACCAGCGCAACATTTGGGGGCAGCACTTCGCACCTGCATCATTCCATAGGTGACATACGAGTAAGTGATTGATGAATGCGTTGCGTTGATGGTTCGCCACCACGGCATTTTGTGAAATCGCAAGCATGGGCAAATGTTTGTTTTATGACAATTGGTTGGAGGACGAAAAGTATGGGGGGTGGCTGAAGAAACAGTCAGTAATCATGAAGGGAGGTGTGCTTTATGTAAAAAGACGATAAAACTGGGGACAATGGGCCACAAAGCGCTCGATTCACACATGAAAGCAGAGAAGCACAAGAAGAATGTGTTGTCGCAGACAAGTAGTTTGCCGATAAGTATGTTTTTATCAAGCACTTCGACCTCTCAGCCTTCCACAAGGCCGTCCACATCAAGCAATGCCTTCAGCAGGGGTATTATGGGTATTTCAAACCGTAAGCCGCCACCACTCGTACGTCTCAAATGAGGACATCAACCTAGTTTTTCCAAGCAAATGTTCCCTTACTCTGAGTTGAGGTAAAGTCTTAAATTTTCCTTTTAGAGGACCTAAAATGTCTTAAAAGTTATTAAATTTGTTGTTAAAAAATGTGCAGATACCCTGTATATTTTATTTATCTTTTAATCTTTGCCAGTGAATCATGCTGACTTTGCCGTGAGAAGCGAATCACAGCATCTTTTGTCTTAAAGCACATGGTTGGGTGTTTGCTAATGATATCATGTACATGCGCTCTACAAGCTCAGCATCAAAGCCTTAGTTTAACAGGGGAAGTTGATGATTAGAGTCGTGCTACTGACAATGCCTTATTGAGTTGGTTTGGATTTGTCAAATTGAAACTATTCATGTAACCCTGAGTTTGTTTAGCCATCATCATGGAACAGACCCCAGGACTGCTTACATGCATCCAGTTATTTTAATGTTTTTACATTACATTGGTTTTACTTATTCATTAAACAGTGATTGTTGAAGTCTTGCCTAGTGTGCAGACATAAAGTGCGACAGTGCTGACTCATGGACCTTTCCTAATGCCATCTTCCCTCTCTCCAACATCACTGCCCTGTCAAATTAAAGGCAAAAAATGCCCCCAAAAACTAAAGAAAACAAACAAACGTCAGATGTGTTCATGTAAATATACTATAAAGTAACATGCCTTTTTTAAATGTGCTTAAACCACACTGAAATAGAGCCGTGTCTTGATTCATTTGTAAATGATGATAGTGTTTGTTTGTATCCCCCATATAGTTTCTCCAGTTAGCACGGCAGTCTAGAGGAAACATTACACTCCAGAGAGAGAAACACAGCAGCTTAATGAGCATAAACATAACATGCCATCTCAGTCAACACTAATTTACTAACAACTGCTGGACATCAATACATCTTAGTGTTGCAGATGATTCTTCCATAGCTGTTTCTTTCTTCTTACAGCTACAAATATTGATAGGGTTTTCATGACATGTTTATCAGTCACTTAAGATAATGGCTATCATTCCCAAAGGAGACGTACAAGCTAAATACACTCTTTTTACACACATTTGCGTCCTATGGGCCATATCATACACCCTATGCAATGTAATGGCATGTTTTTGTTTGCTTGTGTGTTTGTTTTTCATCTAAAATCTAGACTAAAATCAGTGCTGTAGTATAGACTGTATGTATTTATCTAAACGGTGTATTAATATGCACCTATTGTCACGATCACCCGCGATCCAGCCTGTGCAGATCGCTGGTAAACACACACACACAACTCATGAACTACAAATCTGCTGGTATATGGACTACAGATTCAGTCATGCAACACACACAAAAACACCTGCTCCAAGTCACCATTTGATTACACTCCCACAGCTGATGCTGCTCATGAACTGATTACCTGGACTATAAAATCTCCACGCAAAACACACAGTCATGGCTGAGTCTTGTTTATTGTAAAGTGACATTACAACGCGGTTCCTCTGTCTTGTCTTGCCGTGTTTTGATTCTTGCCGTTTATTTGTATATTCCTGTCTGCTGCCTGCCTCTGACCATCTGCCTCCCCATTGACTACGATTATGGATTGCCTGTATACATCTGTTTGCACCTGTGTTGACCATTGCTTTCCTGACCTCGCTAATAAACCTGCATTTGGATCCGCACCTCAGTTGTCAGTGTCACTTCCCCGTGTTACACCTATACTGTAGGTGGGTGCACAATGCACACTTACACTCTGCTTATTGCACACCCAGGGTTACGCAGTAGCGCACAAACATGCTGAATATGACAAATGAAAGTATAATAAAAATAGTGCACAGGTTTGTCCCATATATCAGTGGTCCCAAACCTTTTATCACCGTGGACCAGTCAATGCTTGACCATTTTTCTGAGGACGAGAGGGGTGGGGTGGTGCGTAGGTTGCTAGGCAACCATCAAACGTTTTCTCAGAGGATGACAAACTGACATGTTTTGCTGTAACGCTGATACAAGTTTTAATTACTGAAAAATCACAATTAAATTGGGTGTTCTGTGGTTGTCAGAGATAACTAGTCAACCAAGATGTGTATATTCCACACAAAGTATGAAGGTCAGATCTTGTTGGTCAGTTCTTGTCACGTGACTCACGGTGTGCTCACAGCATTCATTTGACTGGGCGGGTCTGGAAGGCACGACCACGTCATGCCACTTGATCAAACAAGCCATGCCCCTCCATTGGAAAAAAAAACTTGCATGAACTCTACAAAAGCGATATGCGAACGGCCCCTAAAAGGCCAGTAGTTGATCTTCTTGCACAGACATGGTCGATTCACCTGATTTGTTGGCAAACTTGTTGCAGATCCATTCCTTGGCAGTTGTGGGTCCTTCACTGGGCCTTTCCAAAGAAGTTTTTTACTCATTTTGCTGTTTGGGTTAAATTTGGGCACTTAAGTAACCGAGATGTAAACAAGAGAATAAGGTCATTTTTTTTTAAATATAAGATTTTTCAAAATAAAATATTGTTAAGACTCAGATAATAAATTAAAATGGAAATAATTAATGATTTCCTGTGCGGCCCGGTACCAATTGATCCAACTGATACCAATTGGTGGTTGAGGACCACTGCCATAAATGGTCTGCTGGTCCATTTCCTTTCTGGAAAAGTGTTCTTGCACATTTAAAAGTATTGATAGGATAGACTCTCATTTGTTTACTGCATCTTACACCCCAAACCACTCATTACGAGAATAGGGACAATAGTTTTAGACCCTGTGGTGGTTACACAGATGTTTGTTTTTTGTTTTTCTGTGACCCGTTTAACTAGCTAATGTTGATTTGGACATGACAGGCAAGCCTTCTAAGAACTGATTTGCTTTTCCACAGGCTATAGAGCCACTGTAGACCCAGGTCCTATGTGGCTGCATATGTCTCATCACAAGCAACACAAACATGGAAATGCCCAATTAAAACACAGCATCGCCAACAACAAACACAGCATCGACAATGAGTTGCTATTAATGTTAATAACTTTGCAAACTTACATAGACATCCAAAGACAGCGAATCTACAGTCTTCGTGCAGTATGCCACAGTTTGTATAGATGGAGATTATGAGTGATAGCAATGTGTTCATGAAGCACGCCATAATTTATATACTGTAGATGGTGATTAATGTGATAATGTGTTCAGCATCATGTTCTGCTGCTATTTCAGATATAGATTCTTGGTTCATTCCAAAATAATATAATTATATATAATCACAACTCAAAGGGCACTTCAGAGTAAAAATATTCCTGGCTGTCACTCCAAACTGAAGTCCTCAAAACTGGCCACTTTAAAGGGCCTTTCAGAATGAAAGATTTCGAAGGATACAACTGATGGACACTTTGGGCCCCCATGTTTCTTTGTGCCGTAAAGTTGATTGTTGTTGCACTCTGCATTACATTCAGAAGGGATCATCCCTCTGACATAATCCAGGGTTCCCCAAACTCGGTTCTGGAGGGCTGGTGTCCTCCAGAGTTTAGCTCCAACTTGCTCCAACACACCTGCCATGAAGTTTCTAGTATACCTAGTACAAGCCCGATTAGCTTGTTCAGGTGTGTTTGATTAGGTTTAAAGCCAAACTCTGCAGGACACTGGCCCTCCAGGACACCGGGACATAGTTTAGACACCCATTCCCTAATCCCTTGAAAATGTTACTCCAAAGTGTAAACCCCTCAAAAGGGCTAAGGGCATAGGGGTGAACATTTCTGAATAGATTGCAGTGTTCTTCTTATTGGTCATGGTAACCCCGCCCATGGCCCTTGATGCTAAGTGGCCCAGCAATGTTTTGATGTTACTTAATAGACACTTTTCCTGGTTTAGAGTTGTACTTTGGGTGTCTAAAGACAGAGAACCAATTTGGAATGAGGTTTTCGCTCTGAACAAGCGCACAAATTGCCTTAGTGAAAATGTAGTGTGAGATTGTTGAAATAAGTAAAATGGCTGAAATCAGTGTGAAATTTAAGAGTGCTTTCACACCTGCTTTATTTTGTTTGGTTCAATTGCACTAGAGTTCGTTTTCCTTAGTGCAGTTCGTATGGGCCGGTGTGAATGTAGCAATCGCACACGCTTTTAAGCGAACCCTGGAGCGGTTAGTTTGTGGTGAGAACATGATCCGAGCTAAAACAAAATTTAACTAATCCAGCTGCCGTAGTCTGATATGCTGTCCCATCTTATGGGGTTTGGAGGAAAAATATTTGTTGACAGCGCTTTACCAACAGTTTCAAACAGAGAGAGAGAGAGGGAAAAATATTACCTGATGGATCGTTGGTAATATTTCCGAGGGATGACAATATTGAAGTTTAGCTAAATTAATTCACGCCTCCTCCTTACATCTTCGCCAATTGCAATGCATTAAAACAGTGGTTCTCAAACTGTGGTGCGTGTACTAGTAGTGGTACGCAGGCTTATTTCTAGGGGTACGAGGTGAAATCGCTCAATAATTAAAATTAAAAAATGAACACACTTTTAACCCTTTGACGCGTGCGCTAACACAGATGTGATCAGTGATTTTATTAGGCTAAACCTTTTATTTAATTTGACATTTTCTAATGTTTGTTATGTCTTCTTTTATTTTAAGCTATTAAACCTACTTTAATGTGCAGTAAGCAGATCTAACGTCTAATTTCTCTGTTCAAACTATTTAGAATGTTTAAAGTGGCTGATAAATAACAATATTAATAAATATTCATAATAAAAATGAATTAATCCGGAATATTTTTGAACAGTGCAGGGCTGTAGCTGCCTAATTACACCTACTATGCTACTGTACTTCAATACTGGTCACTATGGTAGTACTTGGAGAGACCATTTTTTTCTGAGGTGGTACTTGGTGAAAAAAGTTTGAGGACCACTGCATTAAAACATTGTTTCCCAGCCGCATCTGCGCTTCATTCTCGCAATGTATAGTTTATTTAAGTGATGTATACAAACTATATAGTACAATATGACCAGGGATACAATCAGCCAGTGCAGCAACATTTGTTTGTTTACTTGCGTGAGTTCCATTGGCATTTTCCCGCATGTTAATTCTGACCAATCGAAAAGCAGTTCAATAACATCTGGCCAATGAGTGATGTGGATTTTGTCACATGACTGCATTTTGGTTCTTTTCAACTGGCTCGAATTAAAGCAGTCAGTGTGGTGTGAAAAGGACCCAAAACGGCAGAAAAATGCTACAATGTATCATTTGTTCCACTTGGTCCGGACCAAATAAACCGAACCATAGATGTGAAAGCACCCTAATTCTAATCACTGGTGTAAATTGAAGTCCTCATAAGTTAGAGACCTAGTAAGAACTTTGATTAGTGCAGTCTGACTGGCTCAGAGTAAAGTAAAAGATCCCACTGCAACACTTGCCAAATATTGATTAGATCATAATCTTTCATATGGATTCAACTGACAAGACACTTTTAAATGTGAAAATTCCTGCATTAAAAGTCCCACACAAGCATCTTTTTACAATTATTCAAGTTCAAGTCTACCAGTGTTAATATAGTAACTCTAGCTGTGTCCCAAATGACACAATATACACTATGCACTTATGCACTGTACTTATGCACTTATACACTCAACAGCATAGTATATGTATGTAGTGCTGTCCCAAATGGAACACTAATGGCTTTTTTACTAAGCGGAAGTTCAAACCGTTTCCCTGATGACGTTTGACGGTTGCCAAATTAGAGAAATAAATGACCAAAATACCAAATAATACCTGTCATGAGTAGAACCGCATTCACCGTCGGGAGGTGCTATAATCACTCTCATAGGTTAAATTGCCTTCTCACAGTCCAAAATAAATAAAGTTATCCAGCATGTGCGCACGATAGCTCCGCCTCTTCCATTACGTGCACAAAGCTGCGGTCGTTGAGTGCGTGAAGTGTCCATCATTACACACTTCATATTACCGGTGGAATGAGTGCATCATCCGGGTAATTAAAGTGCACTTATTATTGTTAGAGTTTTCAGTGTGAACGCACTTATTACACTATTTATACTACAAAATGGCGTAGAATAGTGCATAAGTATGCGATTTGGGATGCAGCTTCTGTCATTTGTCAGACAAAATGCAAACAGCACTAGGGAAGCATGTAATATCACCATTATGATTGCTCAGACTGCTTGTCAATCAAACTCTTGACAAAGGGTCAGGTTCTATCCACTTGAGGACACCCCTCAGACAGGACACAACATTAAACTGCTTCTAGTATAAAACTGAAGCAACTAAAGCTTAAGAACCAGGGAAAACAAGCAACATAGCAGCACGCAGCAACATTTCCAATGAGTGCCCAAACAAATTGAAAGTGAACTGTGCAATCAATACCATACAGAAAGCTTATTGTCTTGTGCCCCATTAAGTTGAATTGAAATCAATAGCTCTTACCATGATAGGGAACTTCATGAAACTTAATTGAAAACTTTCATAGCAATATCACTCAGCACACAAATTTATCGCTATTTCAATGGACTGCACATGTTTTTTGTAGCAAGCTAGTACTAAGTACTTTAAGCTGACCCAATTTATTGAATCCCAAAACTGTAATCGTTAAAAAGAAAAATGTATATGCCCCCAATAAGTGGGTATTGAGAATATGATTTTAGAGTGATAAATATATTTTATTCAGCGAGGACACATTAAATTCATCAAATGTGTGAGCAAAGGCATTTTTTGACATTGAAAACATTCATTTCTGAAATATCCAGTTGCACAAAAAAATATTACAGGCACAGATACACAAGATCACACGATTGAAACTAATTACTATATTTTAATTTGAATATTTAATCATTTTGCCATTCTTGTTTCAACTTTGGTGAAATAATCTCTACTACTACAAATATTAAAAAAATTAGCCATAGTTAGGAATTTTAACAATAATATTGACAACCATAAATTTTGACCCAAATCCTAGATTTAACTTTGAGACTTAAACCTTAAATTAAAAGAACATTTACATAAAATCCATCTGAATCACTTCCCATTTTAAGTATGCTTTTTTTCACCTCTAGTTTTGTCAGTTCTGTTGGTTTGTTAGGAGTAAGGGACCTATCGACAGTAAATGTAATAGCGAGTTGTAAAAAGTGCTTTTTTTTCTTCAAAATGTAATGAAGTAAAAGTAAACAATCAGTTTTAATTATTCTCAAGTAAGGTAGAATTTCCAAAAATAATTCTTAAGTATGGTAATAAAGTAAAATTATTCAAGTACTTCACATCTGTGATCTTGTGAACATTTCAAGCACCATTCTAAAGTCAAATCTAATGTCACAATTTAATTTAAATATTCTCGTAGAAGGACTGACATTTCATTGTTGTATATGGTCGTGTTTTGGTAAATTCGTCAAGCAGGTGCTATATTTTAGGGACAGTTTTGTCCTTATATATATTTATAGCAACAAAACCCCAAAGAAACACACTTAAGCACACACTCACCTCATAGCCCTGATCTCTTCTTCTCTAGCAGTTAATATATAATCCAGAGATCTCCAACATATCTCAGTCCTCCGCTGATCGCACTTCTTCGCTCTCTTAATATCCCTCAAACACAGAAGAGCTGCTTCCACTCCACACAGCTCCCGTGAGCTACTAGTGTCTCTAAAACCCAATCATCCGACTGCAAAGCCGAATCAGAAAAAGAGAGAGAGATAAAAAGGGTGGAGTCACTACGGGATCCAATCTGATAAGAAAAAGTCTATATTAAAAAAGAAGCACACATTCATTGATGACGGAGAACGTGCTGGAAGGCAGAGAAGGACAGAAATGAAAAATCCCTGCCTACATCTGTTTAGTAAAAGAGCAGCTGCTGGTCTGAAACAGTGACACAGGACTTTTGCTGGCTGTGAAATCATAACGGGGGAGGGGAACGAGGGAAGAGCGGTGCTGAAATGTCTAAAATACCCTACACATGCATACTTTGTACAAAAAATATTGCTGTCTTCAATTAGTTTACTTTTCTAACCATCTTAACTTACATCAATCAAGCTGACTAAAAATATTAAGTTACATAACTATAAGTTGAGCTTGATTGACCTTTTAAAACAGTAACAAAACTTTTGTCGTAGTAACTTTAGTCATAATGTTTTTAGTGTGTTCACTTTATGTAGTTTCAATAAAGCAAGGCACTACAGGTCAATAGGGTAAAATAATAACAATAAAACAATAAATAAATAAACTATGAAAATAAATAAATACACTATGAAAACAAATAAAAACAAACAAACAAACAAACAAACAAATAAATAAATACAAATAAATAATAATAAATAAATTATCTTTTTTATCACTCCATAATTCAGGAATAACCAGATTTAAAATAAAAATATGTTTGATGTTTTGTAGAAAAGAAAATATAGTATAACTAAAACAAAAGTAGATTTTGAGCAAAATGTGCATTTTATTTAAATCTAAACACAAATTGATAAAGTTTGACAAAAGAGAGACTTTATAGGGTATTCTGAAGAATGAAAAAGAAATGTCAAACTAAGGTGACTGGTGCATTAAATATTTAATTGTCAGTTTTTATAATGTTATACAATGTATTAAATGTATTTTATAAATGTTATAATGTTCATATAT
>CAIGQQ010009359.1:1907659-1920883 GCA_903798035.1 Danio albolineatus
ATAATAATAATAATAATAATAATAATAATAATAATAATAATAATAATGGGCGTCACAGTGGTGCAGTGGGTAGCATGGAGGTTGCTGCCTCGACTGGGTCAGTTGGCATTTCTGTGTGGAGTTTGCCTGTTCTCCCCATGTTCGTGTGTGTTTCCTCCAGGTGCTCCGGTTTCCCCCACAGTACAAAGACATGCGGTATAAGTAAAGTGGATGAAATAAATTGGCCATAGTGTATGTGTGTGAAAGAAAGTGTATGGGTGTTCCCCAGTGTTGGGTTGCAGCTGGAAGGGCATCCGCTTCGTTACACATATGCTGGATAAGTTGGCGGTTTATTCTGCTGTGCAACCCCTGATTAATAAAGGAACTAAGCCGAAAAGAAAATGAATGAATGAATGATTATTAATAATAATAATAATAATACTGTATGTAATTTGCTGAAAAGCAGACAGCGTACAAAATCCTCAAGGCAGAAACACATAAAAATATGAGAATTTTATTGCTTTTCATCATCCAGCTGAAAAATGAGTTTAGCTTTTTTTTGTCATATATTACACCGTAAAAGCATGCACTTTTCAATTGTTTTACAAGGAGAAGATTGATGCTTTCTTTCTTTGAACTATGATTTGCAGAGTGCATGTGGTTGTCAGGGTGGGCAAATCATATATACGTACTGTAGCATGAGTCCTCCATGCTCCTCCAATCGGACCTAAGGTGTTCTCAAGCAATTCCAGAAACCATGCAGCATGTCCAGGAACACCTTCCCAGGTAGACATCCAAAACAGATGCCCAGAGTCATTAAAATCCAATTTAAGATATTTTTGAGAATTGTTTCTAAACACAGCATAGCTGTTAGACATGTTAAACATGTATTACTCGAACACATTTCAAAGACTATAGGATAAATGTAATGAATCAGGGTACAACAGAGATCAGGATCCGCATGCAGTTTAATAAGAGAATAGTCAGGTAGGTAAAGGTCAAAACAGGGACAGACAGGAGCACGCAGATAATCCAAAAGTGTGGTCAGAATACAGGCGACGGGTCGCGACAGGCAGCAAAACAATGTAAACAATAAAACAAAGCAAAGGTCAAAAACACAGCAAAACAAGATGAGGGAAAACGCTTGAGGGGTCGCACACCAGAAGCAATTTAGGGCTCCATGAAAAAATATGAGGATGGGCCACCTACTACCAGGCTAGCTTTCCAAACTCTTTGTCTGCAATGTAGTTATACTGACCTATGCAGTTTGTTGTTGATTTTGTCCACTACTTATCAGTATTTAGTAAGAGAACGGCCATGACTGTAGCTAGCAGATGATTTATTGTTCAAATGTAAATGTAGTACACAAAAAGGAACAGTAATCAAATATTCACTGACAATTGTACATTTCTAAACACACAAAACACCAGTGTGTCACCATTTAAATAACTGTACTGCAATAGTGTCTCATACAATGTGCAATACACTGGAACAGTGACAAAAATCAATAAGACACAAAATTATATTACAATGACACCCATAAATAAGCTGAGACCCATAAATGATGCTGAGTGCATCATCCGGGTAATTAAAGTGCACTTATTATTTTTAGCGTTTTCAGTGTGAACGCACTACCAACACTATTTATACTACAAAATGGCGTAGAATAGTGCATAAGTATGCGATTTGGGACATCGCTGCTTTGACAGTTTACCTGAAGATCGCACTCAACAAAACATCAACTCTCTTCCCGCTACTGACGGACTGAACCATACAGTGAAAGGAGGGGCGGATGCAATTTGACAGTGACACCCACGAGGGGCAGATATAAGGCGTATTTTTATTTTTTATTTCTAATAAATTGTTTTACTTGTCATTTAGAGATACATTCATAATTTATATTACATTACAGTACTGTTTTTTAATTATAAAGCAGATCTCTGTGGGCCCCTAGAGTGCATGGGCCCTTAGAATCATCTTAACTTCCCCCCCTTAGCGACGCCCCTGCACCACGCATTTCAGAATTCTAAACATAGGTTTCTATCAGAGTACACACACCGGCGTCACAAGTCGGTGGCTGTCCGCGGCGCCCAGCCACGACTCAGGACACTGGTCATATTTCTGCCGCGCCACATAGCGCCATCTGAATAGTTTCATTTTAAATAGCGTGCAAATGTGCGCATCTGGTGTGCGATACTTCTTTTTTTTTTTTTTTAAGATTTATTTATTGGATTTTTATGACAGTTAACAAACAAAAGTAACAAAAAAGAAGAAAATAACAGTACAAATAGAAAAAAAGTATACAGCAGTACAAACTTGATTAAAAGAATTAAGATCAACCACACTATAACTCTCATATTATGAAACACACAGTATATGATGTACATAAGCAATAGATTATGTTCATTAAATTTTCAAATTAAGCATATAAACAGGTCAGTACAGAAAGTTGAGGTTGACAGCATGGTGTATTAGTAAAAAGCAATGATGATGATAAAAGAAAAAATAATAATAATAAAAATTAAAATTAAAAGAGAGAAAAAAAGGGAAGATATATTAACTAAATTAAATAAGCTGGGGGGTGGCACGTTCTTCAAACTTGTATGTTAGTGCTATATTAACACTGATACTCATCTGAAAGGTACAGATCAAAATAAGGTGCAAGATTGGCAACTATTCATTCCCCATTAACTGCCTCAAGTCTGAGTGATTTGACATGCTCCAAAAATGGCAACCAAATGTTAGAAAATTTGAACACTGAACCTCGAAGACTATATTTAATTTTTTCTAATTTAACAAAAAATAAGGCATCTTTAATCCACTGAGTATGGGATGGGGGTTGAGGAGACTTCCACTGCAACAAAATACACCGCCTAGCTAATAATGACAGAAAAGCTATTAGTTCTGAAAAATAAAATGGTAACTCACAGTCAGGGGGTAGAACTCCAAACAGGCCAATTAATGGAGAAGGATCAATTTTAATAGATGTGATTGCTGAAAATGAATCAAAAACAGACTCCCAAAAAGGAAACAAAGCTGGACAGGTCCAAAACATGTGAACTAGATTTGCAGGTTCATCATGACATTTGTGCGATACTTCTAACTGTCATGTACGCGCCGTGTCGTGGAGCTGAGCGGCGCATCCGCTGTGCAATGCCCTTTGGTAATGCTCACTTACAGATCAAAAAACTCAGCAACGTTGTGTGTCATACCTGCCAACATTTGGTTTTGAAATTCCGGGAGATTAGAAAGTGTCGGCGTCGTCAAGGTGGCTTCTAGACAAAAACTTGAATTCTTCTGTCCAGCTGTTTACATGACTCTTTTCCTTCCATCATGTGTACTAGTACTGACGCAGCTGCTTGTCACTACTGCCACCGTTCAAGTCCCGCATCTACCTCCTGTGCAGTAATCATCAGCGCACCTGAGTTGTAATGTATGTTGCCAGATTGAGGTAAAATATGCTACAAGATTTGAATATTGCGTCAATTGTGTGAGGTAATGAACTTCATTCAAGATCTGGCAACTTGACAAATATCAACAAAGTGCTTTTTTTGAAACTGCATTGGGACGTACAAATTACGGGAGTTTCCCGAGAGAAATAACAAATCGGGAGGGTGGCGGGAGATGGATGTGAAATACAGGAGACTTGGCAGGTATGATGTGTGTGGTGTGTTTATAGTCCATCTGATTAGTCCAGATCAGCTTCAGCTATGTGTGTCTGCAATCCAGGGGAATCTGGGCCAAGTGTGTGAGTAATGGGATCTGTAGTTCTTTAAAGTGACAGTCTTGTAGTTCTCCAGCGATCTGCAAATGCTAGATCGCTGGCAATCGTGACAATATACAAAGAATCATGTACTAATGAATTGTGGAGTTTTTGACACTTGAGAGATGGTCTGTGTCTGAAATCACCTCATATTCTCTTAAATAATGCACTATAAGAGGGAGCAGCCATTTGTAGTGGTGTTCAAAACCATAGTGACCGATCTGAAGTCCGCTCAGTCAATCCCACGATGCACCACAATAACGAGCGTAAAACCAATGTACACACAAGAGCTAGAGAATACACATAATGATCTGTGATAATGTATATGTTATATATGTATAATGATAATGAATAATCTGACCACAAGATGGCACCCACTGCGGAATCCTATCGGTGTAAGTTTCTAAATAAAATATCATTTAATTAAAGTAACACTAGTATACATGACAGAAATCAAAAATGCTTTGTTTTATTAATTATAGACTAGCCAAGTGTTAAATTACGATCACAGTATTTTACCAAGTTGTAAATATAAATTGCTTTAGTGCTTATTCACTCTTTAAATTGTACTATTAAGGGACTAATAGGGAATGAGGGATTAGCATATTTGAGGGACTTGTCTACAAGTGGGCGTGGCTTCAGCTCCACCAGTGACACTCTCACAGCATTTGAGCCGATCTGAATAGCATTCTGTTTTAATCACAGCTCTGCCAGTGAGAGCGTCTGAGCTCAAGCACATCAAATGAAAAGCGAATGAGAAGCGTCTTGAAGAGGGCGGGACATGCCAGATAGATAGCATTTGATTGGTCAGAAGATTTGATGAGAAACTGAAGTATGAGGTCAAAAAATATCACTGATCCATTCAGCCGAAAGTAACAAATTGCAAGCTTTGGATGCTTCTATCTTCTAAATGTGAATCTTGTTACTGTTTTGGAGCACACTAGCTTATAGATATCCGTGAGACCATAGCCGGCCCTCCCTATAAGCGAACTAAGCGGCTGATTAGGGCCCCGCGGCCTCTAGGGGGCCCCCACAACCCACCATGGCCTTCCCTATTTTTATACCTGATTTATTTAGCAAATTGGACCACGAAAATGAAACGAAACTAACTTTATTCTTCAGGCGTAGAGAAAAACTGAAGGGAAAAATGGCGACGAGAAGAGACAAGCACAAAATAATTTTTAGCATCGCTTTTAAGTGCTAACGGTGATGTTAAAGACAATCTTAAAGCACATTTATCTAAAATAGGCTATTACAGATTATTAAACGTCGTCTACTTGTTTGAAATATTTTATTTCCTGGTTTTACAGACCCGTGCTTTTAGTCTAAAACACATTTTACTGAAATGCAATACTGAAGCGTCTTTTACTGACATATTCTGCACACTGGTAATATTTTTCCTGAGACATGTTTATTAAAGGTATGTCGTAACTGAATTAATCATAGTTTAATATGAGCTCCAGACCCCGCATCTCAAATGTAAGGAACAGGGAAGGAGACTGAATGAGGGAATTATAAAGTTTGTGTTTGACAATAACATAACCCAGTATTTGTCATCAACCTTTTACTTATAAGTTTTTTATATTAATATTTTATTATTTATTATTTATGGATCAATCTGTGCATTAATATTAATTCATTATTATTATTATTATTATTATTATTAATATTATTATTTAGTTTTTAATGAGTTCAGAATGTTTATTTTATTACTAAGTAATGCATTTAATTAATTCTTTTTCAGTGTCGTTTCATTGCAAGGTTTTTGCTTTTGGAATTTATACATTCATATAAAAAATAAATAAATAAATAAAAACCAAAAACTCAACTATCTTTTATAGAATCTCTGTTCGCTAAATTAATAGAATATGTGTTAAACACCCCAGAAGGACGCAAAGTAGGAATCACTGCTCCCTTTATTAAAGGTAGTTTAATTCTTCATTCTTGAAGCAGGTAGTTGACAAAAACAGTGGCGCAAATCACTCAGACAGTTAGTAAGTAGAAGAAATCAGGTTTTACTTTTCTGTTTCATTCACTGTATTTAATTAGCAATATAACCATTGAGGGCAATACTATTTAGAGCAAGGGAGGGCCCCAAAATTCTGCTTAGGGCCCCCAAATGTACTGGGCCGGCCCTGCGTGAGACTAACATACTGATACTAACATCTAAAAAAAGATATTATCATTTCATGTGACCTTTGATATCTCTTTACCAGTACTTTAAATTGCACCAATGCCTCATTTTTTCAGTTTAGATGCAGATATGAAGGAAAAACTGTAGAGAGATGCCACAGCAGTTGTTTTGTGTATTTTCCCAGTGTTTTTCCTTTCATTTCTTTCCTGCTAAAAGCATGGGCCTTGAACGGAAGTGTGTTAGGAGACTCGTTTTTCATTTCTCTGTCCTGCAATGACAGAAGGTTTGATGAATAGGCTTTAACTTTCCCTTCTCGCCACACACATGAATTATTAAAGGCAATTTTCAGTGACTCTGGCTGCAGCAGTGAACATTTTAAACTGTACAAACAGCACATGAATAAACAACCAGCAGAGACGCAAAGAAAACAGTACAGTTTACAAACATGGATCTTACGTGTAGCTTTCATCGTAACTGTCAGCATGCTAGCTCCGTTATTACTTTCATACTCATCAGAACGGCTGCAGTATAAGATGTGTGGACACACTTCACTGAATTTATGTTTCATATGATTTTAAAGCCATTCTGATTTAAAGGCGTATGCTTCAGTGCTCCCAAATTAAACTGTAGACACTCAAAATATCTGTGTTGCTGTTTGTTCAGACTACCTATTTTAAATGAACGAAATTCTTGAGGGCTTTTCTGGGACAACCAATTGTTTTGTGTTCAATCCAAACAATTAACTTAATCGATTTGTGTTGGGGGCGACACGGTGGCGCAGTAGGTAGTGCTGTCGCCTCACAGCAAGAAGGTCGCTGGTTCAAGCCTCGGCTGGGTCAGTTGTCATTTCTGTGAGGAGTTTGCATGTTCTTCCCGTGGTTGCGTGGGTTTCCTTCGGGCGTTCCGGTTTCACCCTCAAGTCCATAGATATGCGGTACAGGTGAATTGGGGTAAGCTAAATTGTCCGTAGTGTGTGTGTGTGTGTGTGTGTGAATGAAAATGCGTGGATGTTTCCCAGTGATGGGTTGCGGCTGGAAGGGCATCCGCTGCGTAAAACAAATGCTGGATAAGTTGGCAGTTCATTCCGCTGTGGCTACCCTGGATTAATAAAGCGACAAAGCCGACAAGAAAATGAATGAATGATTTGTGTTGGAACAACATGAAAGAGTTGTGTGGAACCCAACATTTTTTACAGTGTGAAACAGATAAACAAACAAACAAACAAACAAACAAATATTGTGTAAAATAAATTTCTTTGAAGAAATAAAAATAAAACAATACAATTCAACAATAAAATTCAAACTATACAACATTATATAGCACATTTAACACAGGCTGAATGGTCATAAGATGTAGAAATGTTTAATATACAAACGATATGAATAACAATGCACAAACATAAAATTATTTGGGTATGTTAAATGGTAATGAACAAATGTGTCTTCAACTGTGACCTAAAAACCTCTCAAGAAGATGACTCTCGAATGTACAAGGTAAGACCATTTTACAACTTTGGACTTATCACAGCAAATGCATGGTCGGCTTTTGATTTCTTTTTGGACCGTGGAACAGTCAACAGTGACTGATGACCTGATCTGAGTGACCTGGTCGATGTATGAGACCCCGTAAGAGCTCACTAATAGTTTGGAAAGAGATGTGTATACATTCAAAAATTAGGGATAAAATCCTAAAATCAATCAATCCTGAACTGGACTGACAACCAGTTTTCAACAATTAAACTTTATCTTAACAACATTACTACTAATTAATTCATTTTCTTTTCGGCTTAGTCCCTTTATTAATCCAGGGTCGCCACAGCGGAATGAACCGCCAACTTATCCAGCACACGTTTTACGCAGCGGATGCCCTTCCAGTTGCAACCCATCTCTGGGAAACCTCCATACACACTCCTTCACACTCATACACTACGGACAATTTTAGTCTACCCAATTCACCTGTACCGCATGTCTTTGGACTGTGAGAGAAACCGAAGCACCCGGAGGAAACCCAGGCGAACGCAGGGAGAACATGCAAACTCCACACAGAAAAGCCTCACATGAGATTGAGTGAAGGATTCACAGCTAGACAAAATGAGTCTGGAAGCCAAAACTAAGCACTCTTGAGTGTTTTCAATAACACAATAATGACATGTATATTAAAAAATATGGAACGCCTGTGGCAGGTTTAGGGTTACAGGTAAACTCTGTTGTAAACTGTTTTTACGACACAGCGGAAATGGAGATTTTTTATTTATTTGTGTTTTTTTGTTTTTTGAGACTGAGGGTATATGTCAGAATCACTAACACAAACACACACACACACAGTGTACACCCTCAAGAGGATACACAAGCTAAACAACACAGAGCATGCAAAGAGAGACTCGTGGGATCTGAACAAAAGGTATGGAGAGGACTCTTTGGAGGAAAAAAGTAAAGAATAAATAGAATTGAAAAATTTAATTTTCTCACTAATTTCTGAAACCTGACTACTTGTACATGCGTAAAAAGACAAACCAGCAGCTATTGTTTCTCTATATAACTGACAAAAGTCTTGTCGTTGATCCCAGTTATAAGAGCAACAAATAATAAACATCCGCATCAGTAATACCACAGAAGACCTATTGAAACCTGCATGGACCCACGATTCTCCATGCAGAAGTTAAGTTTAGTGAAGGAAAAATTATGGTTTGGGGTTACATTCAGTATGAGGGTGTGCGAGAGATCTGCAGAGTGGATGACAACATCAACAGTCTGAGGTATCAAGACATTTGTGCTGCCCATTACATTACAAACCACAGGAGAGGGCAAATTCTTCAGCAGGATAGCGCTCCTTCTCATACTTCAGCCTCCCCATCAATGGTCCTGAAAGCAAAGGTGGTCAAGGTGCTCCAGGATTGGCCAGCCCAGTCACCAGACATAAACATTATTGAGCGTGTCTGGGGTAAGATGAAGGAGGCATTAAAGATGAATCCAAAGAATCTTGATGAACTCTGGGAGTCCTGCAGGAACGCTTTCTTTACGATTCCAGATGACTTTATTAATAAGTTATTTAAGTTCCTGAAGAGATGTATGGATGCAGTCCTTCAAGCTCATGGGAATCATACACAATATTAATTCTTTTTCCACTGCACCATGACTTTATATTATATACTAAACATTATTTCTTTTTAGTGACCAGACTTTTGTCTAAGCAAAGTCAGACCTTACTGTTCTAATTAAATAATTAAAATCAAGGCATGATCATTAGGTAAAATGATTTTATTTAGGTAAAATAAACGTAATCTAGAGGCCTTTGCCTTTCCTATAAGCCACTTCTGATACCAAATGATCAACTAGAAATCAAGTTATTGTTTGCTGTTTCTAAAACTTGGATAGGAGACCAGACATTTATCAGGTAGTGTTTGTTGCTATAGCTATGTTCTAAACGATTTTTTGAGAACGCAAGTGCAAGTGACTTTACTTGCAACAAGTGAATAAACTCAACATAAAAGTCAACAAAACAGTACCAAGTTACAATGCATTTACTCACTTATTAAAAAAACTAATGTTTTACAATTAACAATGTCTTCATAACTAACTAACTAACTAAGTAACTAACTAAGTAACTAACTAACTAACTAAATAAATAAAAATAAACATTGTTATAGTGCCATATACACACTATATTAAAGCTGTGGTCACATGTTATTTTGATGGTGCATTTGTTACATTGCATCTACATGCCAACTGATTCTCATTAGATTATAAGTAGACTGTTAGGTTGAGGTTAGGGTTGAGTGGCATTTTTGTTTTAAAACGCATAAGTTTTGCTACGGTTACGCCATCCGTCCACACTACACCAGAGTTTTCAAGCCCCGAAAACGGAGCATTTTGGAAATGCTGGAGAGGCCGTTTTCATTCTAAAACGCCGCTGCCCCGTCTCAGTGTGGATGGAGGAAACTGAGACATCTGAAAACGGAGGCGTGGCTGCAGAGATTCGCTACTCGATTGGGGCTTTTGGGTGATTGCGTAACCTTCCCATATTCGTCAAGCCCCTATCACATGACTACAACGCCACCAGAAGACGGCAGACCAGCCTTCACTCTAAACAACATGGACAGAAATGGGAGTGTTGTTTGCACTATTGTCCGTTTTAGGCGCCATTGTGCAGTTAAACTCTGCCTTTTTTACTACAACAGCTGCATATATTCGCAAGAGGCAAGCTACTGTTCGAGCACTCGCTAATCGCTCGCCTTTCAAGCGGCGTAAGTCCTATTTAGAATGCCGAGCGAGACACATTCTTCCTGTTTATACTTGAACGCGCATGCCCAGAGTGCGTGAATGGTCACGTGATATACATTTTTTGGTGGCGAAGTGTGGACAGAGAAACGCTGGGTGAAACCTTAGTGTGGACGTGGATTGTTTTCATGCTAAAACGCCGTTTTAAAACTAAAACGCACTAGTGTAAACGGGGCCTTAGTGTAAGTTGACGTGTACTTGCAAAGTTTATTATAGTCAGATGTCTGTTAAATGTCAGTATCAACAGATATTAAGCAGAAAGTCTACGAACACTCAAATGGACCATTAAAATAAAGTGTTACCAAAGTTGTTCTTTCAGTTTTAATGTAAAACCAGGTTTGACTTTCAAAAGTTTTTTTTTACTATAGGAAAATACACAATTTTATAAATTTAATAACATTTAATAATAATAATTGATAACCCTTTAAGGACAGCCTTGTACACTCTCAGAAATAAAGGCATAGGAGCTGTCACTGGGGCAGTACCTTTTCAAAAGGTACATATTTGTACTCAAAGAGTCCACATTGATACCTCAAAGGTGCATATTAGTGCCTAAATGTACCTAAAAAGTACCTTCAAGGTGCCATTATAGACCTCAGTGACAGCTCCTGTACATTTATTTCTGAGAGTATAGACTCTGAGGTTGTTAATCCATTTTGTTGATTCAATAAACTCTACTTATTTCTTAAACAATTAATAGTGGAACTACATTACCCATGATGTTGTATCGAAATATACATCAGCCCATTCGAGAAACACAGATACACAGAAATAGATCACTTTTAAAGTCCACGTTGAATCAAATTTACAATATTAATTTTGCTACCGCACACTGTAATTTTTATTATATCTTTAGGTAAACAATTATCCAATTTTTGTGCTCTGTTTTGGTAATCTTTAATCAAGTAATGACCATTTGGAGTGGAGGATTTTCACACTATTCTTAACCACGCCTCTCTTACCGTTACTTTGCTGGCAGGGAATGATGCACAAAAAGAAAGCCCAGCCCCTTACTCAATATTCCGTTTCAGTCAGAAGTGCATCAACGTATTCAATTAAAAGTCTCAGCAACTTCCGGTTCACACAGACATTAAGATCTGTCACCGTATAAAGTACCAGAACAACGACAAAAATAAACAGCAGAACAAAGATGTTAGCTAATAAGAAGAGAAGCCGATTTGGGGGAAGAAATGTAAGCCAGGCCACGGTTTTGTGAGCGAGTGTGTATGTAAATGAGTGTGTGAATGAGTTCATCAGTGTTTGGCCGGCCACAGTGTGTGCACAGCTTGTTTCATTTCCTCTGGGACAAAAAAAGCAAAAAAATGTCTCATTCGTTCCTGCTTTCTCTCCATCACCCCGTTCGCATCCCTTCTCCTCAGAAGCGCATTCACAATGGCTTCAGCTTCCGCCAACACGTGGGCAGTTGCCAGGGCAGCGCACAAAGACATTTTTGGGAGAGGGGGGAGTTGCCTGGATGACACATTCAGACAAGAGGCCGACCAATCCCTTCACCCGCCGCTCAATAGACATTTGCTCCCCCAGATGCTCTGTTTGTAAAGCCTTTAAAGACATTGGCTGATTGCGTGTTTGGCCTTTCGCTTGGCCCGGCCTTTTCTCTGCTCTCCATTATAGATTGAACCGCAACCGTTCCACAGCGCTCCCTGGCCCTTTCTATTGTTATTTCTCACAGTGGCTCTCAAATTGCGGAACGACACCGGAAAAACTCAAAATGTGAATATTAGTCATTTTTATTTCTTAATTCTGAAGCTTTAATGATATACATTATTAATGATGATGTTCACTTTAATGATGTACACAAAACCAAGGTATATATATATATATATATATATATATATATATATATATATATATATACATATATATATATATATATACATATGTGTGTATATATGCAGTATGAATATATATGCAGTATGAATATATATGCAGTATGTACATATATGCAGTATGAAAGCAGCAGAGCATTTATTATGCCACAGTCTGTCACTTTCGCTTCTTCTTGTCGTCATCACATGGGGTAAAAGCTGTTTTATCACGCTAAACACATTTTGGGTTTCCTTTTGTAATGCTGCCGATGGCTTCTCTTTCTTTTTGTGCTACCAGCTGACCGATTAACTCTGTGTGGACGGCTTTTCTACTGTTACCAGTGTGCTCAGTGGCTCGCCACGTACATCGGCGGACTTAAGGTCTGGGGAAGCATGGTTCCAGAAAGCAGGTAAGACAAAAACAAAAGCCAAAAAAATACAATAAAATAAACAAGTAAATAACAGAGTGAGAACGTGGTAAAATCTGAAAATGTGGTAAAAATCAGGCGGCTGTGAGGGCTTTTCTTTTTCTGGATCGCTTTTGAAAACATTGTCAGTTGGGTTTAGGGAAGGGGGTGGTTGGGTTGATCGGTCGGTCAGTCAGTTGACAGCAGCCTCTGGTGGACTTAAAGGGCCATGTAACACCAAAACACATTTTTTGAGCTGTTGACAGTCATATATGTGTCCCACGCTGCTATAAACACTATTAGGACACATATAATTGACTAAAAAGTGAAAATTGGTTGTTTTTGTGTTATTTCGAGCAAATTCGTTCTTCCGGTTTGAAACGAATTTTTGAAGCTGCGTCACGCCGATGAGATCCATGCGTATATTCCAGCGTGGAGAGTGGACACCTGTCCCGGCCAGCACGTTCTGACGTCTCTGTGTGTTCGGCATTAATTCATGAGATAGACTTGGTTCAAACCAACCAGAGTGCTCTATTGTGTACGCAGCGCAACTTCATTAATATTCATGATCGCTTCGAATATTGTACCTTACAGCAGTTGCGGAAGACGCATCAAGCGCGAGTGATTTACATGTTAAGTCAATGCAAAAGGCGCGAATAGGCATCCTGCAACGCGATACGCGCGAATGGCGCCGCGCGTTTGACGCGCTTAACGCCGCAATTCGCGCGAATCGCTTCAGTTTGAAAATGAAATGAAAATGAGCTTCAGCGGACGTTCGCGCCGCGTTAACAAATCAGGAGCTTGCTCTTGTGGGGGTGTGATTATGACGTAGCGCCTG
>CAIGQQ010009359.1:1924537-1940026 GCA_903798035.1 Danio albolineatus
TCTATCTATCTATCTATCTATCTATCTATCTATCTATCTATCTATCTGTCTGTCTGTCTGTCTGTCTGTCTGTCTGTCTGTCTCTGTCCCTCCATCCATCTGTCCCTCCATCCGTCCCTCCATCCATCCATCCATCCATCCATCCATCCATCCATCCATCCATCCATCTATCTATCCACACACACTCAGCAATCTATCCATGTCTGCATATATTCCAATCTATATATATATCCATCTTTACATCTTTCAATCCATCCATCCATCCATTCCACTCATTTATCTATCTATCTATCTATCTATCTATCTATCTATCTATCTATCTATCTATCTATCTATCTATCTATCTATCTATCTATCTATCTATCTATCTATCTATCTATCCATCCATCAATCCGTTATTTTATCTCCTTGACAAACATGTCAGCTAATATTTCACTTTTAAATAAATAAAACAAACAAACATAATTCTCCTTTCATACATGCAGCTCTTAATTAAAACTCCTCTAATCAAATAAATGCTGCTTTGTTGTTGAAATTTACTCGCTTTCCTGGCAAAACAGGCACATGGCAACAAAAACCACTGTAAGCATGATGAAAACTATCAGCTTCCATTATAGAACCTTGATTAATTTCAATCAACAATGGTTATACATTTTGTCCTGGCAGTGTCCCTTACAGTGTGAAATCTGTCATGGACATAAGTGCCCTCTAATGGCAGTACACGATATCACCAGAATTCTAAAATCCGTGAAACTCATAAACATGTCACACGTGAAGCAGAGAAATCCTCTCCAGTTCTAATAATGGATCTAACGATTTCTCTTTAGGAGACGGATGTCTTTACATTTCAAGATTACAAAACGTACACAGTGATTGTTTCCCAAAGAGAGTCGGCTGTCAAAAACATAAACTACCTTCATCAATGTAAAGGCAGCACAAGGCTAGATTTTTCCAGTCTTCCAGAATTTCTATTGTAATTTTGTCTCCATCTGCTGGTAGAAACGTTAGCATTACATGATCACCTCGACCTGTACATGAACACACGTACTGTACTTATGTACATTGTTAAAATTATATTTTTATTATTAGCCAAAGTACATATTGAGTTAAATACATGCGTATAAGGTTAAAATTAACATAAAAATGCACCACAACACATTTAAAGAGGGACTCTTGATTTTAAACTGACTGGGTTGAAAAAAATCTAGCAAAAAAGGTAATTTCTGTGACAGATGGAGTTAATATATTTGCATAACAGACGTTAAAGACTGAGTTTAAAGGGCTAGTTCATTCAACAATTACAATTCTGACATCATTTACTCAACCTGTACTTGATTCAAACCTTTTTGAGTTTCTTTCTTCTGTTAAACACAAAAGGAGATATTTTGAAAAATGCTGAAAACCTGTAACCATTGACTTCCATTGTTTTTCCTGGATACAGGTTTTCAGCTTTCTTCAAAATATCCTCTTATGTGTTCAACAGAAGAAAGAAAAGGCTTAGAACCACTTGACAGTGAATACATTTTAATTTTTTGGGTGAACTATCCCTTTAACATTAAAGTATATTTAATTTTGGGCACATTTGATGAAGTGCAACATTAAGCAAGTGCAAAAAATTTATAAAGAATGAATAACGGTTTTAAAGAATAGAGCAGCTCTCCAGCATTCTCGAAGTCCAATGGATGTCAATAAAGCTGCCACACTCCAGCCATGAACAATTACAATCTTTCTGAACACGTCCAGTCTCATTCGATGTCTGACCCAAAGCCCCGTCTCGCAGTCAGGCCAGTTTTATTGCTCCTAAAAAGGTGGCGTCCCCTTCTAGAGAGATATTTGCATGGGCACGAGGTATCAGAAGATCCAGTCTGTCTCCGGTGTCCAGCTTTACAACACCTGCACAGCACAGCACAGCACACGATCAATTACACTGACACAAAATATATATCAATTTCAATATGGTCATGTCATTGACCCTTGAACACTTCCTGCTGGTTGTCAAACTATTTCATAACCATAACAAGAAGTAATTCAATCATAACATTAAAACAGCAATCCTAACATTATTTATCAATGTGTGGCCCCTTTTTGGATTCTTGGACGCTATTGAAATGAAAAATGTAACTCAGGAAATATGTTAGGACAACCAGTGGCACCTACGGCATTGTGTGTACCATGAGAGGGCACAAATTAATGCATTCTTTTACTTGTTCATTAATTTTTTTTACAGAATTTAAATTGATTGTTAAACATTATTCCATGGTCTGTTGAAATTCTTGATTGTGATTGGCTGGAGGGTGTGCTATATTTTGTTGAAACGCACATGTAGTTCCAGTCAGTTATCACAGTTCGAAATAAATGCGCTTCTCCCAAATGTTTACAGTTACTATAGCAACTTGCATGTGCTGCACATTAAACCGATGAGGGCTATTAATGGCAGACAGGAAATCTGCAAAATTAGGAAAATACTCATCAACTATGCCACAAAATCAAGTTTTAAGAGTTTTTCAAGTGAGAATGTAGTTATTTTAAAGTCAAATCGGCAGCTTGTGTGTATGAAAAGCGGGTTTTAAAATGTTGGAAGCTCCAGGCGGTCAGCGGCAGCTCCGCGAACGGCTCCCCCCGAGGGAAGCTTAATGTCGGCCAGAGAATCTCCGGTTCTACGCTGCTGGATCTAATCTCTTGCATCTCTGTTGTTTAAACGGGATATATAATTAATCTTTGGTGTATCTAATGGACATTTGAACCTATTATTTTTTTCTCAGGTGTATTTTTTTGGCAATTGCAATTGCAATTGGATTGCTTTTGTTTTAAAGAACATAAATAAAGCAGAATGTTCTCCTACCTGTCCTGATATGTTTTTTCATTATGCAAAACGTACCTATATTTAACAGCAGAGATTTCTGAAATAGACTTTTTTTACTTCAAAGACACTAGAATACACTTGAAAATGTGTATTTAATTGAAATGGTAACTTTTATAAGATTTGTGTGTTTATTATGAAATATAAATCACGGAGAGTTTGCATGTTCTCCCTGTGTTTCCTCTGGGTACTCCGGATTCCCCCACAAGTCCAAAGACGTGGTATAGGTTAATAGGGTAAGCTAGATTGTCCGTAGTGCATGTGTGTATGGATGTTTCCCAGTAATAGGTTGCAGCTAGAAAGTCATCCGCTGCGTAAAAAATATGCTGGATAAGTTGGCGGTTCATTCCACTGTGGCAACCCCATATTAATAAAGAGACTAAGCCGAAAAAGAATGAAAGATTATTATTATTATTTGCAAACATTTAGATTTACCTATGAACTTAACCAGATTAATTACATTAATAAAAAGCACTTGTCTATCAGTGCAATAATTTCAAAATGCTAAATTATAATTATTTCCTTTTTCTATTTAATGAGATTCAAGCAAATACACTTTATAGCTTTTTTTGCAAGCTCAAAAAAGGTATATATAGCAGGAGTTTCCAGGCTCACCTCCAGTGTAGCAGGTGTTGAACGGATTGACTCGATTCATGCTCTGAATGCAGCGGAACAGAACCACATGCTGACTTTCATCGCCGACCACATTCTTCTTTATGCGAATCACAATGTGGCCCATGGCGAACGTAGGGTCTATATAGTAGACCTGGGAAAAGGAGAGCTTGAAATAATGAGGGGAAAACACTGAGAGCGGTGTTGGGATGCTTCAAAACAACAGTTACGAGGCAGAAAGAGTAAAATTGTTTAGCTTTCTATTCAAGATGTGTTCATTCATTTACCTGGCTGTAGATGAAGAAGAATCCTTCCTCTTTGACTAAAATGGTGCCCTGCTCTTCCTCCAGAGCGGAGCCGCGCTTTAGACCCACCTGCCACGGGATGGCTGTGTGATAGTCAAAAGCAAACTCTGAGCCCGCCCCCCAAAAAAGAAAGAAATAATACTCTAAATCCAAACAGAAACAAACATGTCTATAGATGTAGAAAGGTGAGAAAAGCCCACCATTAAAATTTTAACACGGCGGATTGCAACTAAATATTCCAAAAACTGTGTTATTGTGCTGCTTAAACAGTTTGGGCAACCGGGGAGTTAGTTAAACCCACTTTTAATTTCTCTGTTGTAACACTGGCATTGCTCAGAAGGAAGTGCAGAGTTGTTGGTTCTACACTTGTTGGAATTTCCATTTAAAATATGTGGAAATGGCAAGTTTCTAAACATTAATTTAATACTGATGCCATGCACTGATTCATTTACTGTATCAAAGCGATGCCATAAAAGTTGCAGTGAACTTCTCGAGACTGTTAGAAATCTCAAGGCCATTGATAAACTTGGTACAAACGTGTCCCTGGAATATGTTCCAAACCCACAAGAGAATTTGTTCCTCTTTGGAAAATGGAAGGTACAGTATTTGTAAAGACATTTGGAATAATTTTGGTTCCGGCATAGAAAGTCTAACCACTCCAAAACATTCACAAAGAGATGAAAAAAATAAATCAACAACAACAACAAAAAAACACTGAATAAACAAATCAATTATATAAAACAAGTTTTTTTTTTCCCCAACACATTTTTAAATATAATAATAGCCTTTTCCCAAGATGACAGTACGTAATATTTTACTAGATATTTTAACGAGATACTAGTATTTAGATCTAAGTGCAATTTAAAGGCTTTATAACTAGTTTATTAGGTTATCTAAGCAACTCCATTAGACAACGGTGGTTTGTTCTATAGCCAATCGAAGAAAAAAAATCTTAAGGGGGCTGATAATATTGACCTTAAATAATATATATAAAAACGACAGCCTTCTCCAGAAAAAAAAATAAATAAATAAATGAAATTCCACAAATATAAGTTTGGAATAGCATGATTGTGATGAATAATTGGTAATTGATACAGATTTTGGGCTGAACTGACTCTTTCAAGTAGTTTAGGGTAATCGTTTATACCGAATGTCATGACAAGAACTTGTAAAGTCCAGAATACGCCTACTATATGCTGTCCTGTATTTGTTTGGTTATTTTCCACACATCTTAGTTTGTCCATAACTGGCAACACTGGATGAAATCTTCCTAACACGCGTATGTTGTGCACAATCAAAAGGAGTAAACGCAAACACTCCTCCAGTACCTTTTTGGAAGGTTTTCTTCCTTTTGTCTGCCATCATCTGTAAGCAGGGCTGAGGTTCTGATAAAGGGAAGAGTTGTTTATTTTCACAGGGAAAGCAAAAAATTAAATAATAGTAGTCATAATGTTATTATAACTACATGATATACACACTGCACAAGCAAAACAAAAATGTTAGCCCTTAATTTTACAGTCCTGTTTCGCATCTACGTACTTGTAATACTCATTGCGCAATAACTAGATGCTATCTCTAAGCCTGCTTCCGAACTTTGTAATAAGATTATATAGCTCTGTACTGCCTTTTGTATGTACAGTAGAACTGGAAAAACCCTGGATGAACATGTCCTGTAAAATAAATAGCCTTTAAACCTAAATAGCCTTAAGCAAGCTCTATGCGTTCATTTCTAAAAAACAAGTATTTTCTGTAGCAGTCTGTAAGAGATGATTATTATTACTGTAATATATCCCTAATATTAATAATAAAGCTTTTGCATTCAGTGACTCATAAGGCAACAGGATATGCAAATGTCAAATGAAGCACTTTTGCACAATGTGCATCTTTTTTTTAAATGCATTTTGATGTGGTTTTAATCGAACACGATCTGTGCTCCACAACACTTCTGATGGTATATTAAAAACCCTTAGCTGTGCTCTTCTCAGACTGACGCTTGAAAAAAAAAGTAGCACGAAATAAGCAGAAGTACGCTCTTGCCTCCTCTGTTTGGCGCATGACTCATGCTCCTTTTTGACATGACAGTACGGTCCGTTGTGGTATCATCCATATCAGCCTGCTGCAGATACTGTAAACAGACAAACAAACAAAGAAGAAGAACGTTCTGAATTAAAATAGACGTTGGACACGGTTCAAGAAGGTATATTATTGACATAGAACTGGCAGAGCTGATCAGTGTTTATAAGTGCAGATTATAATGGCCAATTTGACCTGCATTAAAATGGCCAAAATTTGATCTCTAATTCGTTTGTCATTAGTATTTTTATGACTTATTTATTTTCAAAAAGGTTGAGACAGAGATTGTCACACATTTGCACTAGGGATTATTTCTGAACAGCCACTTTTGATGTTGAAAGGTGACTTTCAGCGACTTTATTTACTTTAACTTTTAACACAAATAGGGGGGAAAAAGAAAGTAAACAATGAAAACTGGCCACCAGAGACATCACAAAACATCTCTTAAATCATTCTTAGTGACACTTCGGTAGTGTGAATTATTGTCTTGGATTTATTGTCAGATTACAGTCGCAAAACCCCTAAGTAGCTGGCAGCTATCGTTTTGGTTTATTTACAAATGTATTAAATACATACACTCACCGGCCACTTTAGGTACACTTGTCCAACTGCTTATTAGTGCAAATTTCTAATCAATTTTCCAACCATTGTGTAAAGCGCTTTGAGTGTCTAGAAAAGCACTATAAAAATGTAAGGAATTATTATTATTATTATTATTAATCAGCCAATCACATGGCAGCAACTCAATGTCAAAAAGAAAAAAGCTCTTCTGTAGTTACATTGTGTACTAAGACTGGTGTAAAATGAAAAGTTGCTATTTGCCAGGCCAATATGGCTAGTAAGTATACTTTAATTCTGGCATAATAATCAATGAACTTTACTGCCGTACCATGCCTGCAGCAGGCGCAATGATATCACACTGTGGTATTACCAAGTTGGGGACTATTTTCAGACACTGCATAATATCATTCCATCATGGTACAACAGCAAAGTTAATTTAATGTGACCAGTTTCTAGCCACATCAGCTTAGAAAACAGTAACATTTTCCAAATACTTAAGACTGAAGTAGGAAAAAAAACAGCCATAGACTTTCGGTGTTTTTGTCCCTGCAATCATTGAACCAACATTCTTCAGAATATTTTGTTTTGTTTAATAGAAGAGCTATTTAAGTCTAAGTAAATATTTAGGAAATGTAATTTTTTGAGTTTTTGAGACATGTGGAAAATGTGGAGCTTTCTGCCAACACCCCTAATTAGCACTGACTGAAACTTGGATCAATGAAAACACATCTGAAAATTCTGTAAAAACAAGTCAAGAGAATCTCTGAATGTTACCGAATTACCTCTAATAACTATCATTAGACAAGTGCATACAGTGGTCCGAACCTCAATACTATCTCCTCCTTCCTCCCGATGGGTTTGTTTCTCTGCCTCGTTCACGGATTCATCCAGCGTCCCGCTTTGCTCTTCTCTCTTGCGAACTACTTCTGCCCTCAAACCCTCCACCTCAGCCTTCAGTGCCAGCACATGGTAAAGGGAGATCACAGACAGTGAGGAGGAGGTGATGGCAGCTGCGACCAGCACCAAAAACAGCCACGACAACCTTCTCCGTTCACCAGGACCTGGACCAATATCTTCAGCAGGCATGGTGGAAACTACTCTTTAAGGGAGAGATGGTTATTAGTGAGCAAATTCTGAACAACTTCGTTTCTCTGAAGATCTCAACCCACCTCAAAACATGACTTCAGTCGGAAGAAGGATCCTTGAGGTAAGAGGTTTATACTCTGAAAAAAGCTGGTCCGAAGGTTTTAGTTATGTCTGCTGATACCAATTCATTTTCTATTTGTTCCTGGATCAAAATACAGCAGTCAACATTTGTTTTTCATCCAAAGTAGTCCTAAAACCATCAAACAACATCCAATTTTGAAAGACTTTTTGAACCACTTCCAACGTTGACTACTATAAGCTGATGTTTCTTTGCAGATGCAATTGAGAAAGAGCAACCTCTGTGGTCAAGCTTAGCACAAAAGCAACCGTACTCACAGAAAAAGTCCCTTCTGCTTCAAATCCTCAGCGAACGCTCTGGTTTTTGTATCCCTTTCCTGCCAAGCTGTCCACACCCACTGTACTTAACACTGCAGCGCAACCGAAAGTTGCTTTGTCACCACTTGCTTCGTGCCTGTTCCGACAAACTGCGTAGAAAGTGTGAAAGTAAAAAGCAGATAAACGAAAACATAGAGCTTACGTTTGGTAATCATAAACTGATAACATACAAAAATGAACATAAATGATGCTGACAATTGATATTCTTGGTAGAGGATCAAACTAAACATATATAAAAAAGACAGTTTCGTTCTTTTCGAAGTGGAGTTTCCAGAGTGAAAAGCAGAAACAGGAAACAAACTATACAAATAGACTCCTTTGCAGGCAAGTTATCAGAAGGGTTTGATTTCTTTATTGCATGTCACCACACGGAAAAATAGAAAATGTGATTCAACTGTATGTACATGAAGGAAATGATTGGAATAGAAAATCCATAGCTCAAAACACAGATGTCGAAAGTATACGAAAAACCCCTCCTTGCACATTCAGACGTGAATCTATCCGCTCTGCCGTTTTACTGTAAAAAGCAAATACAAAAGACATGAGCAGCGCTTTATATTATTTCATATATTCAGTTTATGAACATGACGATTTATTTTTTTGAACATACAAACTAGCCCCGGAGAATGGCCAGAACATGCCAATGGTGTGTTAGTCAAATCTAGTAAACTCTAAAGTAGTCGTTTTTAATTATTATAGAATTTTTCAGCATCTTTGTTCCAAAGTTAACACTCAACCACACAGACATTCAATAAGGTATCATGGCACGTCACTGTGAGTTCAACGAAAATGACAATCGCAAATTAAATTTGAAGTCGAAAATGTTCTTTCCATAAGGTTTAGAGGCAGTTTTTATGAATTAGGCTTATACGTTAAATATTCTTCTTTTAAAATCAAGTTTATTAAAGTGATCTACAAAACGCATCCAAATGCTGATGTCTTGGGAACGCTCCAGTCATGTTTTTAATGAGCTAATAAACAAACCATTGAAAACCTCAAGCCAAAAATAAAGTGTCAAACCCAGAAAGGTGGACTTTGGAAGCCTTTTGTTTTGGAGCATATCAACATCGGCATGCAAACTGACATAGGATCACTCTGCCTTGAGATCTTTTGAACATTCAAAGGCAGTTTCGATGCGTTACAATAGACGTGAGTGTAAAAGTGCATCAGAGTTAAACGAGATGTGCCGAGCGTCTAAAGCATGCAATAATTACAGACTGATTACAGACTTCAGATGTGCACACCGATCCAGCAATACATACATAAATGGGCCAGGCTTGCAAAGTCCACCATTCATGATCACCACCACCACCACCACATGAGATTAAATAAAGGACAAACCTTGATATCGTTACCCTCCTAAAATGAAAAAAAGTGTTGTTAATTTACTCACCAATTAAATGTTGATAACTTTATTCTCTAGTAGAATATTTTAGCTGAAACTGTGGTCCTTGGTGATTAATAAAATGCTCGTCTCTGGAATTTAGAGAGACAAAACAACATATGCAGGCTAACTTTCATGGCTCCTTGATCATACGTTAAGGTTTTATGAAGCAAAACATCCAGTCTGTTTAACAAAATTAGCATTACTTGTAACATTACTAACTTTAATCCACACAAAGACTTGCTAAACTGTCCTGAGGACCAAACTCAATGCACAGGATTTTCAAGATGCTGTTGAATACAAAAAAGAAAAATTATAATAACGTTCAATGTTGTGTACAAACCTCAATGAATTAACAGGACTGTTTTTTTTTAATCACCAAATGAGCACAATTTCATCTAAAACATTAATGTTTGTTGTTGTAATAAAGAAAGAAAAGTCACCAATATATTGGATGACTAAAGAGAAAGTAAATTAACAACAGATTTTTATTTTTGGGTGGATCTATCCCTTTACATAGTTGACTGACAGAATTTTTTTGCCATCATTTCCTCTTCTAAACTATTATGCCAGTTTACCACCAATCCGAAGGATGTGTTGGTAGCCATTTTAGATGAAATTTCAATTAAAGAGGTCCAAAGGTGCTTTCAAGATGATTTGTAGTCTATTTTCCAACTCTTCCAAAGCCTTATGATAGCTCTTTACAAGAAGCAGATTGAAATTTGATCACAGAGATCATTAGCTGTAAATTTACATTCACGAGAGAACCTTCTCACAAAAATCAGCCAAAAGTTTAGTCTAAAAAGCCTAATTTTACAACTCCCCTAAATTCAAAAAAGGACAGTTTTCCCATTTTGAATCCATTCGGCTGATCTCCAGGTCTGGCGGGAGCATTTTTAGCTTAGTTTAGCTTAGCATAAACCATTGAGTCAGATTAGACCAATAGCATCTTGCTCAAACAAATAAATAAAAAAAGAAAAAAGTTTTGATTATTTTCCTATTTAAATCTCGACTATTCCGTAATGTGCACTCAGACAACATTATGCAATGCTGTTAACTAGTTACTTAGCAGGGGGCTATTTCAGGTACCGTAATATCATTGCACCTGTTGCAGCCATGGTACAGCAGCAAAGTTCCTTGATTATAGAAATCAGCATTAGAAAATAACAACTTTTCATTTCTGATCATTCTTAGCACACGATGTAACTACAGAAGAGAGCTTTAATAGAAAAAAAATATATAGAAAAGCTTTTTTTTTTTTGACGTAGATGCTAATAGTCTAATTTGATTTAATGGTTTATGCTAAGATAAGCTAAAAGTGTCCCCATCTGACCTGAAGATTCAAAAAAAGGTAAAACTCAACTGTTTACCTCTAGAATTCTTGCAAAATGAGCTACTTTCCAAAATAAAGTGGAGTGTTCCATGTAGACATAAATGATGAGTAAATGATGGCAATTTTCATTCAGCGAATAAATGCTTTGAATTGTCATGTTTCTACTTTTTTAATGGGAACTGTAACCAATGAAAGATAAATTACAGTGCAACAGTCACCAACGGGCAGGTGTTCTAACGTGATCCAAAAAGAAACAGGTCTGATGTGAAGCGCTTGACCTGATTAAAAGAAAAGAAACGTCTTATTTACAAGTTGTGCAAATGGACTGTGCTTGGAACTCTGTCAAGCAGCTGTTATGTGCGATTTCACACTTACTTCTAAGCCTGAGAGAGAGTAAACATACTTTTAGGCTTGTTGTGTTGGTATTTTCATACAGTGCTCACAGTGTCCTGCAGCCCACATGAAAATTAGCATAGAGATCTATACTTCCACACACAGCTCCATATGCAAAATCCAAAAAACATGGGATCAAACCACAATGAGCCGATTTCCTGAGTGGATTTTAAACCTTCAGTAAAAAAAAGAAGGCAGTGTGATAAAAATAAAGCTCCAGTACATTACAGATTGACTGCATGAAATGTCACAGACGAAAAAATGAGTGAACTAGATAAGTTGCCCCAAGTCTGTATTCACAATTCAAAAGGCAAAAATATGATATTAATGAGCCCTCTGTTCCACTTTAAAATAAAGTGTGTGTGTATATATTACATACAAATAAAATAAATAAAAATATATCTTAAGTTTTGTTTAGTAGTTTTAGAGAGCTATTCAGTTTAGTAGTCCTAAGACTTTTTGGAATAGTAGCTTATCATTTACGAGTAAAATAACATCTGTGGTTAAAATTACAAAGTCATACCTCCATTTGAAGCTGCTATGTATTTTTTTAGAGGTGCAAATCAAACCGCATATTTGGCAACCTTTTTCCCAGTTTAAGATGTTTACGCAAGTAAAGTTAACCACATACATTACTTGATAAATTAAAGGTATAGTCAACCCAAAATGAAAATTCTGTCATCGTTTACTCACCCTGACATATTTAAAGCTTCTTCTGTTGAACACAGATTAATGTATTTAGACATTTTTAAAGTGGTGATTACTGTTGACATCATTCGTCAAAATATATTTCTTGTGTATAACTGACAAAAAAAACTAAAACATATAACCCAGCAAACATTTGCTTTGTTTTTAAAAGATGTCTAATAGATGTATAAACATAGTAGTTCCCTAAACCAAGGCTAAATTTGGGTTGTCAGTAAAAATCTAATAGACGTCTAAGAATAGTCCAAAACTAGTCATCAGATTAACAGAAATGAATGACTACATGTATATAAGGTCTATCTAATCTCTCTTTTTGACTACTAGTCTAGTTTTGGGCTATTCTTAAATGTCTATTAGATTTTCACTGACAGCCCAAGTTTAGCCTTGTTTTTGCCAAGTTGTCTACGTTTAGATGACTAGTAGATGTCTAGTAAACACAAAATTGTTTACTGGGAAGGGTCTGAAATCAAATAAGGGTGAGTAATTTTTCCTTTTTGGGTCAACTAGTCCTTTACTTTATAACCATAACAACTTCCACCAATTTAAATGTAAAACTGAACAGTTTGAGTTAAGAAAATAGTTCGGATTTTTGCACTTTCCAATTGCATTTGCTGGTACTTATTAGTAAACTTTCTAGGGCATAAACTCCTTTAAGAAAAAAAACCCAGAAAGGGTGCTAAACGCATGAGGCGTGACGCATAAACCGACCGAAAAAGTATTCTGTAGGCTTCAAAAATGCAGTCTTCTCTATTAAATAACTGAACGTAAATAATGAACTCATGATGTATGATCGACAGGAAAGAAAGAGCTTTATACGAAGTTGGGGGACGAAAAAGAAACGACAAAATGAGAGAAACAAATTGTACATTCTATCCAAGAGGGTCCCGATTTAGAGCAGTAGTTCCTGTTCTAGATTATGGTGACGCTGGCCGTCCCCTGGGTCGTCTCTTCACGTGCATGGCTTTTAAGCAGCTCCTTCATGAACTGCTCTAGGGCAGAAAAATAACCTTGGCACTGCCAGGTGTCGTTGTGCGTGCCCTCCGGAAAAATGCCGAGGCGTTTAGTCCGAGATGGAGACAGCTCGTACAGCTGCTTCATCATTACCGGCGGGATGAGCTGGTCTGATAAGCCCGAGATGAAGAGCGATGGCATGCGGCAGAGCACCACGTGTCTATAGGACAGGAACTTGTTCTTGTAGCACCAGAGCGGTAGGTAGCGCATGGGAAAGAAGGAGAAGAGGGTGGCCGCCATGTGCGGGATGCTCAAAAAAGTGTTTTCCACCATGATGGCGGCCACTCGGTGCGGGTTGCATGATGCCAAGCGAATGGCCACCGCACCGCCTAGAGATCGTCCAAATAGCACGACCTTAGTTTTGTCGATGTCCGGTCGGGTCATGACGTAATCCAATGTAGCCTCAGCATCTTGGTACAGTCCGTCTTCACTGGGATCTCCTTCGCTCTTTCCGTAGCCTCTGTAGTCCACCAGAACCACGTTGGCCTTCAGGTTGACCAGCATGAGGAGAGCGTTTGGGACACGATGGCCGATATTTCCAGCGTTACCGTGAAAATATAAAATAGTAGGAGCGCCGGCTGGGTTTTCGCCAGTGTAACGAAGCAGGATGAGATTAAGCCGGACGCCATCTTTGGTACGGATGTAAACATTCTCGTGGGGGATTCCTGTGGGCATGGGAACGTACAGACGGGAGGATGAGGGCTGGTCAGGGAAGTAGAGAAGCACGTCCTGGAACTTGTACAGGATGCCGGCTAACGAAGCCAGGATGAGTCCCAGCAGAACGAAGCCGCCGTACAGGTGGAAGGTGAGAATCAGGGCCAGCAGGGAGACGCGGCAGAATCCCCACGACCACGCGCACACGCTCAGCAAACACGCCTCCAGTGGCCCCCACAACCTCCAGGGCTTCTCCATGACAACCAGGATGACTAGAGAGTTTTCAAACTCACTGCAGATGTAATCTGGGGAAACACAGAGCGATTAGTTTGAAGGGCTGGATGGTATTTAGAGAAATAGTGGAGATTTTACTAATTAACCCAAACGTTATTCTAAAATATCTTATGTGCTTCGGAGTGGTAAAAGACTTTGCTTTGGCCCTTAACATTAGCATTGGGAACACATTTATACTTCAATTTTAATGGATTCGAGTTTATACATGTATGAGTGCAATTAAAAAAGTAACAAAAAGGTCAATTTAAATTTATCACAAAATGAAATCTGTGTTTATGTTAGGCATGGGACGATAACCGTTTTCAAGGTATACCGTGGTACGGAAAAGTCAAGGTTTTCATACCGCCAAAATTTTCTGCTATACCGTTCCTAAGGTATGAGTAAGATTTTTTTTTACATTTTTTTTAGTTTTTTTAGATGTAAATTGTAAAGACATCTGTGTTTTTGAAACAAAAGAAGACCGCAGAAGTCAATAATTCACTTAAATTACTCAGCCTGACATGTTTACTGCCCCAAAATATTATAAATGTTTCTCAAAATAAAATATAATGTGTTAAAAGATGGAAAAGGTTTTGTTTTTTAGCCAGATATTTAAAAAACAATATATTTTAGAGCCATAATCACAATTACCGTCATACCGTGAAACCGTGATATTTTACGTGATACCGTCAGAATCTTATACCGGCCCATGCCTATTTTATGTATGAATATATATATTAGGGCTGAACAATATATCGTCACAATGTGTGTATCCACAATAGTCACATCGCAGGATTAGATTATTTATGAAAGATTAAAAGAGAATTATTAGCCCCCCTGTTTATTTTTCTCCCCAATTTCTGTTTAACGGATAGAACATTTTTTTTCAACACATTTCTTGACATAATAGTTTTAATTACTCTTTTTTTAGTAACGCTTTATTTTGATGGTCCATTTGAGTATTAGTAGACTGTCTACTTAATATCTGTTGATACAGACATTCAACAGACATTTAACAGACTATAAGAAACTTTACAAGTACATGTCAACTTACACTAACCCTACCCCTAACCCCAACCTAACAGTCTACTTATAATCTAATGAGAATTAGTTGCAATGTAACTTAAATTCAACAAACGGACCATCAAAATAAAGTGACCCTTTTTTCTAATAACTGAATTATTTTATCTTTGTCCTGATGACAGCAAATATTATTTGATTAGATAAAATATATATTTTTCAAGACACTTCTATACAGCTTAAAGTGACATTTAAAGGCTTAACTGGGTTAATTAGGTTAACTAGGCAGGTTAGTGTAATTAGGCAAGTTTCTATATAGCGATGGTTTGTTTTGCTGACTATCGAAAAAAAAATTTGCTTAAAAGGGCTAATAATTTTGACCTTAAAATTATCTTTAAAAAATTAAAAACTGCTTTTATTCTAGCTGAAATAAAACAATTAAGACTTTCTCTAGAAGAAAAAAAATATTATCAGACATACTGTGAAAATTTCCTTGCTCTGTTAAACATCATTTGGGAAATATTTAAAAAAGAAGAAAAAAAAAACAAAAGCACTGTGAATTTCACCTTTACTTTTGTTATGTTATTAATTTATTATACTTTATGGAAATGCACTGCAAGACTTGATCATCTCAGTTTAAATTAAAAAAGTCTTTCCAAATAGAGCTATTTAAATTACCTGGAAAAGTTATATTCATAACGCAATGTGGTAATGTGTGTGTGTGTGTGTGTGTGTGTGTGTGTGTGTGTGTGTGTGTGTGTGT
>CAIGQQ010009359.1:1948050-1959683 GCA_903798035.1 Danio albolineatus
ATATATATATATATATATATATATATAACATTACCACATCTAATTACAGTACTCATTATTATTATTATTAATATTATTATTATTATTATTATTATTATTATTATTATTATTATTATTATTATAACACTGAAAAAAAATATTCAAAGTTAATTCCTTGGAATTACTAATTTTATTTAAATTAAGTGCATGTAAACAATTTATTTGAGCCGAATTAAATCAATCAAATTATGTTGAACATAACCCAATTTAATTTGTTTGTTTAAATTTAACCCATATAAATTGTTTGCAACAACTTTGCAGACATCATTTTTTTCAGTGCAGTAAAATTACATAATTTACAAGAAGCTACTGTTAAGTTTATTATTAAAATGATATCTACAATTTGATAATCATGAAAAACCACATTATATTCTCAGGTATTATTATTAATTATTATGGATAGGCAGGCCAAGCAAGTGTATTATATAGCACATTTCATACACAATGGTAATTCAAAGTGCTTTACAAGAAAATAAAAACAAAGAATAAAAATTATTAAAAACAGATAAAGAATGTATTAAAACGAAACGTCTTGTTCTTGGAATTTCTAATTTACTTGATCCAATAATGATCTGAGGGATCTGTTAGGTTTGTATTCAGTGAACATATTTGTAATGTATTAAGGGCCATTTAGTGATTTATAAACCAGTAATAATACTTTAAAATCTATTCTGAATGTAACTGGGAGTCCGTGCAAAGACCTGAGGACAAGTGTGGTGTGCTCTGATTTTCTGGTTCTGGTAAGAATCCTGGCAGCAGCGTTCTGGATGAGCTGCAACTGTCTGACTGTCTTTTTGGGAACGCCAGTGAGGAGTCTGTTACAGTAATCCACCCTGCTGCTGATAAAAGCATGAACAAGTTTGTTGTTTTTGAGATTAAAGAATACCAATTTACTAACTAACTAACTAACTCATTCATTCATTTTCTTTTCGGCTTAATCCCTTTATTAATCTGGGGTCGCCACAACGGAATGAACCACCAACTTATCGAGCATTTGTTTTACGCTGCAGATGCCCTTCCAGCCGCAACCCATAACTAACTAACTAAATAATTAAATAAATAATAATACTTATTAAAAGTTGCAAGGCGGTTGCTGGGTTTCAGCCAGTCACTATTGCTTTAATGCCAAATTTTATTTGCTTTTAGGATAGATTTTAGTGTGGATTTTTGTTTAGACACTTATGATTATTTAATCTTAATTGTCAATTTTCAGAAATTGAGATTTATATGTTGAGGTATTAGCCCTGCACATTACAAACCAAAAATGTAATTTTTACATTTATGGAAGGAAATGTATCAAATTTTTTCATGGACGATTATCTTTTTTTTCTTTTTCTTTATATTCAAATAATGCTTTGCATAAAATAAAAATCAACAATTATGAACCATACAATGTATCTTTGGCTTTTCCCACAAATATACAAAAATATATTTGTAGTACAGGGTCAAAAATATATAACATAATTTTTGGGTAAAATATTTTTATTAATGCTGATGGCAATGATTGATTTGCATTGATGCCTTTGATGCATATTTTGCCTTTCTCTGACTTTTGCTGCATGAACAATGTATATTTCTGCCATGTAACTGTATTTAAATACACTATATTTCTGATATCTGTCTGTCTGGTTTCCATTATGTAGTAGCCTGTTCATGTCTCACAGATAATTTTGGAAAGAAATGTATAAAATGTTTTCATGGACGATTATCGTTTTTTCTTTTTTTTTATATTCAAATAATGCTTAGCATAAAATAAAAATCAACAATTATGAACCATACAATGTAACTTTGGCTTTTCCCACAAATATACAAAAATATATTTAGTCATAAATATATAACATAGTTTGGTAAATGGTAAAATATTTTTATTAAGGCCGATGGCCTCATAAATCTGAAATCCTCACGAAATACCAAAAAAAATCAAAAGAAGCAAAAAAAAAAAAACCAAAAAACCCACCCATACACAATAAACGAGACAATATTTGTTATTTCATCAGAACACAACTTTAATCATTTTAGCAGTATAATCATACCTTCGAAAAGATCATAACTTGTGAGATTGTTTTATAAATTATTTCATCAAAGTTGCTTGTAAAAAAATTAAATAGGTTACTCAACTAAATCATCTATAATATTACAATATACCGGTAGTATATAATATTTTTTTTCAGTAGTCATAGTCATAATGTTATCTCTATATGCCTTTAAACCTTTATCTTTTTTTTTCTTAAAGTCATTGCTTTGCACGTATACCGTCACACAGCATCACAGCCTGCAGGTGCCGAGGTTGTGACCAAGAGGACAGTTCTTGAGATGAAAACCGTTCCGTCTCTCAGTATCGATCTCAGCACAAACCAACCAATGATCTCTGACACTTACAAAAGAGGATTTTTAAAAAAAGGACACCAACTCAGAACACGAGGAAACCTCCAAATCAAACGGAGACAGACATTGTTTAGCATTCTCGTAACGTATTTACAACAGAAAAAAAACAACTGAGGTTGAGGGCTGCATAGGTCCACAGGATTCAGAAAGAGAAAAAAGAAAGTATTTCAGCTTGCTAGGTGATTACGCAGTGTGGAAATACTACTTACACAACTGGATCAGTACTCGGGGAGGTGGGGGGAATGACCATAAAACATGTGCAAGCATAAAATACATCTTATAGTAGGTTTGGTGGTGTTTAGCGATATTAGCAGGCATCTGTTACATTCAGTCGGGTTGGTCGCTGAGACATACTGTATGGCGATTGAATACGAACAAACACAGAGGAACGTGTTACAAACATGACAAATCTGCATTTAGGAAGGTGTGGTGAATGGAATATGTCTGTGTCTGACAAGGTGACTGATTCAACGCTTGTAGCATTAGACCGATTATTACGAGGCAAACCGCATGACTATACTGACAAAACTTGAATCCTTCCTCATTTGTAGAGTGTCATTAAGTATATATACAGATGGTTTTTGAGTGAACAAGCATGTATATATGATATATCTATGATCATGTTATTGTGTGCGTACTTTTCTTGCTAACAAATGTTCAGAGGTAGCACTAAAGCTAATAGTGCTAATCTGTTGTCATTAGCCCAACCTCTCTAATCAATCCTACACTGTCAGGCTCAGGTGGAGATTGAATGTGTTTTGTTTGGAGAAGAACGGAAAGAGTATCCGAAAGTACAGGGTTATAAACCAACTAATACGTTCAACATGAGGGTTTTGTTCCTGTTTATGTGTTAGCAATATCCTCAACACAAATGATACTGCCGTTAGGGCCGCAACACACCAAAGCCTGAACCCAAGGGGTGCTTTTTAGCTGCAATTATGATGTTGCAGACTAATTCAAACTACAGTGACAAAGCAACACTATGCTATTTTTACATCCACCTATTTTTATGCACATTTTGAATATTCGCATGAAAAAAATAAATAAACGGTTGATGGAAACGCTAAGATGCACATAAGTTTTGACAATGTGTAAAAAAACATAACCGAGTGGGATAAACTTTTCATTTGATAAGAAAAGATGCGCATAAACTACAATGGAAACAATTTTTCCGAACAAATTCCAGTATGCGCATTAATAAAAGTCATGTGATTTTGATATAAGAGATCATGTGGTGATAAAAATATGTAAATGGACAAACCAGCAGGCTGAGAACGCTGTAATGCATCTGCAATTTTGTTTTGGTCATTCTAAAATGCCTTAACCATTTCAGTATTAGTGTTATTATATTGTTAATAATTACTTCTATTTCCCAGAGATGGGTTGCGGCTGGAAGGGCATCCGCTGCGTAAAACAAATGCTGGATAAGTTGGCGGTTCATTCCGCTGTGGCGACCCCCGATTAATAAGGGGACTAAGCCGAAAAAAGAAAATGAATGAATGATTACTTCTAAAATCAAGTGCATCTGTGCTCCGCGTCTCACGCCTTCAAACACCACCACGTGTTCGTTGCGCATCAGTATTTGTCTTCTAAGGAGCAACAAATTCATTAATTAAAAAAAGATTTACGCAGCTTCTCCTTCCACAGCAAATTACGTTTTTACTTTTGGTGCCAGTTTATCAGGAAGTGACTTGTTGGAGAAACAATTACAATTTTTAAGCTTGACTTTCTTCATGCAGCTTTTTCATAAAACTATTAGCACTCCAGTGAAATTTTATTTATTTTTCAAATATTTCTTATATTCATTTTTTCCAATGATAATTTTAATACTGATTTCTAATAACTACAGTACTTAATATTTCATCCTTGGATGAAAAAACTTTGCTCGTCTTCGCATCTTTGGATGGAAACATAGCTATTAGCTGCGTCCCAAATGGCATACTTGTGCACTTTTCTACGCCATTTTGTAGTATAAATAGTGTAATAAGTGCGTTCACACTGAAAACTGTAAAAATAATAAGTGCACTTTAATTACCCGGATGATGCACTCATTCCACCGGTAATATGAAGTGTGTAATGTTGGACACTTCACGCACGTAATGGAAGAGGCGGAGCTATCGTGCGCACATGTTGGATAACTTTATTTATTTTCGACTGTGAAAGCAAATTTCTCCAACAAGAGTGATTATAGCGCCTCCCGATGGTGAATGCGGTTATACTCATGCCAGGTATTATTAGGAATTTTGGTCATTTATTTCTCTAATTTGGCGACCGTCAAACGTCATCAGGGAAACGGTTTGAACTTCCGCTTAGTAAAAAAGCCATTAGTGTTCCATTTGGGACAGCACTACATACATATACTATGCTGTTGAGTGTGTAAGTGCATAAGTACATAGTGCATAAGTATATAGTGTATAGTGTGTTATTTGGGACGCAACTATTGTCTCCTTAATTTTCAATGTCGAGCAATGCTAATGAAAGTTTAACTAGTGAAGAGCTAGCAGTTGAGCTCAGATGTTAGCATCTCGAATGCACAAAGATTGATTTATATGATGTTTTAACAAGTCCGATCTCATGAGGAAATGTAAAAAGTTTTACGTTTTGTAAAAATGTATCTAATTCATATGAAAATGTATGATTTTTAAAACCATGTCCCCATTAAATCCCACACTTAACCCTTTATTAGGGGATGAGAAAATCATACTAAATGTTGTAGACTGTTTTATTATTATTTTTTTTTATTGAATAACTTTGTTAAAATAAAACCCTGACATTTTCAAAATGTGTGGATATTTCATTCTTATATTGTTATTTTATTTAAAAACCTACATTGAATGGCCATAGCTGTCGATGTGAACGCATGCATTTCAGCGTATGCTACTTTTTTCCATGCCTTTGGATACATTTTTTAAAATACAATGACAGACATTCAAAGCTTAATTCTAAAATGTCTATAAAAGCTTGGAATGTGAACATGACGTGACAAATTCAGTACAGTAATATATGATGCCCATTTTAGTAGTTCTATTGTTAAAATTATGAAAAAAGAACCTAATTTCAAGTTTAATTTTTTCAGTTGAAACTTTGTGTTAGCATGTCTGGAGTAAATATTACAGTTTCCTCTGAACATTGTTCATTTTCAGGGACTCAATTATTGATTATTTGTCATATTTGATTGATATTTTTGCAGGTTTGAATAATTTTAGGAGCAGGTTATTTGATTGCTCTGATTTATTGATCTGGTTAATAATTTCATCTGCTGACCACAAGTTTTACTTTATCCTGTTTATCATTTTTGCTCTCAGACAGGTGCTCATGATCATCCGGTTTGCACACTTCTACCCAACAGCAAAACAGCAATACATTATATGAAAGTGTAGACTCAGACCACAAGGGTTTAGAGTGCCATTTGGGATTGGGTTCAAGCCAACGGTTGGCCATCCTCCAATGCTGGGCTGTCGGTCAGTGTCTGTTTTTGTGTTGTGCTCTGTGTTGAATGATGACTAAAGGCTAATGAAACCTGCTGAATTAGACAGTTAATTCCTTACATATTCAGATTACACAGTTGTCAGACCTATGGTTTATTTTTCTTCAATTGTTATTATTATTGTAATGTTTGTTCTTGTTCTGATGTAAAGCACTTTGCGATGTACCATTAAAGGTGCTATAGAGAATAGAGTTTATTACTTTTGTTGTGTAAGAGCAGTTTTTGTGCAGACATTGAGAGAATACAACATAGTCAGCTTTGGCCGCCACTTGTTCTTTGAGATCCATGACACCAGTGTCAGGCTACTTTTATGGTGATTTCCAAGTTATCTCTAGTTGGATGATTATGGTGGCAGTTCAATAGATTTAGCATGCTAAATTTGAGTTGGGGCCATCAATCCCAGTTAGCAAAGAATTCTAGCCCAGATCTGGCCACAGCATGTGGGCCAAACATGACCCAGGTTTGGCAGAGGTGGCACCGTCTTTAAGGCGGCACACAATACATGGGCCAGAGGTCAAATGTAGTATTCATCTTGGATGTTAAAAATTATATGTGGGTCATTTAAGTTTGTAAAATCTTGATCCACATTTAAAATACATTTAAATTATTTTTGAGGAAAGAAAAGAATTCTATCAATCAGGTCACTTCAAGAATTATCTCGGCCCAGATATGGTCCACATTTAACTCTCGTCTGGAAGCCAGACTTAGTCCAGTCATGTACCATAGTTCACGGTAACATCTGGGCCAAGCAAAAGCAGATTTTTTGGGCCAGAGAAATTTAGCTATATGGGATGAAAGCAACTGCGGCAGTCAGTGATTGCTCTGATTGGCTACTCAGCAATTCAGTTAGCAGCGAATTCAAGACGGCACAGACAGAAGGCTATCCTAATGTTGCATCATCTTACCTGAGAATTTCAATACACAAATATATTCAAAAGGACGTTAGCTTGGAATAAATAAGTAGTAGGCAAGCACTGCTTTGCTTTGCGATTTGTATATCTGCAGTCTTAGATTCGGTTTGGCTTTTTGTGTAAAACGTGTGTAAAAGATGTGAAAAGCCCTTTACTGTAATAAGGAATGATGGATCCTCTCTGGGTGATTGGGGTTAATTTCGTCTGGTGAGCTCCGACTGGTTGCGTTCATGCAGCCGAATAGCAATTTGGGTTCTAAAAACGGAAAAACGGTCCTCTTTCAACGCCTTGTTTTCAGATTGTTTGGGTTAATTTCTTTAAAACGTCAGCAGCATAGTCTAAACTCTGGTTCTAACATGCAATTAGAGGATATAGGGTAGAGAATATAATATCTTAATTTAGTAGATAACACTAATGGCGGTAAAACCGATTTGTGGATGTTTTTTTGCAAACAGAAGTCTGGATGCCGTAAGACATTCCCACAGAGACCTTTTTCAGCCAAGCACTTGAGACTTAATGACTGAGCGACAGTAACCAGACTTCCGAATCTACCGACCTGACCTGGCAGGAGGTGACATCGTACCAGCAACAAAAAACATCAGGCTACCTTAATAAGGTGATCTGAATGGGCTCAAACCTGGGCTTTATATGTCGGGTGTCTTGGTATTTGTCTAGGCAAGCACTGCTTTGCTTTGCGATTTGTATATCTTAGATTCGGTTTGGCTTTTTGAATAAGGAACATAGACAATTGATTACTAGCATTATAGACAGTTCATTTCTTACATGCAAACGCAGAATGCATGTGCATCTGTAATCCTTTTGGTGTGCTCAAATGTGGTATTTTGGCAGTGTATTTCTGTCGCTTCTAGTTCTTCTAGTCGGCTTGGTGTGTCACGGCCTTTGTACGCATTTGTACAATATCATATGATCTCTAGGTTATGCTATTTTAACTTAACAATGTCCCAGGCATGGCATAACACTGAAAATGGCATTTGTAACGTGGAAATAGATTGATGGAAACAAGTGACTGATGTCTTTTTTTTTCTAAGATAGGAGATATGACAAGATAGGGCAAAAAGCAGTATATTTAAAGTCTTAATATCAATTAATGAATCTTAATATCATATACACATTTGTTAAAACTCAACAAGCCCAAATTCAAAAACCCTGAACCCCGAATTAGCGCTCAGAGTACATTTAGTTGAAAATGTAAAAACATCTGAGCTTCAGAGTATTTGACTGTTCAGATTAAATGCTTTTTTTATCAGCTAAACTAAACTGCATTATCAGTCTGTGCCAAACAACAACAATCACTTTGTGCTTTTGACAACTTGAAAGGTCATCGCTAATGGTAGCTTAAACAGCGAAAGGGCAAATGGATCAATTTCTTTTGATAAAATTAAGGTGGTTAAATCTGCCACAGAGTCAATATTTGGAGTTTAATTGTTCAGCATGGGATAGAGATACATATTAGCCTAAAAGTGCAATTACATTAGCGGAAATCTGCAGACAAAAAAAAGAAGGTCTGGTATTAATAGCTTAGCGATGCATGAAGCACTGCTTATATAGAGATCACTTCCAAACTAAGCAGCTTAATATTGGTCAACATTGCACATTTAAGCATTCAAAACTTAACATATCTCAATCAGATGACAAATTTGCGAAGAAATGTGCTGAATTTCATGACAGTATTTCATCCATGAAATTTTCCCTAATGCAGACGATCTACAGATCAGGTCATGAAATGTGCGCACTCCACTTTATAGCGATGACATGCATTATTATGTCGGCCTGCTTCACACGATGAAAACATGGCTACAAAACACTTTGTTTTTCATTTTTCGTTTGAATAAATAAAGCTAGCTCTGATCTATGAAATATGCATGTACACGAATATCTAACACTGACTATTTATTAGCCATGTCCTATGAGATGGAAACACAGGTGTGAGGCCTGTTATTTAAACAGGTTCACATTGAGGCTGTCTAGAGAACGTAGTTAAACTCAAGGCTTCGTTTTGTTTGTGTGTCACAGTGACACATCCTCATTAGAGCATACCTGTAGAAAAAACAAAACAAAACCAAAAAACTCAAATAAATAATAAATCAGCCCTTAACTTTGCCTCTCTTCCTCACAAAGAACCTAATTCCTCAGCCCAGCCACCTGAGACGGGCCTTTGTTCTTCTATCTGGAGCCGCGTGATTGAGCTCTCAGACTCCCCGTTGACATGACTATCTTAAGGTTTGTAACAAATTAACGTCGTTTTCACTGAGTTATTCATGCCACGTGAATCTCTACATGCAGGAGTGTTTGAACGTGTGTAAAAGATGTGAAAAGCCCTTTACTGTAATAAGGAACGATGGATCCTCTCTGGGTGATTGGGGTTAATTTAATCTGGTGAGCTCCGATTAGTTGCGTTCATGCAGCCGAATAGCAATTTGGGTTCTAAAAACGGAAAAACGGTCCTCTTTCAACACCTTGTTTTCAGATTGTTTGGGTTAATTTCTTTAAAACGTCAGCAGCATAGTCTAAAACTCTGGTTCTAACATGCAATTAGAGGATATAGGGTAGAGAATATAATATCTTAATATAGTAGATAACACTAATGGCGGTAAAACCGATTTGTGGATGTCTTTTTGCAAACAGAAGTCTGGATACCGTAAGACATTCCCACAGAGACCTTTTTCAGCCAAGCACTTTATACTTAATGACTGAGCGACAGTAACCAGACTTCCGAATCTACCGACCTGACCTGGCAGGAGGTGACATCGTACCAGCAACAAAAAACATCAGGCTACCTTAATAAGGTGATCTGAATGGGCGAATCTGAGCTCAAACCTGGGCTTTATATGTCGGGTGTCTTGGTATTTGTCTAATGGATAAACCCTCGTAACGAATAAAGCAGCATTCAGAGAGTTTGTGATTACGAAGAGAAACGAGAAGAACATCGAAGTGGACACACGGATGCAAGCACAGGCACACATGCACACGCACTCATCCGTTCGCTCGCTCTGTCTTGACTATTCACTTGGATACTGTACATCTAACTCATCCGTCTCTGCCGAGCCCTCCCTCCTGCACAAAGACCCAAATGAACAGAAAAGAAACATGAATTAGATTCTGTAGTCATCTAGTGCAACAGAAATCCAAACCATAGACACAGTGTAAAAAACATGGTGCGAGAAAACTCCGCCCCCCTATAGAAGCCTTTTTTTTAAGCAAAGGCTAGTGTTGTCCCTTGTTCTTTGTTGCTTGATTGGATTCGTCCAGTGTTTGTTTAACTTTAGTGTTTGCTTGGTTTGTTTTGATTGCATGTCCACGGTCTCTGTCCCAGAACTCCCAGAGAGCGTCCCACGGTCCGTCCGTCACGTCTCTGGAATCGGCACTGCTCGCGAGTGGCTGTTCCGTCATTCCTCGTTGGAGGAGCTGGAGGTGAGGTTGAACCCAGTGGGATTGTGGGATGCTGTGAGAGTGGCAACAGTATGGAGAAGGACGAGGACCAGCAGGCAGAGTTTAAGTCTGCTGTTGCACAGTCTAGAGGCCGCTGACGAGGTCAGGGATGTCCCGTGCTGACACGACGGGTGAGTTCTTTTGAGAGTGCCTTTGGAGCTGTTGTCTGCCCTGCTGTCCCATCGGACATCGCAGCACTCTGTCTCTGCGTCTGAGGGGTTGTCCTCTTGAAGCCCTGGGACAGCAAAAGACATGTTAAGGTTGATGATGAATGAGGGTATTCGCATAAATCAGAATCAGAAAGAGCTTTATTGCCAGGTATGTTCACACATACGAGGAATTTGTTTTCGTGACAGAGCTTCTACAGTGCAACAGAATTACAGAGACAGGACAAAAAACAGATAATAAATATATTAAACTAATTGTAGGAATGTGACTAAAAACAGGACAAACTAACAAAAAAACGAAAAATACTGCAGAGCACGACACGGAGGCAGCCATCATCGCCGGCGCCATAAAGGTAACTATTTTGGTTCTTACAAATGTAAAATTTGCATTCATGTTGCTTTTTACAAGGTTTAGAAAATAGAGTTTCAGTTTAAAGGTGTACCTTTTACAATATGTGGAATAAGGCCCAATCCCAAATCTATTTTTGTACCCCTACTCCTTCCCTTTGCCCTTCCCCTTGACCCTTGAAACAGAGTGTGAAGGGGATTCAAAATTTACCCCTGAGAAATTGGACAGCACTAAAACACCTGCACATGTCATCATATGTCATCGCAATCTCTTGGTTCATATGAGATTGACGATGGCGACTGCTATAATGATTCCAGTTGTGTTATTTTTTGGTATTTATCCTCAGGAAATTACTGAAGGCAACGATATCATGTTGTCATAACAATATTATGTGGCAATAAGCTCGTAACTGTACTGTGCATTTACACCCTGGCCGTATACATCTATGTAAACACACAAAAACAACATTAACATTATTGCAGACACTGTAAAAAGCTAGAATTTTTTTGAATTTTCTGAAAGGGTATTCCAGTGTCATCGAGTGACAGAATGTTGTGGGACTGCTGTACAGGAGTTATTGTTATGGATTATAGATTGCAAAATTTAGTGTTTTTTTATTTTAGCGGTTTAAAAACCTTGACGGTACAACACGGTTATGAACGTATTAAAACATATGCTTGTTTGTTGTAATAACTCGGAATAATGACAAAAATACTCATTTGTGCATCTCCTGACTTCCGTGTGCAGCCATGCTGCTGTTGTAGATGGTGTATTCTGGGAAATTTTCTTACCCCATGGTTTCAAGTGTGATCCTGAAAATACTTAGTATTTAGCCCTTCCCCTTA
>CAIGQQ010009359.1:1988719-2009155 GCA_903798035.1 Danio albolineatus
TGAGTAAAATATCTCAACAAGTTTAGCTGAAGATTTATTTTCTAGGGATGGGCGGATCGATCCTGAAGTATTGATATTTTCGATACTGGGAATGTATCAAAAGGATCGATCCTTAAGTAAAAGTATCGACCTTTTCTGGGGGTTTTCTTACTGAGTAAAATATCTCAATAATTATAGCGCCACATTTTATATAAATATTTACTTAAATAGGAACACGAATATCCACTGTATCTCCGCTAATGGGTCAGCGTTAGTACAGACACCACACACACCCAGCGCAGGTTGTAAAACTTTGGCAGAATCTCCGGTCATTGTCCAGCTACTAAGTGGGAATTATTTAACAAAAAGTCAAGTCGAGTTCAATACAAACAGTTTTACCTGATATATGTGAATTGGGTAAGCTAAATTGTCCGTAGTGTATGGGTGTGTGTAGATGTTTCCCAGAGATGGGTTGTGGCTGGAAGGGCATCCGCTGCGTAAAACAAATGCTGGATAAGTTGGTGGTTCATTCCACTGTGGCAACCCCAGATTAATAAAAGGGACTAAGCCGAAAAGAAAATGAATGATAACTGGGAGAGACACACTTTAATTAAACAAGGTTTCTGCAGTGTATTAGTTTTTGTTATGGTGCCATTTAGGCAATTTTAGTTCTGTTATTTTAATAAATGTAAAAAGGAATCATGTGTTTTGTGTTTGATAATAATAATAATAATAATAATAATAATAATAATGATGATAATAATTATAATAAAGGTGATAATCATTAAAAAAAACCACTACAAAATATTTCATTAAAGTATTGGTATTGGTATCGATATCAACGATACATGTCTTTAAATACTTGGTATTCAAACAAAAATATTGGTATCGCCCATCCCTATTATTGTCCCCTTTAAAGGACCCTAGTGTTGTGATGACATTGTTTGTTTTGGTGTAACGATTATGGTGGTTGTTATGGAGCGCCATTTTGTTTTGTGGCAGTTAACAAGAATAAACGACACACACATTCGTGTGCTTAAAATAGAAAGTGCTTCTGCGATGATTTATCGACACTTTCAACAATGTAAATCTAATGAATCTTTTCATTAGACATACATATGGACTACTTAATAATTAAAATTGAACCGACTATTTATCTATAGTATAGCTAGAGACAGTTTATTACAGCATAGCCTTATTTAATGTTTCGAAAAACGTTTGAGAAAATAAATGTCAAAATATGGGTGTTATGGGTAATGTGCCTGCAATGATACATGAGGTGGCAACTTGAAGTTCCACATGCAACTTTATTTTGAGAGAATGGTCAGCAGGTGGGGATCAAAAAATTAAAAGTAAAAGCAATCCAAAAAGAGAAATCTGACAAACGGCAGCCAGAAAACCCACGACTCAAAAACAATCCAAGAATCAAATACCAGACAGAGCGCACCAAGGAACATGGAACAACATTGAGCATAGGTGCTTTCCTAGTCCAATTAATCAGTGAGGATGATCTGCAGCTGTGTATGTGTGAAATCAAGGGGTGATCTAGAATTGGTGTGTGACTGCCGAACATGATGGGATTTGTAGTTTAACAAAGTGGCTCATGTGTAGTTCTTCAGCTAGCTGCAAACACTAGATTGCTGATGATCTTAAGAGTCCAAATGCTAAAATATCTTGATGAACTGACAATCATTTTAGTATTCATGAGTAACTTTCAATATTTTTATATATTTATAATAATAATAATAATAATAATAATAATAATAATAATAATAATAACAATAATAACAACAACAATAATAATAATAATAATAATAATAATAATTGTTTTCACCTTACAGTATATAAAAATGCACCCTATTTTAAGAGATTAATATACAGTATAAAAAGGGCACAACATTTTTTTTTTAACGAAGACGTGCCAACAGTTATATCTATGTAATCACACTATGACACTTACAATAGAGCAAGTGGTCAGACCATGAAGAAAAAGCAAAAACAGTGTGTATGATGTTTAAAATGTGCTGATAGTGTTGTGGTTTAGCTGCATTCACTGCTTAAATCACATTGTTATATATTCCCACACTCAAACGCAGTGTGTGCATTTTCATTGTGGCTATGTTGTGATTAGGTGAACAAAAGTATATTGAATTGCGATTCATTCCTGCTCGCCTCGACTTGTTTGCTCTGGGTTATATTATGCCAGGTTATCAGTATTAGGTTTATTGTACTAGTAGCACTTGTTTGTATTCATACAGGAAGCACTTCGTTCCAGATTACATGCTCGCCATCTGTTGATCTCTGTCGGTCTCATATGCACGGCTAAACCACTTTTCTGAGTCGCCCTGGGTAAAAGCGTCTGCTAAATGATTTAAATGCGAGTGTAATGTGAAATTGACACCATATGTATGATTTGAGCGTTCAGAGATGTGCATTTTTTTCCATCTGTGCTTGTATGTGATGACTTTTGCTGGCAAACCATATTAAAGAAAAAAAAACAGACTGTGGAGTGTTTTAGTGCTGCGCATCTCTGGTGTTTCAGGTATTGAGCAGATTTCTTCTGCACCAGTGAACACTGGTCACACAGGACATGTTTGAGCTCAACATGTGGACTGAGTGGAATGAAATAGACAATTCGGGCTCACTGGGTAGAAAAAAAGGCTTCTGCTTACATCTTTGGGAAACATATACATATAATTTATAGCATAATTTAAACATAAATGTAATTTTTTAGTTTCCAGTTTATATGAAATCTGAGTTTAATGCATTAAAACACCTGCGACTGTAACAAATTATTGTTACAGGGGCAGATCATCCAACAAAACCTCACAGCAATTCTTACCTTTTTGATTTAGTGGTTAATTTAATTAAATTTATGCAACCTCATTATGAATTGCACATCCCCAATGATGGATGTGTTTAGAGGCACGCATCATTCAAAATTTGTAAAAAAATAAATAAACTAATCATACACATTTACACATTGTCATGCAAATCTAATTGTATGAGTTTCTGCTAATAATCTCACGAGAAAACTTGACAATTTAATTTTGTGTATTTGCGAAAAAGTGGCTAATTCGTACCAATTCACACATTTTCATGAAAAATTAAATGTATGAAAATGCACAAACTATTTTACAAGAAAATGTCCCAATTTTATTCATAAGGTGCGTTCACACCAGAAATGGATGAAGCGTTAAACGTGAGTGATTTACATGTTACGTCAATGCAAAGATGCTCCATTTGCGTGAATAAATCGGCACAAGTTTAATCCGTGAAACCACGCACATAGCGAGTTGGAAAATCTTAAATAAAAAACTTTAGTGGACATTCGTGCCGCATCAACCAATCAGGAGCTTGCTCTTGTTAGGTTAGTATTATGACATAGTGCCTGTTGTTGGTGTCTCGAGGGGAAATCCTCTTGCCGACACCGGCCAACAGCTCATCAAACTGGGCTCGGCTCAGTCAGAAGTACCTCTGAAAGCCTCCATCATCCAGGTATATTTTGTTGAGGGGTTGATGAACTCACCTTTGCACCTTTGAAAAGATCTAGTTGTCACGATCACCAGCGATCTAAACTTCCAGAGATCGCTGGTACACACACTCACATAAGAACTACAAATCCGCCATTTTATGAACTACATCGACAGTAATGCAACACACACACTCACCTGCTCCAAGTCACCACTAATTACAGACTCCCAGCTGAAGCCACTCACTACTGATTCACAGACTATTTAATCCCCAAAGAAACACTCACTGTTGCTGAGTCTTCCCTTGGTCTTGTTTTCCTGTGTTTGTACCTTTGCCTTGCTATCTGTTCATCCCTGCCTGCCGCCAGCCTTCTGACTTCTTGCCTGTTTTTCGATTACGATTCTGGACTGTCTATATACATCTGTTTGCACCTATTACCCATTGCTTACCTGACATCTCCATTAAACCTGCATGTGGATCTGCATCTCAGTTGTCAGTGTCACTTCTCGTGTTACACTGGTGGACTCAGACACAACTACTCACTCATCAGTATTCAGATTACTTGCCTTAATCTAAATAAGACAATAATATGATTAAGGTGTTTACATGAGTAGCTTTTTGAATGTTCCTTTCATGATCCTGTTTTACATGTTACAGCACATAGATGGATTAATATCATTGCGTCACCATGCTATTCACATTTCCTCCAGAGTTTCATGTAATTTTGGATGTTTATTTTTTAGTATGTTAACTTTAACTGCAGTGTGGCAGCCTCATGGGTTACTAAAGTGTATAGTGGTATTAGGCATCGATTACCTACATTTATACGGTTTCAAAGCACTGCAGCTGTCCCACGCACCAGTAATTCAACTAAAGAGCAATAGTAATTTATAGTAAAATGCTTTTGAACCTTACTAAAGTGTATTAGTGTGTTATTTACAGCTATTTTTAAAGAAAGCAACAACATATTGTAGTATAGTGTGTAACGGACGCCAGCTGGTGAGTTTGTCGCAAAAGCATCACTCCCATTGCCTCCTGCTGAAGAGTATTTGCCTCCCATGCAGGAATCCCTGGTTCGATCCCTGCTCGAAACGAGTAGGTGCAGGACAGGTTGGACTACAATAAAACCTAAATCTTTTTGAATACCTTGGATTTTACCAGTCATGGGTGGTGTATAACGTTCCTTATATGTAACTAGGTGTAACGTGGGATGTGGCACTGACAACGGAGATGAGGATCCAAATGGAGGGTTTTATTAACAGGATGGTCAGGCAAGCAATGATGAACACAGAAACAAACAGATGTATAAGGGCAATCCAGAATCGTAGTCAGATAAACAGGCAGATGGTCAGAAGGCAGGCAGCAAACAAGGAGAAAACAGATAAACAAGGCGAGGATCAAAATGCGGCAACGCAAAGACAAAGGAAACGCATTGTAATGTCACTAACCAGTAAGCAAGACTCAGCCATGACTGTGTGTTTGTGAGCTGACTTTATAGTCCAGGTAATCAGTTCATGAGCAGCATCAGCTGTGGGAGTGTAATCAAACGGTGACCTGGAGCAGGTGTTTGTGTGTGTTGCATGACTGGATCTGTAGTCCACTTACCAGCAGATTTGTAGTTCATGAGATGTGTGTGTGTGTTTACCAGCGATCTGCACAGGCTGGGTCGCTGATGATCGTGACACTGGGTGATTTGTTTATATTACTATTGTTGTATTACAGCATGATTGAGTTGGTCGGTTGGGAATGTTTGACATTTTTGCAACACAGTGCTTTCCCACACTTTAACCAGCAAAGGTCCTCATCGATCTCTGATTGAAAGATCTTCGAGTAACAAACCTCATTCCGATACAATTGAGTTGAACGGTTCACCATTACTGCGCACAAGCAAGACTTTGATCACTTGTTTTGGCTTCCTCTTTACTTGTCTTTACACTTATAGATTCTGTGCTACTTCGAAAGGTAAACAACAGCGCCCCCTATCACATAACAGTAAAAATTGAGGATTGAGGAAAAATTCCATCAATGCTGAGGTGTTCATTGCTTTAAAACCGACAAACTTTGCTGTTCATTTTTTTGGTCCTTCGACACACCGCTGCCATTTTTATTAAGAGGCAGAACTGGCCATGCTGAACACAGATGGGTGTCACCTCACCCAAAGCCACTCAATAAAGCAATAATACGTCAAGATTACAGTCAGCCCCTTGGCTTGCCTTACAACCAGAATCAATAGCTGGAGAGCCTTTAGAGTGACAAGATAAGAGAAAAACACAGAGAGACGGGCTGGGCCGGAATGAATACGGCCTACTAAGAAGACAGAGGCAGCGAGAACGAGAATGATAAAGAGCGAAAGACAACACTGTTTTATTAAACTACACATCAAGCCACGCAATAGGGGACAGAATAAGTACAGGATAGGGGGCTTGGACTTTTATCAGGAGCCCATTAGCTGATAAATCGAACTTGAGGAGAGACATAATCCGTGTTTCTGCAGAGTCGCGCTGTTCGTGGCCGAGTGTACAGTATATAAAGATTAACAACAACTACTAGACGTGTCAAGTATCGGTCAGTTTCCTGCGCAGGGTTGGAGAGAACAGAACAAATATCAGGGGACGATACGAGGTGATAAGCTGAACTTCTGGTGTCATCGTGTTTCTGACAGCAAGTTCCTGTCCCATTATGTTGTACAAGGCAGGAGCACTTCACATGAGCAGCCAGACGAACCGCTGCTATCAAATATTAAACATGACATTCAGTTCAGCATAAGCAAGGCTTATGAGAGGCACATTCACACACTGGAGTCTGGAGAACAGAAATGAGAATGAGAAATGAGTTTTTTTTCTACCGCAGCACTTCTCTTGAATGCTTTATAACAATCAACAACCAACATCCAGGGCTGGCTCTGTACATCCAGGGGCTCTAAGCAGAAACAAATTAGAGTATAGCCATTGCAAACTGGTCCACAATGATTGTATTGCATATAAAATACAATCAACGAAACAGAAAAGTAAAGCTTAAAGATTCGCTACATTTCTTCTACTTAACAACTGTCTGAATAATTTGGACGTTTTTAAAACAGCACTGTTCTTGTCAACTAGCAGCTTCAAAAATTAAGAATTAAACCATCTTTAATAAAGGGACCAGTGATTCCTACTGCACAACCTTCTAGAGCAATGGTAACCAAGCATCCAAGATCCCTGACCTTGGCCTTGCTGTAATGCAATAAAAAAATCCATTTCCAGCTTGAGCCCTTTAATTTAACATTTTAACTATTTAAAAGCATTAGTTTCACCTACTTTATTTTTTTTTAATTGATGCAACTAAGAAAATCTGGGAAGATGCACCTGAAAAAAGATTATTTTTTAACCAGTGGCCCAATTAGGTATTAGGTTAAGGGGGCAAACACTTTTTCACAGAGGGCTATGTAGTTTTGTGCTTTGTCTTCCCTTCATAATAAAAACCTTCATTTAATAATGGTGTGTTATCGTTGATTAATATTTAAATTTGAATTCTGATCTAAAATATTAAAGTGTGACAAACATAGAAAACATAAAACATCGATAAGGGGGCAAATACTTTTCCACACAACTGTATTTTGCATTTTTAATCTAACCAAAGCTCAACCAAAGTATAATAATAATAATAATAATAATAATAATAATAATACAAAAAAACACTTCAATGATCTACACTGGCAAGTGATCAACTGACAACAGACTTCTGTCATACTTTCTGCTCTGTATTCATTTATTCATTTTCCTTTGGCTTAGTTCCTTATTTATCAGGGGTCGGCACAGCGGAATTAACCCTCAACTGTTCCAAGCATATGTTTACACAGCAGATGCCTTAACAGTTGCAGCCCAATACTAGGAAACAGCCATACACACTCATTTACAAACACTCATACATGTCATTGGACTGTGGGGAAAAGCTGGAGCACCCGGAGGAAACCCACACGAACATGGGAAGAATAAGCAAACTCCACACAGAAATGCCAACTGACCCTTCCAGACCTCGAACCAGCAACCTACTTGCTGTACTAACCACTCTGCTCTGTATTTTGATGAAAATTGCGTTTTAGGTCAATGCAAGTCTCGCATTCATATATATACAGTAATCGATTGAGCCAGTGTTACTATGTGCGGCTAAAAACGATTTCTCCAATACCCATAAAATGTTCTATATTCTCATTTTCTCATATTTACCGATGACATTTTAAAACCACTCTTCCAGAATGTTTATACGGCCTTTCAATAAATGGCTAAAAAAGAAATCAGGCTGAGAAAGAGGTAACCTTGCTTTAAGCAATTCTTAATATAAAGTATTGATTATGTTCAAGGTGCCTTTGCAACGCGACTTCTACTGACAAAACCATGCTGCAGATAGATAGATAGATAGATAGATAGATAGATAGACAGACAGACAGACAGACAGACAGACAGACAGACAGACAGATAGATAGATCGATACAGACAGACAGTCAGACAGTCGGATGGATGGATGGATGGATGGATGGGTAAATACAGATGGATGATAGATGATAGATAGACAGATAAATAGACAGACAGACAGACAGACAGATACTGTAGATAGATACAGTCGGATGGATGGGTAGACACAGACGGATGGATGGATGGATGGGTACAGTCAGATAGACAGACAGACAGACAGACAGACAGACAGACAGACAGACAGACAGACAGTCAGATGGATGGATGGACAGGTAGACACAGACAGACAGTCAGTCAGATAGATGGATGGATGGATGGATGGATGGATGGATAGGTAGGTAGATACAGACAGTCAGATAGATAGATAGATAGATAGATAGATAGATAGATAGATAGATAGATAGATAGATAGATAGATAGATAGATAGATAGATAGATAGATAGATAGATAGATAGAAACATGAAGGGATAGTTCAAAAATGGTCATTCTTTTTTTTCTTTTTTGTTGAACACAAAAGAAGATATTTTGAAGAATGTTGAAAACCGGTAACTATTGACTTCTATTGTATTTGTTTTTTCCTACTATGGATGTCAATGGTTACATTCTTCATTATATCTTCTTTTGCGTTCAACAGGAAAAAGAAAGAATAAACTAAACATTTTTAACAGGTTAAGTATGAGTAAATGATGACGTGATTTACATTTTTGGGAGAACTATCACTTTAAACACTGCCATTGTGTTTAAAAGCATAGTTCACCCAAAAAGTACAATTCCGTCATATTCTGTTGCATCTCGGAAAGTCCATTTTGTAACAGGTTAAAACATATTTTTGATGTGTGTGTCACAAAGAAATTTCAGACATCTTTAAAAGATAAAGAACTGGCTCAGAGTTAAAGGAGAGCTCAGGGGAAAGAAGACCGAAAGAAAAAGCCAGATTATGTTTATTAGATTTAGTGCTGCAGAGCTATGATTTGCTCTTCTGCTGCTCTCTCTCTCTCTCTCTCTCTCTCTCTCTCTCTCTCTCTGCAGTGTGTACTGCAGCAGACACATGACAAATGGCCTAAGAGACAAGAACTGTACCACAGCCTCTGGTGCAAGGTTACACCACACTCACCCACATACACACTGTACAGCTTGGAGTGAAAATAACATGTCACAGCTCATAGACTAAGACACTCCCATTCATAAACACTGGATGATCAGATGAGTTTGTTACCCATGAATAGGAAACAAATCATCCATTATTCAAGCCACTTGAAATATGGCTTCTTTCTCTCATATATGTGACCCTGGACTACAGGCTTATGTTTCACAAGTATATTTTTGACAATATCCAAACATTGTACATTGAATGGGCCAAATGACTTTTGTTTTATGCCAAAAAAGTAAAAAAAAAGTAAAGATCATGTTCCATGAAGATATTTGGTAAATTTGGACAACTAAAAAAAAAATGGTAATTTTCTTAATGTTTCGATTTTTTTTAAAAACCTCAGCATATAGTTCTTGGCCAAATATTGTTTCTTTTTCAGCTTTCATATGATGTAAAAATCTAAATTTCAGAAAATTATGACCTAATTTGGATATGTCCATGACAACCAGTCATAAGTCATGGACATATTCATTTGGAGAACTGAGCTACATGTATTAAAGACACAATATGTACGACTTCTTTCATGAAAATATACAAAAACAACTAGAACATTCAGGGGTGGATTTAACCAATAAGCAAATTAAGTGGCTGCTTATGTTAAATATCTGGATAAAGTTATACATAATATTGTTATACATAATATTGTTTTCGATCATATTTTTGTTTGGTGAGGGTACAAAAAAATGTTATTTGAATGCAATTATTACATCTGCACACATGTGTCCCCCACTCTCAATCATGAAGCAATCCAGCGGTCAAACCAGTAAAGCTTTAGTTTAAAAAAAAACAAATAGTTAATTTATTATTTTTAATTTTGAATTCATTTTAAGAAAACAAATCATTTAAAGTTTTACAAGATGCTTTACATGTCATTTTTATTTAACATTAAGATAAAATGTAGAAAAGGAAATATATGGAGTGAAATAGGGAAAAAAAAAACAGCAAAATAAAGTAGAAAAAGGTGCAGTTTAGGACTTTTAGACCTCTAAAGGATCCCTAAACCACTAAACGTTATATTTTGTTGACTACATTAAATTGCATTATCATATAGGCATAGGTATAAGATTCTAATGGTATGGTAATTTTAAACACATTGGCTGCTTCCCAAGTCACATACTTCCATACTATATAGTACGATAAACAGTATGCGGGGCGAGAAGTATGTCCGAATACATAGAATTCGAAAAACAGTATGCGAGAGGTACCCGGATGACCTATTACTTCCGGCGAGATTCTGAATTGCGCATCCAATGTAAGCTGCTCTATACCATCATGCACTGCAAAAGAATTTATAAATGGGAATGAAGCAGGTATGTCGCTTGATGATGTCAAAATGGCATCGGTAGTACGTCCAAGCTCATTCATACTGTATAAAACATACTTTTCTATCAGTAGAGTAGTAAATTCAAATGCAGTACCTGCTGAGTAGTAGGTGATTTCTGACGCAGCCAATATATTTTATTTTAAAAAACATTTAAGATATTTGGAACAGTATTCAAACATGTCAGGCTGAATAATTCAAATCAATCATTGACTTCTGCTCCGTCTTCATTCGTTTCAAAAACACAGATTCCTTTACAATTTACAACAGGACCTTTGGATATCATTTCTGCTGGACATACTGTTGTCCTAAAAATTAAAAACTTAAAAAATAATTTAAAAACTTACACATACCTTAGAAATAGTATAACAGAACATTTTGGCAGTTTTAGAACCTTGACTTTTCTAAACCGCAGTATACCTTGAAAACAGTTATCGTCCCATGCCTATTATCATATACTGTTTATGTTTTCAAAGAATGTTCAAATCTAGAAATATAAGTAGCTTTAACTCATGCTAATGACATTTCACACCCTCAATTTTCAGTTTTATTTTATACAAAACCAGGAAACACCATATATGCTTTAAAGAGCCCCTATTATACATTAAAAAGGGTCATATTTTGGTTTTGGGGGTCTCAAACAAGAGGCTAATATGCATGCATGGTCAAAAAAACACTTTCATTGTCTTATAATATGCATTTATTTTACCTCATTATCCCAGCGACTCCTTTATGAATCGTTGAGCGATTCATTTGCTCCAAAACCTCCTTAGCGCGATGCTAAACTGCGCTGATTGGACCGATGAGCACGAGAGAATACCCACCACGGCTTATCAATATTGAAGTAGTCATAGTGTGTGCGTGAGCATATCTGCCAACACTCGTTTTTCCCAGGAGTCGCCTGTATTTCAGACACCTCACCCCCAAAACTAAGCCCCCTGTCTCCCAGCACATCATTCTATTCTTAACCAGAAGTAAAAACAGTGACACACATTCAGTATTAATGCACACAGTGGCAAAAGCTGAACCATTATAGAACATGACTGCCGCATGTGTGTAGGAGAGCTGATGTAGCCATAGCAACGACAAACAGCAGAGGAACACGAGCTCACAAACGCATTTTAATCCGTAAAAAAAAAAAAATCGGCATGCATCGCGTTTACAACCTGCTGTTAGACGCGATATGAGAATACAAGTTAACCAGATACACTACAAGTGGTTAAAGTTACAAAACACAATTAAATGCATCATTTACAAGCTAGAGAAAACAATGAGGCAACCGTTTTAAATCGCACGTACTCACTTGTTGGATAGCAGGCACGTCAGGCCAACGGGAAATGTCCCGGCGCTCCCTTAGGCCAGTCCGCCCCTGCATACATCTTTTCTGATCCTTCCTTTAACAAACGGCCGACGAATCCTCTGTTGTAAGCATGTAGATTTCAGAAGCACTCCTCAGATGGAACACAGCACAAGGCTGGGCTATAATGCTGAAGCATTTCTGCAGAAATAAACCTCAACCACTGACTCTTCACAGTCTCATCTCTGGTTCATCTGCACACTTCCAATATCCAGCCGAGCACAGTGCTCTTCTCAGTGTTGCCAGATGTAGCTGACTCCAGTCCAAACCCTCTCCAAAGGTTTTTACCTGAACAATCAAATTCAAACCTTTGCTCGCCGCTGTTGTTTGTGGGCGGGGTTGGGGGTTTCGAATCTCCCGGGGCTGCGCGTTCACAAATGGGCGGGGCTTATGTTTCGTGTTCATCTCATGCCGAAACGGCTAAAGACTCGAAAGCACGGCGATTCGTTTGAGGAACTAGGAGTCGACTCTTTTATGTATGAATCAATAGTTTTAAACACTGTGCACTTTCAGATTTAAGCCTAAGCTGGACATTTCACTTCACTTAGAGCTGATACACGCTGCATGCAAGCTCATTTTCAAAAACCCATAATAGGGGCTCTTTAATACAATACTGTGTGTTGTGCATTTTATTAGACTAATAACAGAACCCTAACATATATGTAGTATGACAAAACAGCACTGCTTCTTTCAAACATGGTTATGACATGAACTAAAATCGGTGGACTTTGACATAATAAAAGATCTTCCGCTTCCATGCAGCGTCATGATCATCTCTCATCAATTCGCATTTTGACGCTTCTAACTACCATGATAAACAAGTTTTGAGTACTTAAGTTCATCCATGAGTTCTGTACGATGTAATGAAGATCCCTCAATCACAGCATCCTCAAACTACGCTTTTGTTTGTTGTGAATATATGCGCCCTCTAGTGGCAAATGCTACATACTGTGCCTTTAAGTGTTTGCACATATCTGCTGCATTCAATTACCTAATTTTAACTGAAGACGAACACATTAGAAATGGTTCTGTGTGACCAGTATGGATTAAGTAAAATGAAGTGGTAATTGAGTGTTGATAGGGATTCACATCGCTTCTATTTGTGCATAAGCATTTCAGCTCACATACACACAGTGCGGCTGACATTTGGCAGAGTAGTGAGTGGTATAAAGCAAGCCAAAGTGTTCCCGAGAGGGAATCTAGATGATTAACTAAAGAGCGAAACATTGGGAACTTAGAGCTGCCATCTGCTTGTGGACTGTCTTAACAGGTGCTGCTTTTACATCAGCTCAGATGCATTGAGAAAAGAACATCACAAGAGTAAGAGAAACAGAAAGGGAGAATATGGCTAGTGAAATTAATTCTGGGAAATAAAATAGAGCTAGATGATAGAACAATGGGACCGTATGACAGAGCTAATGAATGATAGAATGAATTGTGAAACAAACACCAAAACCATGCATTGAATGACTAAACAAATGATAAATAACAGTCTAGATGGATGATTGAACAAATAATAAAACAAATAACAAAACCATAGAATAAAAGACGAAATACATTTATGACAAACATCAGAAATGACAGAATGAACGATAAACAAACAACTGACTACAGAATGAACGACAGAGCAAATGATAAAACAAACATTCAAAACAGGATCATTGCGAATACGCAGCCCTGTATACATTTCTGGAGATCACAAATAATGTAGCCAGAAGTACGTATGGCTGCATTTCATCGTTAAAATTAACGTTATGGGACTGTATTATGCCGCCAATGGCTTCGGTTTCTTTTCGTGCTACCAGCTGACCCCTTACCTCCGTACTTTCTGCTGTTTGCAACGAGAAGTTGACCGCGACCACGGGGTTCAAGTCTGGCGAAGAACAGCAAAACAAAAACAAAAGCCAAAAAACATTAAATAAACAAGTAAATAACAGGTTGAGAACATGGTAAGATCTGAAAACGTGGTAAAAATCACGGTTTCTTTTTCAGGATTGATTTTAAAAACACTGTCGGTTGGGGTTATCTGTCGTTCAGACAGTCATTCATTTGACAGTGGCCTCTGGTGAGTTTACGCAAGAACAGCAGCAGCGAATGGCACTTCTGAGAAAAGTTTGAGATCTCAGAAAGCATACACAGCGGCCTCTGGTGGATTCGCGAAAAAGCAAAAACTGCAAAAAAAAAAAAAAAAAGGTACGTCCTGGGACGTATTTTGCACTCTCCAGAAATGTATACAGGGGCACATATACATAATGATTGACAGCAAAAATAATAACAAACAACAAATAATTGAATAAACAATAAACAAACAACTGAACTAAAGAAAAAAAAAGACTTTGATGAGAAAAAAAAAAAATCAACAGAACCATAAAACAAATGACAGAGCAGATAAGAAAACAAACAAGTGAACCACGGAATAAAATATAGAACAAACAATTAATTGAGCAACATTCATTCATTCGTTTATTTTCTTTTTCGGCTTAGTCCTTTTATTACTCTGGGGTCACCACAGCGGAATGAACCGCTGAACTTATCCAGCATACGTTTTACACAGCAGAGGGAACCAGAGCACCCGGAGGAAACCCACGCGAACAGGGGGAGAACATGCAAACTCCACACAGAAATATCAACTGACCCAACCGAGGCTTTAATCAGTGACCTTCTTACTGTGAGGCGATCGTGCTACCCACTGCGCCACCGTGACACCCTAAATTGACCAACAGAAACGCAGAATGACAGAACACCATTAAATCATAGGCTAACTACTGAATGAAAAACAGAACAAATGATAAAAACAGAAAAAAAAAAACAGAATGAACAAAAAAAAAAAGCTGACAAGGAATGACAGAATGAATGACAAACAAAAACAACTGAATCACAGACTTAACAAAGATACATTTAACAACAAATCCACAGAACCAATAAAAAAACAACAGAACAAACAATTAATTGAACAAAAGGATGATAAAATATCAGAAGTCTAGAAGAAATTACTGAACAACTGATAAAACAAATAGCAAAACCATAGAATGAACAACAAAAAACATTAATAACGAACATCAAATGAATTAATGAAAGAAAAACAAACATCTAATGCACAGAATGAACGACAGAACAAAAACACTGAGCAACAGAAACATGGGATGAAGAGCAGAGTGAATTATAAAACAAACAAAGATTCATAGAGCAAGAGAGAACAAACAAAACAAATGACAAAGCTATAAAAAGAACGACTAAACAACTGATAACACAACAAAAGTCTAGAATGAACGACTGAATTTGAATTTTGAATTTGAAAACAAATAATGGCAAAATAATAATAAGAAGAAGCAAACAACTACAAAATTATTAAGATAATTGAAACAATAGAAGCATAGAAGGAACACCTAAAAACACAAACATCCTAAAAACACTAAACCACAGAATGAAAGACAGAACAAATAATTAATTGAGCAACACAACCAATTAATGGATGAAAGAATGAGTCATAACAAATAACTGAACCCTTAAATGAATAACAGAACAAAATAATTAATTGATCAACAGACCACAGAACAAATGACAAAACCGACAGCAGAGCTATAGAATGAACAAAACAAACAGAAAAAAACATGGATTGAACAGCAGCAAAAAATAATAACAATTTAAAAAAATAATAAAATAAAATAAAATAGGGCGTCACAGTGGCGCAGTGGGTAGCATGATTGATTCACACCAATAAGGGCGCTGGTTTGAGCCCCAGCTGGGTCAGAAGGCATTTCTGTGTGGAGTTTTTATGTTCTCCCCATGTTCAGGTTTCCTCTGGGTGCTCCGGTTACCGCCACAGTCCAAAGACACGATGTACAGGTGAATTGAATAAGCTAAGTTGGCCATATGTGTGAAAGAGTCTGTATGGGTCTTTCCCAGTGTTGGTTTGCGATAAGTTGGCGGTTCATTCCGCTGTGGTGACCCCTGATTAATAAAAGGGACTAAGAAAATGAATGAAAATAATTGAATGAATGACAAACAAACAACTGAACCATAGAATGAATGTGTGAATGTTTAACAAGAGAATGTATGACAAAACAAACAACAGAAAGCGCGGAATGAACGATAAAACAATAATAAAATAATCAACAGAACTTTCGAAAAAATAATCAAGTGAACAATGGAACCAAAGAGCAACAAACAGAATTGATGATAAAACAAACAGCTAAATCAGAAAGAGAAAAACAGAACAAGCAATAATCTGAAGAACAGAACCACAATATGATTGACAGAGAAAATGATAAACAACAGAATTATAGAATGGCACAGTGGGTAGCACGATCGCCTCACAGCAAGAAGGTCGCTGGTTCGAGCCTCGGCTGGGTCAGTTGGCATTTCAGCTTGCATGTTCTGCCAGTGTTCATGTGGGTTTCCTCCGGGTGCTCTGGTTTCCCCCAGTCCAAACACATGTGGTACAGGTGAATTGGGTAAGCTAAATTGTCCGTAGTGTATGTGTGTGAATGAGTGTGCATGGATATTTCCCAGTGATGGGTTGCAGTTGGAAGTGGCGAGCCCAGATTAATAAAGGGACTAAGCCGAAAAGAAAATGAATGACTGAATCAACGACAGAACACTTGAATTGTTATAAAGAAATAAAAGGAAATTAAAAACAATACACACAGTAGAAAAACAAAACACAACAATGTGTAGTTTCATTGCATTACACTCTATAAAACACTGGGCTGTTTTAACCCAACTTGTGTCAAATATAGACAAACTAAACCACTGGGTTAAAAAGAGTCATTTAAATTTAATTGGATTTTTTTTTTTACTTTTGGTCATATTTAACCCAACATTGTCTTAAATCAACCCAACATTATTCTGTCAAATTAACCCAACGTTGGGTTTTGGTCATAAACGACTGCACTTTAAAAACACAGTGTCAAAAACTACCCAAATTGGGTTGTTTTTAACCCTATTGCTGGGTAAATATAGGACAGAACACATCAGGGGTTAAATTAACCCAAGTAATTGGGTTATCATTTTAACCCCAAAAATGGGTTGTTTTTTTCTACCCAATAATTGGTTATTTTTACTTAAATAATAGGTTAGTTTGACTTAATTAATAGGTTATATTTTCAAATTTAATTTTTAGCTTTCTTTTAAAATCATTAACCACATAAAAAAAAAAAACAGGTGAATATTGTATTCGCTTTATTTATTTTTTGTTCCATTACATTTGTTCAGCACATTACACTTTGTAAATACACTTTACCTCAGAGATCATACAAAACTAAATACAAATTGTGAACTGCATTTAAAACAAGACGTTTTATATATATGGGTCACCCGTAAACATTTATAATATATATATATATATATATTATATATATATATATATTATATATATATATAATATATATATACTCACTTAAAATAGATGGGTTAATAATAACCCAACAGATAACCCATAGATTGGTTATTTTGGCACCGACCTTCTGTTGGGTTATTTTAACCCAATCCATTGGGTTATTAAGGTTAACCCAACTATTTGGGTTACAAAAATAACTAATTTGTTGGGTTATTTTGACAAGTGGCTTAACCACTATATAATAATAATAAATTATTATTATTTTATTATTATAATAGTAGTTGTCATCTTTATATGTAAATACAAAAACACAGCTTTTAATACATTGGCAATACTTTATTTAAATCCATGAATTTAGTGCCACTCCTCCCACAATAACAACCAGCTGAGAGCAGTTTAGATCATCCCCAAGCAGCAGGACGAAAGGGTTTTGTCTCTGTTGCTCCTCCTCTAAATACTGAATGAAATACAAGTATACACACACATGAATTAGATAATGTCCAAATTTTATTGTCATAAATATTGCACCTAGAGGTCGCAAATCAACAAATTCTTGTTCTGCCTCCTGGTATGAGGGTCGCACAATCTGTATGGCAGTGGAGAAAGGATAGCTGGCAGAGTTGTTAAAGCACCATCTCCAAAGCGGGATCTCCATCGCTGTCTTTAGATCAAACAGAAAAAACACAATAATTAAACTCAAAACAAGCCCCCTATATCAGAGGTGAAATGCTACAAATTGGGATTAAAACACAGCTGTTATACAGGGTATTCTCACCAGATGAAATGTTTGCTTGAACTGGTAGATCAAAGGTTCTCTTCTCTTTTTTGCAATATGAGAGAATCCGCAGTGATGCATCTCCCCAAAACTTTATCTTTGATATGTGGGTATAAAATACCCTTCCTCAGCAATCTAAAAATAAATAAACAAAAACAGCACTTAAATCCATGCCACACAAACAGTACACTGCATTTATTAAAAGGGATATTTTACACAAAAATGGAAATTCTGTCATCATTAATTCACCCTCCCTTTGTTCTAAATCTCTCCTCAGGTGAACAAAAAACATGATATTTTGAACAATATAGGTAACTAAACCATTCTTGGTCCACAGTGGGAAACACCCATACACTCATTCACACTCGTACACTACGGTCAATTTAGTTTATTAAATTTACCTATACTGTGTGTGTTTGGACTGTGGGGGACATGCAAACTCCACACAGCAATGCCAACTGACCCAGCTCCAGGACATGATGGATTCGCCTCTGCTTCTCCTACTCCTACTCCTCCATTTACCAAATTATGTTTGCTTAAATCTTAAAAATAAATTTTAAATTGTAAATTTGCACATGTATGCAGGACCAAACAACAACAAAAATTGTGTACTTACCCAGTTTAGCAATGGGGAAATGATAACTGGAAGGCTGCAAGTGGTTATCTCCAGGGGTATCTTAAACAGATAGAGAGAGAAAAAAAAACTATGAAAATGTGCACTTTTAGCTGCAGGATTAGTCTTTAAGGTGCTCAAGAGTTCTTAAGGTGCATCACATTTGCAAATTTGGTGGGCAAATAAGGTCCATTTTACATGTTCAATTGTGCCCTGATGTTCATCAGTGTACTTAATTCGCATGCCAAGAAACTTGCAAAAGAGAGAAACTCCTGATCACAGATTTCTACTGGAATAACTGAAACCTGTCAGTAAACTGTCATAACGCAACGATTAATATAAATAGGTTAATGTCTGTAATATCTCAATTTATTTGGTAAACTGTTCCAGGAGTTCAGAAATTTCTGAACTGTGCTTAGACTCTATCAGTCATCTGTACTTACCTGTGGCCTCATGCGTGATACAGAGTCTAATACCATATTCACACTCAAATAAGGCACAGAAGCATTTCTGATAGAGGAATTTGTGTCTTTACACACTGCCAGTGCTGTTCAGAGATGTATAAATGCATTTAAAGAAGAATTACAAATGTATAATTTGATTTTAAGAAATATGGTGACGTAAAGACACCTCTACAATATATGATATTGCTTAAGTGTGTGTAGCGGTGCATTTTTACATCATGTTAATATTACAAAATACAGAGCTGTTATTTTCTCACCTTTCTCATTAAGATTATCAAGGAGGTCCAAAGCTCGCTCAGTCCAGCGCAACCTACACTGAACAAACAAAAAGAAAAAATTAAACCACAAATTAACGTGAGCTGATGGACAACAATTGTTAGTTCAGTGGTCACAGCATCACTAAAATCTCACCTGTATTGAAAACGGTGCAAGGACAATGCATGTTTAAGGGCTTTGTATTATTACAATACAAAGCTAACAGATGTCACAAATATATATATATATATATATATATATATATATATATATATATGCTTATATTTAATTGTTGTATGACATATTTAACATATTTAACAGATAAAACATTTCTATTAGCATCTAACATTATCAGGGTGTGGTTTCCATTCCTGTAGATGTGGGAAAAACGCCATTTTCAGGGCCTTTAATACAGTACAGACAAACTGTAATAATAACATTTAACTGTCAATAGTTAATAATCAAGTACCTTGAAATGGACAACGAATCCTCTTCTGATTAAACATGACATAGCAAGCTTCTGCTCTGCTCTTCTTCTTGGCTACAGAATGAAACGTTGCGATCCATTTAGCGCCCCCTAGCGGCGAGTAATAACCAATAATATAATGCTCCGATTCCGTACTTCTTGGCAAAACCAGCAACTTCCTGAATAAAATGTATCATATTTATGTGACTATATTAGCATTTAGATGTTACAATATAGTTTCCTAGCGAAAGGACAATGTTTTTAATAATAAAAAAACATACCTTAACCAAAAGACACGACTCCGGGTTGATTGTCTCCGCTGGGTCTTAAAGGCAAGAATGACGGCCGAAAATGTCAAATATGTGTGTTAGTTTCTCCAAACAACTGTAGTTTCTCCAACAATAAACCCGGGAGGAAGAGAAAGCGTTTCTATCCGCAGATAGACCGGCTATGAAGCGCGCGTTTGCCTCATCACTAATTACGAGTCCAGGTGAAACGGATATAAAAAAACACGCACGGCACGGTTGAGAGGCACTTTGATAAAGAAACAAAAACAATATTACTGCGTTATAGAGCTTAAATACACTTTATAACGCAAAACAACATCACGCACGCATAGCTATTCTGTGTCAGTTACATCAGTTGACTGTTGAATTCAAAAATCTTAACCCAACTGGTTGAGTTATTAAATAAATAACCCAATAAAAGGTTAAAATAACCCAACAAAGCAGTTAATATTTTTAACTCAACTATTGGGTTACATTAATAACCCAACGTTTTTTAGAGTGTATA
>CAIGQQ010009359.1:2009555-2019573 GCA_903798035.1 Danio albolineatus
CTGTGGAAAACATATAAAACATACTGGGGTCAAAACAACTGGGGACTGTACTGCAATTTTCCACAGCATTACATCCAGAGGACCCAAATCTTGCTTTGTTTTATCGTGTCAGACACAAATGATGATGTTCTATCCAGATGTTATTTTTATATATATATGTGGCATCGCAGTCAGCCCCTGCTGGGAGTTGATTTGACCCAAGGAGCTGGGTTGATGTGCCTGTGTGGTGCTAGGGTTGCATTGATTCAAGTTTTAGAAATGATTACCCAGAAAATCACCCAAGTTTGGGTTACAAAGCACAACCCAAAAACCCAAATCCAAGACTCTGAAAATAACCCCCAAAAATTACCCAAATGCCTCAACCCAACATTTGGGTAGAAAAAAATAACCCTGGATTTATTAGTGTGTGGTTATATTTTCAAACGCTATCAAATCATACTAAACGACGGTCAAAATTTCAAAGACCATCAAAAAAAAAAAAAGCCTGCGTGTACGCAACTCCCCCTTATTTCACAGCCCAGCAGAACAGAATCAAAGCCATGAGTGAAAGGTAAGTCCCTTCAAAGCCGGTTACCGTGTGCATCAGGCACGCAGTTTAATTAAACCGTCATTTAGAGGAAGATCACGGCCTCTTTATCCCACACGCGCAGCTTTGGCTCAACCAGGCGGACCAGGAAGCAATCATGCTCACTTCCAATTTGCCTTTATCGTGATGCTAATGCAATGTATGGATCAGCCAGAACAGCATTCATGAGGAACATGAGCCAGGACACGCTTTGGTTTGTGGACTCATGCATATTCAGAGAGACGGAAACAAGATGGCCAAATAAATACAGAGAGGGAGACGAGAGAGAAAGAGCGCAAGGGAGGGAAGGTGATTTGTTCTTCTACCCACACTGTACTTAACTAATCACTCTCAGTGCAACCTCATAAAATACTCTAATCGCATACAGCAAATGATATAGTAGCTGCACTGTTATCAATCATTTTAACAATCAAGCCGTTTGATGGTTAGATGGCATGGGATTTTTTTCTGTCTGTCTTTTTGAAATAACAGACAGCTCATTTTGCATTTAGTTCTCTAAACAAGCAAGTTTTAAAGGTAACATGAAGCATGAAATTACTGCGTCACTATAGGGGCACTGAACAGAATATTTGGAAAAAAAAATAAATAAAAAAAATAAAACAAAAATAAATAAATAAAATAAAATAAAATAAAATAAAATAAAATAAAATAAAATAAAATAAAATAAAATAAAATAAATAATTAAATTAAATTAAATTAAATTAAATTAAATTAAATTAAATTAAATTAAAATTAAATTAAAAATAATAAAAAAATTATAAAATAAAATAAAAAATAAAAATAAATTTAAATTTCAAGATTTATTTACATTTATGCCTGGCCATTTTTAATTCAAATTATTACAAAATTGCTTGTTTTCACTGCTGTATTAAATATTATATTATAAAATAAAATAACATTAAATTAAAGTTAAATTCAATTAAATATAAATAAATAAATAAATAAATAAATAAATAAACAAATAAATAAATAAATAAATAAATAAATAAATAAATAAATAAATTTAATTTTTTAATCTCCCAAATTTAGAGCATCTCTGGTAAATAGTGACCCAGAGAAATGGACACTAATGAGGTAATTACATTCAAGAAAGATAACACGATTTGAACATATAGCAGCATATAATTTAAATCTCCATTCATTCATGTATTCAAAGATCCCTCCAGCCATCTGTTATCCATCCATTCATCCATCCATCCATCTTTTAGATTTGTTTGGAACATACAAAGCAGAAAAAAAAGGCGTAAGCTTTGTTCAGAATCAATTATAGGGCTTAGAAATTATAAATTCAAAACAAGATATATTTACAGTTTATGTTATGTAAATGTGATTTGTATGTATATTTGGACAATTACAATCCTAAAACTACACTGGTTATTTTATTAAATATACCTTCTTTTGCTCAACACTTAACATTTCTGACAGTGTTTTAGTAATCATGCTGTTTTCTGTGTATTTATATTTATTTTGTTGTCAGTTTTTGAAATCCTGTGAACAACAAAGCTCAACTATGGTGAATAATTCACACTGTCGTCGGTTGTATTCGATCGATCAGTCAAACTACATTTTTCTTTTCTACATATATATATATATATATATATATATTTATATATATATATACACACACACACACACACAAAACTCTGAAAAAAATCCATCAACTCACAGAAGCATCAGGAACAATAAAACTATAATTCCGAACTCAAAGCACACACACACACACACACACACACACACACACACACACACACACACACACACACACACACACACACACACAGACACACACAAAAACACATCCTATCACAGCATGGTGATTAGAACATTCAGTGCATCTCTCAATCAGCTGTTAAATTCAAATCTGCTTTCCCACGATGCCTCACTATATCACAATTTATCAGTGTTTTCAAACAAATAGTGTTTATTTTGGGTTTCATACATTAAATACACAGAAGTACTGGAAAAAGCTATTTATGATTTGTAAAATATGTGCAGATTTCTATGTAAAATCAATAAAGCACATTACAATAAAGCACATTATTCGATTATGTTAAATATAATATATAATAATTAACATAATCATGTGCTTTATTCACATCAGATACACACTTTTTAGGACACAATAATGCTTACTCTATTCTCTTTCCAGTTAAACAGCCACTTACTTTCAATGATTTTGGGAGAAATTGATGTATTATCATGTTGTAAATCCAGCTGCTCTATTCTCTCCTCTACAGCGCAGACTAACATGGTCCATCACCCATCGTAGATCAAATAATATGATCATTATTACGATTTATTAAATGAAAAAATACATGTTCTTACATTTATTTCAATATCAGATATTTCACAATATAAATAGATTATATCTAGTAAAGAGAAAAAAGCAATACACAATATATGCATAAATGGTTGCAGTGTGGTGTAATGACCTTGGTGCATTGCAATGGAAACTTTAAACTGATGCATTCTGGCATTATGGTCATAAAAATAAATAAATAAATAAATAAATAAATATGTAAATAAAAACTCACACGGGGTCAGTGAAAGGGTTAAGATGGTTTAAAACTTTGCCTGAACTGAAAGCTCACTATCCACCAAAATGCATCCTATTATTTCCCAGTAATGAAGCTGTATTATTAAGATCAACACCTGCGTCTTCTGAACAAGACATCTATTTCAGTGCTATCTGTCAGACAGGGACAGAATTCATTACACTGTTGTTTACAGTAGCAAGCATTTTGAGCTAATGATCTCTCAAGTGTTTAGAGAAGAGCCACCGCACTGGGTTTGTCAGCACTGAAATGCGGTTGAAACCATATTTAACGGCTTAATTGTGACCGCGCAGAGCTATGACAGAAAGTATGCTTTCAATCTGCCGGCTCCCCTGTGAAACCCATCCAGGAAAAGATGGATTGCTTCTGTCGGTGAACACACAACGCGGGGGCCGCGTGGCTCCACACATGCTCGCGGACTCGGTGGAAATCAATGTGAGCTCTGTCTTTAATTACCAGACGTATAACACTGTAACCGCGCAGGCATATTAATAATGGAAAAAGTCATCCAAACTCTGGAGCCATTAGCGCCTAGTGTGCTGGGGCTAATGCATCTTTTTAATAGGGTGTGGAAGTGTCATTGCTTATGGAGACAGGCATCCTCTAAGACCCCCCCGGCCCCTCCTTTCTCAAAGCTTCTGATCTGGTGAAACGGGCATGAGCTGAATTTCTCCATCTCCGTTTCCTTTCGAAGTCCCTCTTCTGGTATTAGTACAAACGCAGAGTGCATAGGCATTTAGGAGACGCTTTTATGCAAAGAAGTTTACAGTACAAATGCAAAAGTGACGTTTCAATTCACAAACCTCAATTGAAATGATAGTTAGAAAAAAATAAATAAATTGCAGTTAATTTTCTCGTTCTCTCTCTATTATGTTAAGTTTATTTATAAACTAATTTCGAGAGGAGAACATGCTTATGATTGTCCATGGCTGGTCCTGCATTAGCTAACACTTGATTCACCAATCAGACAATTCCTCTCGCCATAAATAACCAGTTTCTTACCTCAGTGTCTTCGTCTAGAAGAATCCCCTCTCCCACCCCTACTCCTTCCTCCTTTTTCTAGATTGGATGACATGACAGCCCAGTGATTAGCACTGTTGCCTCACAGCAAGAATGTCACTGGTTAAAAGTCCTTACTGGAAGTCAACATTTCTGTGCGGAATACTCCCCATGGATGCATATACAGTATACAGTACGTAATTTGACCATACCAAACTGGCACTTGAGACGAGCTCTTTCTCATTTGCTCTACTCTCTTTAAGCATTCCAACACGGTCTCAATTTTTCAATTAAAGATGAGAACAGTTTATTGTACAGTTTCTCCAGAACGCTCTGTAGGGGCCTTTAATCACAGGGTCCCATTCAGTCATCCCCTCCACCCCACAACACCCCAAGCACATGCGTCTGCTGCTCTTTTTTTATGATACATATTTCATTTTAAGGCTTTCCTCAAGTGAGAAATTCACTATTTTTTAAGGCTTTAAATGTATTTAACTGAGTTAATGGACCCCCAAACAGATCCTCAAGGATGCACTGCTGTAAAAAAAACGATAATACAACTGTGTTTGTGTTATGATCTATGGTTACCTGGTCTCTTCACGCATTTCCTGATTAAATAGCATTCTGATTGTGAAAACGGTTCCAATTACAGTACATTTGGCAAACAAATGATGATTTCAATCTTGTATAACTAGAGTTACTAATGAGTTAGAGTTAATAGTGAGTTATTTTTTGGTCGGCCATCTGTTTGTTTCTAACGAGTCTCCTGTTTTCGTTAATGTAGACTAGTTCAGTAAAAAGAAAGAAACAAGAAATGCCTGCATGTGTTTAGTGTTTTTCTTTATCACAAACACAACAGCAATCTGCTAGTGTTTGCACCGCTTTGGCTTTTTCTGGGGTTAATTATTGTGACATCCCAACTGCAACAGAGAAATACTGGGAAATGTCTCTAGACTGATGGCATTTCATGCCGTTCAGCCTTATAATCTTAAAATGTGAGCAAAATCCCCTGTTTTATCATCTCTGTAGACATTACGCTAGAGATTCATTCAAATTCTAGCCCGAAAGTGACGTTGGTGAATTAGTAATGACTTCTGCTGTTCTGACGTGAAGGAATGGCAGAAGAAAGTAGTTCCTCGCACAAGGAATTTTAGTCCAACGAGTGATGTGGATTTTGTCACATGACTGCATTTTGGTTCGTTTCAACTGGTTTAGACCAAAGCAATCAGTGTGGGGTGAAAAGGACCCAAAACTGCAGAACAAGGCTACAATGTATCATTCGTTGCCCTTGGTCTGTACCAAATAAACCGAACCACAGATGTGAAAGCACCCTTAGGGGTCTCTGTGTATGGTTTTCTTTTTTATATACAGTACATAACTATGCCATCAAACTGTTGTATAAACGTGATATCAAACACGTAGCAGTGAGATATGGCTGTATATCAGAGCTGGTGGGACACTCCCACCAGTGCTAATATAGAGAAAAATGCTCTAGAAGGACATTTAAGATGGCTCTTAGATGTTTTTGCATATGATGTTTAGTTCTTTTTAATGACTACAACTTGGTGTCAGATCTAAAGTGAGAATTTGAGGTGACTTCAGTGATTTTACAAATACCAACCATTATAAAGTCTATAAATACATTGTTTTTTGGTGCTTTTTGAACTTTGTACGGAAAGCAGCTATTTGTCATCTTCAGAATTTCCCAGTTTTTGCTTTCCACAGGAAAAAGCAACAACATAGAAAAATAAATCATATTCGCTAAAAGGCTTAGGCACAGTGTTTTTGCTGACATATTGCTCTTACTGAAGGTCACTGTGGTGATGGCTCTTACATGAACTTACGACCTTAGAATTTCCATTCAACTTCAACCAGTGCACCATTGCTTTGCTATTCGCATAATGAACTCTTACTAGTTCACCACCCTCTTCTTTTAGAACAAGAGCTTGAAAATGACATCTTCAACAGAAAATGGTTGCGGTTCATGAACCCTTATGAACGCAAACGCAACCCTGCTCTCCTAAAAGCAGACAAATGAGCATGACGAGATGATAATGGATGCACAAACCCTTGTAGCTGAATTGTTAGGTTTGAGTGGGAAAAAAATAAATAATTAACAGTATCAATAAAAACCTCTGATGAACTGTCCATAATTTGGTTTCTCAGCATCTGGGGGCTTGGTGACAAAAATTGAGGCGTTGAATTAGCATAGTTAGATTAATTTTATTACAGAGCCCGTAGCGAGCAGAGCCCCCAGTGACACACACAAACACACACGCATCAGAAAGTGGTTAGAGAGCGAAACAGTGCACTGACACACACTCTCACAGTATGAAAACACCTCCTCTGGACACATCATCTGAATTTCACACTCGCTTCCACATTCGTCTCTCGCATTCATTTTTTCCACGTGAGAGCATGCCATTTCTCCCACTGAGTTTCTCACTCTCTCTCTGTCTTTGCAGGTCTTAATCTTAATAAATACATTCATGTGCAAACCATCATCCGCAATGAGAGCAAAGTCAACAGTCACAGTAAACACTATTGTGCTTGATGAATGATGTTCACATACAAAGAGCCAGATAGCCATCTATCGATATATATGCATGCGTTGCATATCATAGCTGATTCATATAGATCACAAAGCCATGGTTCAGGACACATAAAGGTGCTGTATTATAAGCTTTTGCCTCTTCTTAAGAATACAAAATACTATGATATTTGTATAATTTTGTCATTTTGATAAAATAGCAAATTATAATATATTACATATATATTTAAGGAAAGTTAAAGTGCTAACGTTATATGGGTTTTGTTCAACACAGACTCATTGGGAATATGTGCCCAGGCCTACATATTTGGGAAACCGCAAATAAGTGCCCTGACATATAGCGGTCTCCACGGGACCCGACCAGATTTCTGGTGGCATGGGAAAACATTTCAGAATAGCGGTCGGTAACTCTGGTCTAATTTTGAATGGGAGCGGGCGGTCTAACAATATAACACTACCGAATCTTGACGATATTTCGGAACAGCTTATCTGTGATTTCCTCATTCCTATTGACTGTTACACATGCTGACTGCATGAACAGTGCTTTCTGCACATGCTCTTTTTGTGAGTCTGTGCGTGCATCATCTGCATATAACGGTCCTCAGAGCGGACTTTACCAACATGGGAGACCAAAGTGAAGATGCGCTGTCCTTCATTTTCAAAGTTCCTAAAAATGACGCCCCGGGCACATATCTCCTATGAGTTTGGGCTAGTTTTGTTTCAACAAAGTTATTTCACTCAAAATGTCAAAATGATGCTCTGGTGTTCTTCAAGTGACCTTCACAACAGCTGCATGCAAATGTAAAAAGCTGATAACCAAAATGACTGCTGCCTTAAGTGGGTCGCATGCCAGTGGCACTGCACCCTGTCTATTTCTATATATTGCTAAACGTTGCAAACAGATGTCAAATTGTGTCAAGGGTCAGCATACCCTCATAGAAAACAATGCTTACTAAAAGACATGGAGAAAAACAAAACAAGAAAAAAACACTATTCTTGACTGAGTAACTTTTGGAATATTAGTATGGATTAATCTATATTTAAGATTCTATATCTATAGTTTTTTTTTTTAATCGTTGCTCAGCTGTATTTATTTGCGTCATTGATATTATTTCTGATTTATTACTGATTTACTGGTAATTAATAATGTTTAGGGCGGCACTATGGCTCAGTAGTTTGCACCTCACAGCAAGAAGGTCGCTGGCTCGAGTCTTGGCTAGGCCAGTTGGCATTTCTGTATGGAGTTTGCATGCTCTCCCTGTATTGGCGTAGGTTTGCTCCTGTTTCCCTGACTGTCCAAAAACATGTGCCTTACGTGAATTGAATAATCTAACTTGGGGCTTAGTGTATCAATGCGATATGTGTGAATGCGAGTGTGTATGAGTGTTTCCCAGTAATAAGTTGCTGTTGGAAGGGCATCCGCTGCACAAAACATATTCTGATGGTTCATTCTGCTGTGGCAACCCCTAATGAATAAGGGACTGAGCTGAATGAAAGTAAATGAATGATTTAATATTAATAATGTTTAACAATGGTCAATTATGCAAGCTATACTACTTCCTGCTGATCTAAAAAACGAACAATAATAATAATAATCATCATCATTCATTTTCTTTTCAGCTTAGTCCTTTTATTAATCCAGGGTCACCACAGCGGAATGAACCGCCAAATGATCCAGCATTTGTTTTACACAGCGGATACCCTTCCAGCCGCAACCCATCTCTGGGAAACATCCATGCATTCTCATACACACACTATGGAAAAATTAGCTTACGCAATTCACCTGTACTGCATATCTTTGGACTGTGGGGGAAACTGGAGAAATGCAAACACACAGAAATGCCAACTGACATAGCCGAGGCTCGAACCAGCAACCTTCTTGCTGTGAGGCGACAGCACTACCTACAGCGCCACCGTGTTGCCCCCAATAATAATAATAATAATAATAATAATAATAATAATAATAATAATAATAATAATAATAATAATAATAATAAATAAAAATACAATATAATCCAAACAGCGAGTCTAGTGATCTATCATTGCCATTATCCATTTCAAAGATAGGGTTCAGAAACATTTGTAAAATAACATCTCTAAATATATTTTTAAAGTTGAAAACAGTCCTGTGAAATGCTTTGGAATTTGCATTTTTGTGTGACGTGACGTGACATAATTTCAACTGAAACGAAGACAAGGTAGGATATAGAATGTATACTCCACAATAATGCTTAATTAAAAACAACAACAACAACAACAACAACAACAACAACGATCTCATCACGGCTCTGCCAGTGATGGTGGTTATGCTCAATTGAACAGTAAATGAGAAGCGTCAGGCGGGACAAGTCCTATACTAGAGAGCATTTGATTGGTCAAAAGATTTGATGAGAAACTGAAGTATGGGGTGACGTCAAACAAATTATTGATCCGTTGAGGCAGAAGTGACAAACTGCAAGCTATGGATGTTTATATATTTTAAATGCAAATTGTCACTGCTTTGAGCACACTAGCTTAACTAACGTTCTTAACTAACTAACTTCAATTATACAGAAGCATTATGCGTTTTTATACAGGAATCATTGATGAGTGGAAAATTTAAACATTACACATAAACATGCAAACAAAATTGTGATTAGTATTTATGCCTTTGTCTTGCATATATTTAAACCATTTAATATGTTATTCATTCATCTGTGTAGCAACTGAAACATGCTGAACTTGTATGTTTTTAGGAATCTCATTTGCACGGAACTGAAGCATAACATCTTAACGTACAGTAAGGCATTCAGTTTTGCTGCATTGTAAACATTGGTTTTGCCTTCATAAAACGCAAATCTAGTTCTCCATGCTTCTTACAGTCACTGATGTAATATACTGTATCACACTCATCCATTTGTATGTTGTTATATTTTCTCCCAGAAAATTAAATACTTCATGTTCATATAATTGTAATTGAAATCAAACATTTCTAATGCTAAATAGTCTAAATAGCCTCAAAACTCATTATATGTATAATTAGATTAATGTGGTAAATCAAAACAGCCTCTATTGTGTACTGTACAACATACAAACATAATCAGACCCTGTAATAATACTCATCAATTACACTAATGAGTCTTTTCCTTGTGGAACACAAAAGCATACATTTCTAAACTGTACTGTATATTGAAGTAAAGTATTTGAAAGTGTAATTTATTTTATTATTACAGTATATATGTTATAAACCCTTTATAAATGTTTAAACTCTTTATAAAGGATTTAAATAGTTTTTAGAACGCACATGAAACTGAAAGATACCATATCAATGTAAATTTGGAAGACAAA
>CAIGQQ010009359.1:2033895-2049413 GCA_903798035.1 Danio albolineatus
AAATATCTCCGAGCTCAGGGTTCTCTCCCGGGACAGCATGCCAAACCAGCTATAAACTCTAAGCATATCTAACGGCGAACTCTTGAAACAAAGCCACCACGGTGGTGTAGTGAGTAGCATATTCGCCTCACAGCAAGAAGGTCGCTGGTTCGAGCCTCGGCTGGGTCAGTTGGCATTTCTGTGTGGAGTTTGCATGTTCTCCCCGTGGTCGTGTGGGTTTCCTCCGGGTGCTCCGGTTTCCCCCATAAGTCCAAAGAAATGTGGTATAGGTGAATTGGGTAGGCTAAATTGTCCATAGTGTATGTGTGTGAGTGAGAATGAATTGATGTTTCCCAGAGATGGGTTGCGGCTGGAAGGGCATCCGCTGCGTAAAACAAAATGCTGGATAAGTTGGTGGTTCACTCCGCTGTGGCAACCCCAGATTAATAAAGAGACTAAGTCAAAAATAAAATGAATGAATGAATTTAAACAAATAAAGTTGAACATTACTAAATTTAACTAGTTTGTTTAAATTCAGCCCATATAAATTGTTTATAAGAACTTACCTTAAAAAAAAAAAAAGTTAATCCAAGGAATCTTTTTTTTTCTCAGTGTAGAATTTACTTTAAAATACAGATTTTTCGAATGAGAATTGGGTTCTTAGTCTCCTCTCTGACTAAAGCTCTTCTTCCAGATCACTCAGTTTGGCCAGGCAGATCGCTCTATAAGACTCCTGCTCTCTTATTTATATAATTTTTTAAATAAAGCTAAATTCTGAGTGGCTTGGCAAAAGCTGTGAATTCTTATGTAATTCTTATTGTTTTCATGAGATATTGTTTGTACAATTTTGATTGAAATGATTAATTTCATTCATTTTGGAATAAGGCTGTAAAATAACAAAATGTGGATAAAGTGGTGTGGATGCTTCCTTTCCAGATGGACTGTACCTTCCATTATGCATATGAATGACACCATAGACTTAACACCAACCTCCAAAAAAAAAAAAAAAAAAAAAACACAGCTTGCGTTTTATCTACTGGAAACAGCACACAGTCTGCGCAGCCGCCTCTGTGAACTCTGGGCCTTTAATATAGCTCCCCTCTTAATATGCCAAATTAGAGCTCTTCAACCATTCATTTCTTAGTAATGCTGGTGCTGAGAGCCCCCGGTCTCCGAGGGCCGGGATCGATGTGGAATGGCTAAATGGGCACAGGCGCAAAGGGAAAGACGGCAAGAGAAAGAAGGGTCATTATTCCTCCGCATTATCACACAACACACAAATGCCTGGGCGTAGCGTGAGGGGCAAGCGGCCCGGTGAAACGCTTCTTTATTTCCTCCCTCTCAATCACCCTCAACTCCTTGCTGGCTGTTTTTCACACCGTCACAGCTGTAAATCAGCACGTGTAGTGAAAAAAAAAAAAAAAAAAAGCTGGAGAGCACCCAGAGGATCTATGGGCTCCATGGGGGAGATTTTCATTACCACTATTGGTTCCTCTATAAACATTATGTCTTTCCAGGCTGCCAGTGACTTTAAATACATGTTGGCTCACAAGCGCAATTGTGTTGTACTTAAATTTAATTGAAGTAAGTGCCCCTGCCATAGCCTTTTACTTCATAAAACAGCAGCTGAATGCTTGGATAACATAGGTGAGGAACACAGATTTTGTATAAGAAGTCTATTGGAAATTGTGTAAAAAGGGAAAAGCCCATCTCCTCTGAGATCACCTGAACCCCTGTGAACAAAACCAGGACCCCCTCTCCTCTACTCCCCACCACACCACATGACAACTTTAAACGTTATGGAATTCTGAGTGTTCCTCCCACAGGTGAGTGGGCTTGACAAACCACCTGTAGAAAACACCTCCTCTGTGAATCTACCCTCAAACTCACTGCTTTTAAATGATCTGTGGAAGGACAGTGTATTGAACACTAGAAAATATAATAAATATTTTATGCTTCAAAGAGTCCTTTGTGAGATTAAACATAAGTAGCAGGCTAAAGCAAGGTTTCTTTTTTACATACACTGCAAAAGAGATTCTCTTACTTTAGAGCTTTTGTCTTGTTTCTAGTTAAAAGATATAAAAAAAAACAATCAAGAAGCATTTTTTAAACAAGGGAAAAATGATTATTTTGTTTAAAAATAATAACAATAAGGGTCACGCTTTATTTTGATGGTCCGTTTGTTGAATTTAAGTTACATTGCAACTAAATCTCACTAGATTATAAGTAGACTGTTAGGTTGGGGTTAGGGTTGGGGTTAGTGGAAGTTGACATACTTGCAAAGTTTCTTATAGTCAGTTAAATGTCTGTTGAATGTCAGTATCAACAGATATGAAGCAGACAGTCTACTAATACTCAAATGGACCATCAAAATAAAAAGTGTTATACAAGTCAAAATCAATCAAGCCTTTTTTTAAAAGAAGCAAAACTATCTGCCAGTGGGGTACGCAAAATAATCTTGTATTCAGATTATTTTGTTGACTTCACTGGCAGATTATTTTATCTGTTAAATGCTTCTTAATTTACATTTATTTGTGATATTTAGGCTAGAAACAAGACAAAATCTCTAAACAAGAATTTTTGTTTGGTGTTGTTGCAGTGTACTTGAAAAGGCCAACTACTGTTTTATTGTTATTTTTTATCATTTACAATATAGCTGTATGTGGGCTCTCGTTGATTTATTTTTCAACTGAAATCTGATTAAACTATCAGTTCTAAAATATGAAGTTGGCTGTTTAAGACAGTAATGCAATGAACAGGTGACAAATGTTACTAATGACTAATGGTGTCTTCTCTCGATTTGTTTTCTTTGGACCAAGAAAGAAAATAGCACATTAATGCCGGTTCACTTTGCGTTCATGCTGTCATTTTAGCGACCAAAGCTAAAGATAGCATACACAGTTCAAAAATGTATGTATTTTGCAACAGAACAGCTAGTCTAATGGTGTTTGTAGTGTTGTGTACATGTAATGATGTTTTTATTAGTTGAGAAGATAGACAGACAGACAGACAGACAGACAGACAGATAGAAATCATATATAAACACACTTAAAAACCATTCACGCCAAGTGTGATTTATAAGGTTGTTATGTTATATTGGTTAAATATGATACAACAGAGTTAAATGGACCAACAGAGTGACATTTCAATTCATTTCATTACAATGAATTTCACATATACACTGTTAAAATGATATGACAAAAATGTGTTTTTTTAAATGTTACTTTAACATATTTTTAATAAATTAAACTTTTTTTAGTTATACAAAGTTTAGCAATATTTTTAGACTCATCAGATAAGGTTGAGATTAATAGAAAACGTGTTTTGGATTCAACTAATAAATTTAAGGCAGCAGCATTTTATTTTAGGGTACACGCTATGCACTTATGATAATATTGCTGGGTAATAGCTAGATACAAGCCCTGAACCTATCCCTAAAACTAACATTAACCTATTTAACATTTATTTTCCTTTGGGTTATTTCCTTTACTTATCAAGAGTTGCCACAGCGGAATGAACCGCCAACTTATCCAGCATTTATTTTACACAGCAGATGCCGTTTCAGCTGCAACCCAGTACTTCACACACATACACTATGGCCAGTTTAGTTTATTTAAATTCACCAGTACCGCATCTCTTTGGACTGCGGGGGAAACCAGAGCACCCGGAGGACACCTAAACTCCACACAGAAATGTCAACTGACCCAGCTAGGACTCAAATCAGCGACCTTCTTGCTGTGAGGCAGCCACTGAGCCACCATATCACCCGCATTTAACATATTTTACCAATTACAATCTTAAGTGCGCTGCATATTGTAAACATGTTGTATATGCATATACTGTATGCCCATGTAATATAAAAATAAACACACACACACACACACACGCATAGCTATCCATAGATTTCCCATAGGTGTAATGATTTTATAAATGTACAAACTGCATATCCTCAAAAAAGGATGCATGATTAAAAAATTAAATTTAAAAAAAAAAAAAAAGTCCCCATAAGGTCGACATTTACTGGTATTGCTATTCTTGTGGGGACATCTGGTCTACAGGTTTCTTATTGGCAAATTCGAAGACATATCAACAGTTCTTAAAATCAATCACATACTGTACCTATTAATAAGAGCTCCAGAGAACCTCTAATAACTTTTAGGTAGCGTCTAAATGTATTTCCCCAGCATTACAGTCTTTTTTTCTGCTATACTTCTGATGCTCATTATATTTGATTGCTGTTTTTCCTCTTAACTTAAAAATAGATTCCCCTCTGCCTTAGCATGTAGTTTTAATTGAGTGTGGTAGGACTACAGCGCTCACGTTTACCCTGCAGTGCTTTCCAAAAAAAAAACACCTGCGGTCCTTCATCCTCAGGTCAGCAGTGGAGCACAGAACAGCATCTCACTCTCACTGTCAATGGCATTTAATCGATTTCTGAGAACAGTACAGAGAGCCGTGAGCCTCATCTCACAAACACACTCAAAACACGGAGAGTTCAACCTCAGATTCCGTCTTTCTCTGATAAAGATGTTTTGCGAGGCGTCGACATTAAATCAACAGACAGCTATGATGTTATTACAAAAACACATCAGACCAAAATGTCAGCTATCATAAGGTTTGTCATAAAAAAAAACATTTTCAGTGTATTTTAAGTGTTTTTAGAAAAAACAAAAAACAAACAAACAAACAAAAAAACTATAATCTTTGCTGCTTTTTCAAACTAATTAAAAGTGTAAGGATGGATATATCTCTCCATAATAATTCTCCCCTGAGAATTATTATGGAATTCCACGAGAGAGGACCACGGGAATGGTCAGGCAATAAAACCATAAACTCTCTAATCTTCTTCAAGGATCATGAGAAAGCTGTTGTCTCACCATCTGCCCTCCCACCTTTTGGCCCTCCCTAGTTATACGACCAGGGTATTGAAAGGTCACTCAAGGATGACCAGAATTCAGGTTTCTATGGTGAGATGAAATATGTGGTGTATTTGCTAAACTTACAAACGTTAGCTTGTCATGTTTGGTATCATTTTAAATGTCTCTGTGTGATTGGTAAAGTGGTCCTAATGTCACTGTGATATTTCACTTGTATTTGGTTATTTGGGTTTTGACTTTGATAAAATCTCTGCCAGATGCTCCCCCCTCCAGAGATGATTAACACCTCAAAGTCACCAGGCAAGAGTCTCTGTGACGCCCTGTTGGGTATATAAGGTATCGATGTTGTTTAGGCCATTGGGATTCAGTAACTGAAGGACCCCATTGTAGTGTATGAGTTTCTGAAGCTCTGAATCAGAACTCAGATACTACAACGTATTTTTACATAGTCAGGTATTCACTCTTAATCTATCTTGGAGAAATTGATGTTGTACAATTTGAATTGGCTTATCTTGTGCAATCATGTGAATTGGAATGGAAAATATTTGCCCGACAAATAAATGTAAAGACTTTTATTTAGCTAAATATCTCCTGAAATCATTTGAATCTAGTAGATTGTCTTAGGCTGGAGTTTCCGCAACCGACGACCGGGATTTTGTCATACAGTCGGGCTAAATGGATGAAGCATTCTAGCACAACATTTAAGACCTGCTGATTTCTGACTGAATCTACTGACTTAGTATTTTATAATCTAGTGGCTAAATTAAACTTTCTTTATGTATGAGCAAGCATGGGGCGGCCTATTATTACTTAAAGGAAATTAGTTTACAGTTATATCCTCTATCTAAGAACCAGAACCGGCGAGGATGTGTCCGTGAGCAGATGTAGCTGGCCAACATACTGACTCTAAGCGACCTCGGGTAAGCAATGAACCATTACTTGAAAATAAGGATTTATTAGGTTAATCAATCTAAATTAGACCAAATCATAACCTATAAGGTAATCGGCTTGAATTGGATGAATTCCGATTAAATTCGGAGATGAAAGCAAATCAAAATATGTTTTCATAAGTAAAAATATTTCTTTTCACATGTGCTAAAAGGCTTACACGCATTTACCTTCACCCATACTGTTAGCTCCGTCATCGGACTAATAAATGGACCCTTACAAAAGTGAGCTGAAATTATACAATTCTTAAGATTGTTTTTTTTTTTTTTGAGGACAATTTAATTGTACTATGCAAAATCTACTTCAATTTAATCGATTTGTGTTGGAACAACATTAATGAATTGTGTGGAACCCTACATTTTTAACAGCGTGTGTGTCTAAATTTGCCTATGAAAAAATTGTTTGCAGTAAAAATGCAATGTAAACAAATGCAAGAGTCTAGAATATGAGCCATGTAAACAAATATAATTAATGTAACTGTTGAATGTTTTAAAAGTATTTTTAAATAGTTTTGATATTATACCTTACATTTTTTAATCTAATTTTATTGTGGATTTGTACTTTTGTTTGTGTTTATTTTCTTTTTTTTATTAGTCATTTAGAACTGAGTATACCAATTTTACTGAACTTGTTAATTTCTTTCTTAGCAATTCTAGTACAAATTTAAAGGGCGTCTATGGTGAAAATCATCTTTTTTAAACTGTTTGGACAGAACTGTGTGTAGGTATAGTGTTTCCACAGTCATATTGGGGTGATATAAAAACAAAGTCTTTTTTTTTTACAATGCCCTGGCATTAAAATAGCATCCAAATCCCTCCCATTTTGAGGCTGAACGCAACTTGACGTAGGAGTGCGGTTTTCCCGCCCACCGAATTGGTTGACAGACAGGATTACATGTCTCTGTAGTAATGCGTGTAATCATATCAACAAGACAGGACATGTGCAAAGCAACTGGAAAAAAAAAGATCTGTTCAGTTCTCTAGGATCATCAATCATCATCAGATGTGATCAAGAGTGAGTTTTACAAGTTTAAAATGTTTTTAAAACAGTGCATGTTTGTAATGAACTACAGCGATTTACTTCAGCTTTACTTCATCACCAAAGCCGCGTGTCAGGATGATTATAAAAGCCGCTTCAATCTCGGTTTGTGGACTCTAAGTCAGGCTTATTTAGTACATTAACATAACGGATGTCCATACAGCAGTGGATATTAAATAAAAAAATAAAAAATGTCTTTGTGTGTGTCCACTGTATGTGTGTGTATCTGTGTGTGTGCGTGAACTTTGTGTGTGACTCATTGTTGCAACTCCACAACAAACACATTAAATAATCATTGGTGAAGTTCTTACTTTAGTATTTCTCTCAAACGTTATGTGAGATTTGCTTCCTCCATGTCTGTCTGTTATCTGAGGCAGCCAAGGGTGGAGATTAAGGCACACTGAATCACGTGGGAACGGTGGGCGGGAAGGATTAGCCTTAAAAGACACAAAAACCGCTAAAAGGTGCTAAGAGCTAAAAATGACAAACTTCTAAAAGGTAAATAATCTGATGGGTGTTTTGAGCTGAAACTTTACACACACATTCTGGAGGCACAAAAGATTAATATTAAATTTGAAAAAAAGGGTAAACTAGGTGCCTTTTAAGCTAAAAATTGTGAAAAATAAATAGGACATTGTTTTTAGTATCATTTATATCATTCAAGAATTCACACTTAGATATTGCTTGATAATATTAGCAGATTTGTCATGGTGTCCCAGGAGAGAACCCTGAGCTTGGAGATGATTGAGCCCAAGGCTCCCACCTGGTCAGTGAGCGTGTAAAGGGGTATGATGTCAGGTAGTTTCCAAGAGCTCAAAAAAGAAGAGATGGGGTGGATAGGGGGATTCTTCAAACAAACGAAGATAAGGGAGTAATGCTAGACAGGCTGTTTACAGGTATAATGAGTTTGGAATAATCCATTTGGCTGCCTAATGATTACAGATGAGGGACCTGCTGCGATCAATCATATCACGTGCTCCTAAAATAGTTTAGGAAACTTCACTTAGTTGGTAGGGCTGCACAATATATCATTTTAGCATTGATATTACAATGTGCACATCCGCAATAGCTACATAGTGGGATCTGCAATGTTCAGTTATGATTAACCAGGGAAATTGTCTAGGACACATGAGAATTGTGTATTTAATGCAGAGTTTTACCAAATGTACTGAGTTTTTCATTTGCACACGTTTTTAAGGCCTGACAACATTCAAAGTGTTTAGGCACAAGACATTTTACCATTTGTAACTTTAATAAAGAATAATTTTGAATAATTTATAGTACATTTGATTGTTCAAATTATGCACCTGAATACTATTTGGTTCACCCCAAAACCGTAAAACACTAGCTGCGTCCCAAATGGCAAACTGTACATTATGCACTATGTACTTATGCACTTCACTTCACACACTCAACAGCATAGTATATTTTTGTAGTGTCATCCCAAATAGAGCACTAATGGTTTTTATACTAAGTGGAAATTCAAACCGTTTCCCTGAGGACGTTTCGCGGTGGCCAAATTGGTGAAATAAATGACCAAAGTACCAAATAATACCTGCCATGAGTATAACTGCATTCACCATCGGGAGGTGCTATAATCACTCTTGTAAGAGATTTTTGCTTTCGCTATCCAAAATTAATAAAGTTTTCCAACATGAGCGCCCCAATGGCTCCGCCCCTTCTGCTACGTGAGCGAAGCTGCGACCGTTGAGTGAGTGAAGTGTCCATCATTCCACACTTTATTTTACCGATCGAATAAGTGCCTCATCCGGGTATTTATCATTCATTCATTTTCTTTTCGGCTTAGTCCCTTTATTAATCAGGGGTCGCCACAGCGGAATGAACCGCCAACTTATCCAGCACATGTTTTACGCAGCGGATGCCCTTCCAGCTGCAACCCATCTCTGGGAAACATTCATAAACATTCATTCACACACATACACTACAGACAATTTAGCAATTTGTCTGTATTACATGTTTTTGGACTTGTGGGGGAAACCGGAGCACCCGGAGGAAACCCACGCGACCACGGGGAGAACATGCAAACTCCACACAGAAATGCCAACTGACCCAGCCGGGGCTCGTACCAGAGACCTTCTTGCAGTAAGGTGATTGTGCTACACACTCCGCCACCGTGGCGCCCTCTGGGTATTTAAAGTGCACTTATTATTTTTAGAGTTTACAGTGCGAACGCACTATTAACACTATTTTTACTACAAAATGGTGTAGAATAGTGCATAAGTATGCGATTTGGGACGCACCTACTGTTTATTTTACTTGTATCCTTGGGTTTAATTAGTTGATTTTTGACATTTTTATGAATGATTAACTTCCCCTACAAAATCAGTCCAGTCGATCTAAATTAATAAATTATTACTAAATAGCAATTTAAGTCATCTGGTAAAATTATTTATATATTGCATTATTTAATAGCAGAAAAACAAAATACCACTGTCACATTTTTCCAAGATCGTGCAGCCCTAGTTAGGCTTTAAATTTTTTTTATTTTAATTTAATTGTCAATTTTGTATTAGTTTTAGCAGTTTTAATATGTCATTTTCAGTTATTTGTCAAGGAAATATATCTAAAATGCCATTTTTTTTAAGTATAGGGTTTACATATAATTGTATTTATTATACACTGTAAAAAATAAATAAAAATCTGTAATTTTACGGTTTATTTATAACCCCCCCCCCCCATAAAACAACAGCCATTAAATTACAGAAATATACCGTAAAATAACGGATATTAAATTACAGAAATTTCCTTAAATGTACATTTCTGTTAAATTTCTGTAATTTAATATCCCTTATTTTATGGTGAATTTCTGTAATTTAACGGCCCTTATTTTACGGTTTATTTTACAGAAATAAACCGTAAAAGAACGGATTTGTTTCTTTCACGGTGTAGGTTCTTTACATTTCTTTTATTTTATCATTTCAACATGTTTTGAACAGTTTCAGCTTTTGTGTGTAAGTTTTAAAAATTATTTTTATGTCAGCTTTATTTAATTTTTTTATATATATTTTTTTATTTCATTAATTTGTTTTGTTGTAAAGATAAAAAAAAACAAAACATAAACCATACACAGTTTGTAACAAAATGAGGCTGAGAAAATAAATCAAATTTGAATTTTGAGTGAAATATCCCTTTTGATTCAAATAGTTTTCTGTAATCAAAGCCACAGATGCAGTAAACAAACCTTCGATTAAAAAAAAAAATCCCTAATATTCCTCTAATAAACCTGCATATCACTTTTGCTTCGGACATCAGAGCGCTGCCATCAGAAATTTCAAGACTGTGATTTCTGTTTTCTGCAGCAAGTCAAACCATTCGATTAGTGTCTTAACAACAAGCTTGACCCGCATTAAATGCGCAACGGTAAATCTAAAAGTGCGATAAAACAGGGAGCCCTTTGTGAGATAATCCTCAGACTTTCATGTGTCTTCACTGCCCACTGATCAAACAGAAACATGAAATGCTGTGAAATCTCCACATAAAGTGATCCATTAGCCAGAGAGATGCCCAGAGATGAAAGGCATCAGTGCATCCTGCTCTACCGACGCACTGCTCGTGTAAATAACCTTTTGCTTCCAACACTGCCATAAATATTCAGTTAGAGAGAGAGAGGAGGAGACAGAGAGAAAGAGATGAAACCATCTTTCGCCAACTCGGAATTATAAGGTTCTATCTGCGTTCTTAATGATTTTGAGATATTAAGCTTCAAAGTTTTTGCATTCCGTATAACAAACAACGTGTGTAACAGATCTCTTTCATACATTAACATGACAGAGACCCTATATGTACTCTAAATGTAAATGATCAAAATTCTCTTCTTTTTGCAAATTGGGGTAAAATAAACAGGGCAAATGCAGATAGAACCTCATTTTAAAAAGTCAATTCCCGCTTGGAATTATAAGGTTCTGTATGGCAGATCATTGATTGAAGCATTACTTTTCAATAAATACAATCAGTCTGCTTATGAATTTAATTAAAAATACCAATTGGTGTTGTAAAAAAATTGTTGTTTGAGAAAGTATTTTTTATTTTTTTTTGCCTTCGATAACATTTAATTAATGTTTTAGGATGATTATTTGTTTTGCTCAAATTAAGCATACAAGGCTTGGCTATTTTGTCCAGTGCAGATGTTAATTTTAAGTAATTAATATGAATTATATAGTTTATATGAATTATTGAGTTATATTATTGAATTATATGACCCATGAGTTAATTATTTGCCCTTTAAGGCTTAATATCAAATTTGCAGACTTTAAAAGGAAACAGACAATGAGCAAATGATTTTAATAAACACTGAGAAATGTTTGACTGACTATATATACCCAAATAAAAATATTTCACATTTAAAATATAATTTTAAAAATTAAATTAAAATTTCGAAATTATCAAATTTGCACATATATTTTCAGTTTCAGGTTTCTTCTCAATTTTGTGTTGTGCGACATTAGTAGACTCTGATTTTGTGTTTTTTTTTTTCGGGTCTTTACCAATGTCAACAGGGCAATCTGGCAAAAGGATAAAGAAAGCTCATCCTGATTGGCACCCATGTGTGCATTCAAAATGCTGATTGGCTCACAGAAAGAACCTTATGAAGCCAAGTAGAGTTTGAATTGGTTGATTTTTTTTTTTAAATAAAGTCTTAAAAACTGTAAACAACTTATAAAAAAAAGAAAAAAACATCACATAATATAAATAAGTTGTCATTTAATTAGAATATGTGATTGACTTAATTTTGACAAAAATGTCAGATAGAACCTTTTAATTCACCTTTTAAAGGTGAAGCTTTATTTACAACACATGGATAACACCACAAATCTTTGCTACCACCGAAATTCTGCATTCCAGCAGTCTCTAGTATGACAAAAAAAAGAAAAGAAAAGATAACTACTGTAAATAAAAGAACAAAAGAGGGATTAAAACGTAACTAAATGTTTCATGCTTTCCATTGTTCTTTGCGCTGTTAAGCTATTGCTTCAAAAACTGCATTTTAGTATCATCTCAGAAGTTTTCATTTGGGTTGAGGTCAGGACATTGAGCTGTCCACTCCACTACTTCAAACATTTTCACCTGAAATCATTATCACTCAATTACTTGTGCATTTGGGGTCCTTTTCTAGTGAAAACTGTCATTTTAGAAACTTTTTTTTATAACGCCACTGATGTTACCACCAACAATCTACATTCAACAATCTCATGCACAACAACAACTAAAAAAAGAACTTGAAAAAAAAAACCATCAGTGATAATAAAAGAAGCAACTTAAAAAGCTCATGTTTCATTTATTCCTATTTCGTTGCAGTGTTGCAAGCTATTTGTGCAATTATAAGATCCATAAATCCTCAAAAAATAAAGACACAAACATATTTTAATTAATGTTAAGACTTATCCACATCTTCCTGACACATAATTTAAGCACAAATCTATCAGTTGGCTGTGAAAACACCAGCCAAATGCATAGGCAAAGAAGACTTTTATTCTTGCTCTAGTTGCCATAGAGACACCCAAACACACAAAATAGTGTTCTTTTTACCATCAAACGACCTTTAAAAAGTCAATGGCAGATCATAATTTTCATTAACTCTTCATTCTTAACAACTGCCCGCATAAAATATGTACAGTAGGCTTAAAGTTTTGTTCAAGAAAACAGCAGGGCTGCAAAAAAAAAAAAAAAAAAAAAAAAAAAAAAGAATAAAGGGAAAACATTTCTAAACTGCTTTTTTTTTTACATATATAAATATAGTGGAAACACAATTCTGAATCAAATTGCTAAGATTTTATTTTTAATTATGTGTATGTTTTTAGAGGAGACAAGTAAAAGGACTATTCGGTCTTGTGAAATATAGCCGTATCGATATTTTTATCTTCAAACTGAAAATTTTCACTGCCATTGTTTTTGATTTCTGTGCATCTGTCTTTCATCATATCAACTAATATCTCACAGTACATCTCACAGTTCCTGTGAACTTTGGATTTTGCTTCAGAAACAGGACTTTAACATAACCTCATACATTTTCAATTGGGTTAAGGTCAGGGCATTGTGCTGGTCACTCCATTACATCCACCCTTTTTGCCTGATATCAATGGGTTACTTGATTACTCATGTATTTGAGGAAGTTTTTTTGTTAACACTCATTTTAGAGGCAATTATTGTTTGACTTAGGAGAACACAATCTCTTCAAGCATTCTAATGTATTCAAACTCCCAATACCAAGTTCCACTAAGTTTCTCAATCTTTACAAAGAAATGGGCTTTGAATTGAGTACCTGGGGTGGTTCATAATACTGTTGATGACTACTAGATTCGGGAACTTTGCTCTAATCAGTCCTTATTTGACTTTGGGCCAGTCAGTTTGTTCCTTGGCATATTGTAACAGATTTTGCACATGCAGTTTTTTTTTTTTTTTCAAAATGGCACTTTATGAGGGCTTCATGCTGACAGCTGAGCTTTCATCAAATGTCCTCGGACTGTAACTGCAAGTACAAATCATTCAAGATCATTTTTGATCTATCTAGAGGTGATGATTGGCTAGAACTTTGCTATTCGGACTATTCTTCGATAGGTTTTAGGCGCAGTTGCTTGTTTTCTTCAATTAAGGTTTTTGTGACTACTTTAAGGCAGTTGAGTTCATTTTAGAAGAGTACTTCTGTACTTCTGTAAACGTTTTCCATTCTCAAAACTGATCTTTACTCAAATCATATTGTTCTTCTGAACATTCTTTGGAACATCCCATTTTACGTCACTATTCAGAATGTAGTATGATTTATAACAACCTGTGACACATTGCTGACTTTCTTCCTAAATAAAGGAATATTAATGGCTTTTTTTTTTTCACAGTATGAATGGATTATGTTGTTAAACGTATTTTGAACACACCCCTTCAATGCTTTAGCAAATTACTCAGAACAAGCAATGCATGTGACGTTGTTTTTTATTATTACACTACTAAAATATATCCATATAAATCATTTGATATGCACAGATATCATTCATTGATACTAATAAAAGTGTACATCATATATTGCTAGTGGTTCAAGACATATTGCTATTTTAACACGAGTATATGAGCAATTCCATGCAAGTTTTCTCCAAAATAGTGAAACCGTGTCTATATTTTTTGTGTAAACAAGTATCGTACAGTACTTTAAAAATGCTCAAAACTATCTCTGTCAGTGTTTTCAAACTATTATATTTGATTTACCAAAGTCACACCAGTAGCAATTTCACATCCGTCACATCCATTACGAAGCTTTTCCCTCATAAATGCAAAAATGTCAAATAAAATACAGTCAGTCATGTTTCTTCTGTAGTGAGCCAAATACTATTTTTTAGATTAGCATTGTTTTTTTGGGTTGTGCAGTTTAATTCACTGAATGTCTACAAAGTATGCTGTAAACTCACAGACTTTGTTACATCCGTTTCACACGTTTATTTTCCTCATTTTAAATCTAAATAAAGTTTTCAGACTGATGTTTTTCTGATCCCAGAACCCTGTGGTCAGTAGTTTTGGCAAATATCAGCAGAAGTTTCAATATAATCTTAACAGATACTTTCTCTGTGAATTTACGTTTTGAGTTTTTACTGCAAACGTCACATCCATAACGCTGGAATTGCTTATATATAAATGTGAACGTGAGTTTGAGTTTGTTAATAGAGTTAAGATTGTTCACTGGATATAAGTATCATGAGTGGGGGTTTTGTTTATGGTTTGCAGACTGATAACAAAGCTGTGAAGTTAGCTCTTAATCAGGGACTAAATATTTTTCTGGTCAAATAGTAGTCGTTCATATTACACGATTAGTCGATTTATTAAAATAAATCATAATAATGAGCCTTTAATTGTCTACATAGCCTAATAATCGCTCAAGCGTGAACACAAAGCTTGTCACAGCACACCATGATTGAGAATGTGTGAGGGAAAACCCACATTGAGCCTGCATTAACATTTTAATAAGTTATTGATGAACCCGGCTTTGTTTTCAGCGTAAGCGATGAAGTTGGAGACACTGACTTGAACATCATCTAATGCGACCACATGTTCCATCCGGATTACATGATCTCAGAATATTTGTTTTCCATATTTTTTATGTTCATTTGAAAGTAGACACTTTTCATGGTCACACGAGGAGGATTATCTCTCTTCATCAATTAATTCAAACAAGCAGGTTGAAGAGTAAAAGCAGGTAAGTGATAGTCTTTGCAAATGAGCAGATTGAAGGTTGTTCACAATGTAAACGAGGAGCTTCAGTCAGACATATAGTAAAAAGTCACTTCCCTTAATGATACTGTAGCTTGTTCATCCACAAGTTTGAGAGAAACGTCCACAGGAGAATCATTCAATGAAGAGGGGAAACATCCACGGAAGAAGTTGAGTAAAGGAGAAGGAAGGATGAGCCATCTGACATTGATTCCAACCACTGACTGACTAGAATCGCTGGGTTTTAAAGGGGAGTCCTAATGATGAGTGCAGGTGTGTCTAATTAGAATTCAGGTGATTCAGTTGATGCCACATGGGTGTGGTGAGAGGTGGCTGGAGATGGAAAGCGATGATTGGAGCAGTGGGAATGAGATGGTAAGTGAGAATGGTGATTGGTGCAGCAGGAACGAGCCTAGTCTCTGTCTGTCTGTCTGTCTGTCTGTCTGTCTGTCTGTCTGTCTGTCT
>CAIGQQ010009359.1:2055454-2072290 GCA_903798035.1 Danio albolineatus
ACCAACCAACCAACCAACCAACCAACCAACCAACCAACCAACCAAATTAACCAACAAACCAAACAATCAATCAAATTAACCAACCAACCAATCAAATTGACCAACTAACCAAGCAACCAAGCAACCAACCAGCCAATCAATCAATCAATCAATCAATCAATCAATCAATCAATCAATCAATCAATCAATCAATCAATCAATCAATCAATCAATCAATCAATCAATCAATCAATCAATCAATCAACCAATCAATCAATCAATCAATCAATCAATCAATTAATCAACCAACCAACCAATCAACCAATCAATCAATCAATTAATTAATTAAAGCATCTTAGACTTATTTGGCGACCCAAAAGCAACTTGCATGACCTCATTGTTGGCTTCCATCAAACAACTCACAGCTCTATACCATTAAGGAGATACATTTTGCATGAAAAGCCACCATTGGCATTTTCTTGAGAAATGCAGAAATCTACTTATGCCCTCCTGGCTCATAAGAAATGAAACATTTCCCTGCCGGAAAAGTGCATGTGACAAATGAAACCCTGCCCTGTAAATAAATGGCTATGATTTTAATATATATATATATATAAAACCCCTCTTAAAATGCTATAGTAAACTAATATTACAAAAGAAAATCTGTAACCATGTTAACAGTTTCCTTAATATGTACAGTGAATAATTGTAAAGGTAGTATTCCATGCATGATTTTTTTGTAGTTGTTGTTGACATTATTGTTTGTTTGCCTCATCAGTGATTAACATTTCTGTTACATCTTATTGATAAATAACGTTTACCGCATTACTTTAGTGATGTATATTACCATGGTGATGTTTTTGTCTGTGTAACAGTGGTATAAAGTGTAAATGTTAGTGCTTAAATACACTGCTGTATAAGCATTATAAAATAATTAAATATGGTAGCTTACAACAAAACTTTGCGTAGTTTCTATATTATATTCAACAGTAAAATGCTACCATTTTATTTACCCGTAAAATGTACAGCTTTATTTTTTAACAGCGTTGAACACACTGCAGAGCAAACACTGCTCTCGTTAATCTGAGGAAATGTTGTCAGCTTTCATTAGAGGCTGGAAGTGCTGAGAAGCAAGCAGTAACCTTCCCTTCAGACAGAGACTAACCACTGCAGCCTCTGCTCGCTGTTAATTAAGCCATTATTAGCTGCCACTGACGGAGAGCTAAAGTAGCTTGTTTTCATTAAGATTCATGCCAAGATTTCCATCTTTGTCACTAATCGGGCAGCTGATCTCACTCCATCTATCTTTGGGACAGCATTTCTACAATAAAGATGATTAGAGCTCTTCTCTGCAAGACACTGCTGATAATCTCACCATTTACACACTCCATTCGCACATGCCAGGAACTGTATAGTATAGAACATCTGTAAACATCCTAACATTATTTTAGTTCAACACGTTTTTAAAAGGTCTCTGGATTGTGTTTTTGATCTATTTTTGCTTTTCACATTTCAGCGTCAAACAGGGGAGTAATGACTCACTTGCTTTCTCAATGCGTGGATTACATATCCTCACAATGCATGTGCATCGATCTCGAAACATGGATTTTTGAATCATCAAAAGGTTGTTTTGGTCAAGGATTGATTTAAAATGCCAAACCGAGTAGGAATTCAATTTACGGTGGGTCTTATTATATTTATTTTTTATTCAGATATGAAGTATAAGGGAGGCATTTATGTGCAGATTCATTTCAAAATAGAATTCAAAATGATAGAATATGCTTTATTGCTCCTTGTACATGTGCAGAGTTCCCACAGTCAAAGAAAACTGTGAAACAATAGATGATTTTAAAACAGATATTTCCAAACTTATGATACATCAGCATAATATGTTACCATAAAACGGTCTATCATTCATGTAATAATAATAATAATAATAATAATAATAATAATAATAATAATCATCATCATCATCCATTCATTCATTCATTCATTCATTCATTCATTCATTCATTTTCTTTTCGGCTCAGTCCCTTTATTAATCAGGGGTCATCAGAGCGGAATGAACTGCCAACTTATCCAGCATATGTTTTACGCAGCAGATGCCCTTCCAGCTGCAACTCATCACTCATTTACACTCATATACTATGGACAATTTAATAATTAATTAAAATATATTAATAATAATTAATTTAATAATTCATATAATAAGTATTCAATAATATATATGCCATTCAATAATCTGCAATGACAGCACTCGTACAGCCTCCTCACCCTTCTGTATTACTCATGACAGCACACATGACAGCAGATCAATAAACTCAGGACAGTTTGACAAATACTGCAGCTGTTAGACAACATAATGTATATTTGAGGCTTTTTAGACGAGAATGTAGCTTTTTAGATTGCAACTATGACGAAGGGTAGTGCCTATTTGAAATATTTATAATTTCAGAGATACAGTGCGCCAGCGGCGATCAGCCTGTCACTGAGCAGAACAAATATCGTTGACGTTCTGCCACAAGATGGCGACAGAGACCACATAATATACCCTTAGAGGAGAAAAACTTCCAAACTACAGCTGATCAAATCATTATAAAACAAGTGAGTGACTAATCTAAGTCGATCTCTATCTATTGTATGCTGTATTTATACCATAGATTGGTAGTGTTTCTGGTAGTGTTTGCTTTGCTTTGCTTTTTTGGGGTTAATTATTGTGATATCCTGATTGCAGCAGAGTAAAAATCTTTGAAGACACATGGCATTTCATGCCGTTTAGCTTTATAATCTTAAAATGTCAGCAAAATCCCCTGTTTTGTCATCACTTTAGATATTACACTAGAGAATCATTCAAATACTAGGTCATGCAGTTCAGACTTTGACTCACTGACAGGTTTTGAGAAATCACGGACAGTGTGAACTGTTAAAGATGCGATCTGAGAGAATCACTGAGGAGTCGCTGACGACTTTAAGATATATGGCATGCTAAATATCTGGACCTGTAGTCCATTCTAATCATGCCATGTGAAATGTGTTCTGGATGGAAATCACATCGGCGATTACCTACAGCCAATGAGAGAGCAGCAACCACTGGTATGAGTATCTGCAGACCAGCAGGAGGTTGGAGGAGAAGTTAAAAACGCTAATTTTAAGCTTACTTGGACCCAAGAAATGGAGGAAAAACTAGTGTAAATTTGTCAGGAGCACCCGTGTTTGTTTGATGTTTCATCTGAGCAATATCACAACTGGGTTGAAAAAGGAAGAAGTTGAGGAGAAATTGCTAAATCACTTCCAAGGCCAGGTAAATAAAATAAGTACATTTTCTACCCAACTAAAGGCTTCTTTCTCGTTATGTAGATAATAACAAAATATATATTTCGTGACCTCACGTTGTTTCCATGTCACCTCTCGTGTATGTTTGGTTGTGAGACGTAGTTTGTATAAAGTTGTCAGCGAATTCTTCTTATTTTAAAGTGAGGTAGTGTGAAACACCCCTCGTCGCCGATCCATTTTGCAGTGTAAACAAAGCAGCGACGAACCGCTAGCCCAGATAGTCATGCAGTGTGAAAACATCTCTGACACGACTACTATGAAAATCATGCAGTCTGAACTCAGCCTAAAGGACAGTTTGTAAAGTAGCAATGGTTTCTGCTGTTCTGATGGTCAGCAGACTCTCCGTGTTTGATTTTCTTTTTTATATACACGATTGTGCCATCAAACTGTTATATAAACGCAATATCACGCTAATAGTAGTGCAATATGGATGTATATCGTCACTGGTAGGACACTATGGCACTCGCCCTGTGCAATGGAGTTCTCAGGTTCCTGGGCACCACCATCTCTCAGGATCTGAAGTGGGACACTCACATAGACTCTATTGTGAAGAAAGCCCAGCAGAGACTGTACTTCCTTCGTCAGCTGAGGAAGTTCAACCTGCCACAGGAGCTGCTCGTGCAGTTCTACTCAGCTGTCATCCAATCCATCCTCTGCACTTCAATCACCGTCTGGTTCGGCTCAGCTGCCAAAAACGACCAGCGAATAGTCCGGACTGCTGAACGAATCACTGGCACTACCCTTCCTACACTTCAAGACCTGTACACTTCCACAGTTATTAAAAGGGCTCGCAAAATCACCCTGGACGACTCGCACCCAGCACATTTCCTGTTTGAACAGTTACCGTCTGGCCGGCGCTACAGAGCACTGAGCACAAAAACAGCCAGGCACAGGAAAAGTTTCTTTCCTCAGGCCAACAACCTCATGAACAGTTAATATTTTTCCTATTGTGCAATAAACGTGCAATACTTTCTCATACGCACTTGTACACAGCACCTTATAATAATATACATTGCAATACTCTTCCTTAAGCATTTGTACACAGCACTTTACAACCTGTATATTTGTAACAAATCTGTACATACATTTCAACATCCAGATGTTTTTGGACTGACTGCATCTCTGTTTAGTTTCTATCGTCTTTTTTTTCTTTCTCATGTTTATTCTTTGTCACTTGTCACTTTATGTACACTGGAAGCTTCTGTAGCCAAAGCAAATTCCTTGCGTGTGTGACGCACACTTGGCAATAAAAATCCTCCAGGGATATTGCTGCATAAATTCCCGGATGCAGTAGTCAACACTGTATTAGCATTAGATACATGTAACTCTGTACGAAAAAGGCAAATCAGCTTCTAACACTGAGAGGGTTATTTATCTTTATCTAACTTTAGAATTTCAACACTTTACTCTGTATTAGCGCAACACTCGAAATTTAACACTAATGAATTTGCTGTGTTATTGTTACACACATTATTATTGTGAGTATTATAAATTCAAGTGTCCTGATAAAAACAACAACTATCCTGGATGGGACAATCTATCATACTGACCAACAACAACCCACAACCATCCAATACGATCTTACAACACAAACTAAGGCCCCGCCCTACATTTCCTCTTACTGAAGATCCACTTATATATGGTGCACATCACAATAGAGAAGAAAAGACTACAGTTCTGTTTCCTGCCGACTTTAATGCAGTGTCCAAACAAAACATCAAGAATGTCGAGAAAGGTCATAAATGTGTTTTGATCCGACTGCGCTACTGTATTGTACACAGCACTATGTCTTCTCCATCCTAATGGCGGTCAGGTATGAGACCTGAAGGGTGAGGAAGAGACGTGAATGAATGCACAATGGAGCAGAGGGTGAGCTGGGAATGTCAACGGCTCTTCGCAGCTCTGAACAGCATGATTAAACAGGTCAGGCAGCGAGCTGGACTTATTCGCTGTGTGTGTGTGTGTGTCTATGTGTGTATAATAAGACTGAGAGTGTGAGCCAGCGCATGTTTTTACAGCTCAGGATGACGGCAGCAGGCTCGCTTTGACCGATGCAGGACTGTTATGATTGACAGGAGTTTATCAGGCGAGGAGCACTACAGTTTGCTATTGCATATCTTTCTATTTCGGCATGTGACTACTGTGTTTCAAATTACGGGCTGCCCTTTTGGTTTCCGCTCAAAAGAAATGAAATGATTTTAAATAATAAGATCGTGCTGCCTGCAAATAGCCCACATGAATTAGGAGAGCTAAGAACGAGGGATGTTCAGCCTTGTTTCTTTTTTCCTCTATTATCGGTCATAAAAATAAACAAACAAATAAATAAATAAATAAATAAACAACAAATAAATCGATGAACAAATCATATGGAAGACGTTGAGATAATTAGGTAAAAATAAATGCATATTTTTAGACGTATTAATTCAAAATGCACATTAATTGGCATATTAGTCTGTTGTTGGAGACCCGCAAAACCAAAATATAACCTTTTACAATTAATAATGGGGGCTCTTTAACTTTAACATTTATATTCATATCTATCTACTGTAAAAAAGGAGTACATGCTTTTTTGTGTAGTTTTTGTAGTCATGCACAATCTGCTGGAATCATTTTTCTTTTATTTTTAGTGTACTATTAATGTTTGATGAACAAACGGTGCATAATTTGGTACATAATTGAACTAGTTTTTTTAACCCTACGCATTGTTTACAATCGAATATAATTTACTCTCCTAATTCACGCAAAACACAAATGGCGTTTAGGGAAATGTATGTATACATGGAAATTTAGGCTCATTCACCAGCATCTGCTTCCGTCGGCTTCAGCTGATTACATTCGCATGCAGGTGTCCTCCCACAATGCGTTGTGTTTCAAACAAACACAGCCATCACAATGAACCGCACACAGGGTGAAGCCGCTTAATGGGAGCTGTGGAGAGTTTACAGTTCGCTATCTGCATTCATTAACAGCGCACTTCATCATTTTTACATACATTATCATTTATGAAAGAGGAGCTGCTTCTGAAGACGTGGGTCATGTAATGCTCTCATAAAGCAGGCTCTGCACAGCAAAACTGTGACCGCAGCAGATAACGAATGGTCACAGTGAAACCACAACCCTCTATTTTACTTAACTAAACCAATAAATGTCGCTACACACTTGACCTTACATTAAATACAATCATACGCAAGATGGTTCCGCTTTTTCCTTAGCACATTAATCACACATGCTTTATTTTGAGACTCAAAGTGTAAACACATTTTTCACGATTATGTTTTTATATAATCTAATCTGGACGATAGTTTTCTTATTTGAACATGTTCACGTTATCAGAGCTATTAGAACTACTGAGACCATTTTGATCTGCAAGGTGACACGGTGGTTAGCACTGTTGTTTCACAACAAGAGGGTCGCTGTGAGTCTTGGCTGGGTCGGTTGGCATTTCTGTGTGGAGTTCCCCATGTTTGCGTGGGTTTCTTCCGGGTGCTCCGGTTTCCCCCACAGTCCAAAGACATGTGCTATAGGTGAATTGAATAAACTAAAATGGCCATGAGTGCTGGGTTGCAGCTGGAAGGTCATCTGCTGTGTAAAAGATTAGCTGGATAAGTTGGCGGTTCATTCCGCTGTGGCCACCCCTGATAAATAAAGGGACTAAGCCAAAGAAAAATGAATGAATAAATGAATGAATGAATTAACTTTTGTTAAAATAAAACCCATATACTTTACCTACAGATACATTACTTGACACCATTTTAAACACTGTTGGAGTTTCAAAGGTTCCAGTGCATGTTCAAAATTGGTTTGGAGTCAAATCAATTCAAAGTTTTATTTAGCTCAAACAGAGAAACCAAGAGTCAAATATGCTGCGCAGGAGAGGTTCAACTCTGACTCTTATTCCAGAGACACTTCCTTTTATACCACCGTTGTTTACTATATCTGACTCCTTCCTCTTTCTTGTCTTCTGTCCATTTTCTCTTAACGGTTGACTTTTTAAGGAGCATGTACACACAGCTCATACATCTGGTCATTTCTCAGAATTCTCTGCACTTTTCATGAACCCATACCCTTATGACAGGATGTGCTGTTCTCAGCATTTCTGCAACACTTCTCTTTTACCGATGTACATCATTATGGCAGTTAACCCTTCTGACAATCTCACAATGATTAACACTTTAGGTTGATTATTAAAGCCTGAGGCATTATAAATAAGATTCACTCAACTTCAATTTGTTTGCGACATGCAATTATTCAGTTTAAATTGGTCCATCATTGGACAAAGACACATTGGACAAAGACAAAATGAGCAAAATTTTCACCAACTATGAATTCCTTATGTAATTGATGTGAAGTAGAGATAGCTGATCACACACGCGTGTTTTGGTCAAGTTCTGGCAATTGTTATTTATTTTCTTTTCAAATGTTTTGCATATATCTGTTGACCCTTGCCCTATCGTATGAATATTTGGTCTATTTACAGATCCCAGTTTAGACAATAATACCAAAAGTATGATTTCTTTTAACATTAATTGCTAGACGTCTGATACTGCTTAAATGGAAGGACAAATTTTCTCCAACTTTTGATCATTGAATTAGAGATCTTATGTTCCATCTTACAATGGAGAAGATTCGGTGCTCCACCAAAGGTTGTACCAAAATTTGGTCACACTTTATTTTGATGGTTCATTTGTTGAATTTAAGTTATTCATTCATTCGTTCATTCATTTGCTTGTCGGCTTATGTTTTTTGTTTTGTTTTTCTTGCACCTCACAGAGCATGCAACACAACATATTCCAACATTACTCGAAACACCCATGCCCGTTTTTCCTTAGCGGAAGCACCTCCTTCCCTTTCTAGGGAACTTCAACACTGCGTCTAACCAGAACGCTAGGGGATCACCTCTTTTATACGCGTCTTGAAGCACATGTGAAATCAATCTAATGAAATTAAGCGGTGACGTCAGACCAGAGAGTATAAAAGGCCCGCCCTAAACACTCATTGATAACTTCTTTGCTTTCAAGAAGCACGCACATGAATACCCTCTTGCTGTGACCATTCATTACTGACTTTGCATACACAAATACAAAAAAACTGACAAACTTACCCTTTAGTGGAAAAAATATGGCAGAAAGAAACTTTAAATGCTGTGTGTCTCCTTGTCCCTGTCTTATTGTGGCTGGTGACACACATGAAATGTGTTTAAGGTGTTTGGGAGAGGAGCATGCGCTGGCAGCATTTGAGAATGCTGCATGCGTGCATTGCGATGCTCTCTCCCGTAAAGTGCTGCGTAATCGACGGGCGTTCTTCGAGAAGACGCCCGCGGCTCGCGCTCCTCGTGGTTCAGGTCCCGCTCATGCCGAGGCTGAGCATAGACTTCGATCATGGGGATCGCAGTTAGATCTTGTAGACGAGATGGAGACGGACCTGGTCCTTTCTCTGCCTGTGTCTATGAGATGTAATCCTCCCTCGGGAGCGTCGGAAGCACGCTCTGCGGCTACTTCCGCGTCTCATGAGGGGGCGGCTTCCTCCGTTGCCGACGAAACGGACGTGCCGACGCAGCGTAGGCAAAGAGGGGCGGGGCATCTGCCTCCCCAGTCAGTAGAATATAAGGAGTTAGTGGAGGTTGTTTCACGTGCTGCTGACAGATTTGATATTATAGACTGGCAGCCAGCACATGAACAGCAACAGCTGCGTTTTACGGGTATGCTGGATGAAAGAATATTACCCAGCAGAATTGATCCTCCACTGAGGGACCTCCCCTTTTGTCCCGAACTGCACGATGCTGTCACAAAATCATGGAGTAATCCTTACTCAGCTCGTTTAATGACACCTAGAACGGTTATTTATTCAGCGGTTCGTGGGCTGGGGGAAATAGCATGTAAAAATATGCCAATTATAGAAGAAGATTTAGCACGTCATCTTCGCCCTGATTTAACATCAGCTAGGGTCCCTTCTTTGTCATCTAGACCATTAAGAGTCACCTCTAGTCTAGTTGGCAAAGCATATATGACGGCTGGTCAGTCTGTTGGATGCTTGCACACTATGTCAGTGTTGCAAGCATATCAGGCTGACCTACTCAAAGAGTGTTTGGATGGTGGGGGAGCAACGCCCGATCAGCTTCGAGAAGCTCTTCGGGCGTCAGACTTAGCTCTGAGAGCTACTAAGGAGGTGGCCTGTAATATGGGGCGCTCCATGGCAACCCTGGTTGCCACCGAGCGGCACCTCTGGCTGACGCAAGCAGAGGTGTCAGAAACTGATAGAGTGATCTTTATGGATGCGCCAATATCAAGCGCAGGGCTATTCGGCGACGCCGTCGATCGCGTCGCCGATTCCTTCAACAAAGTAAAGAAGCGCTCTGGCTCCCTCAGGGGCTTTCTCCCCCCCGCGATCAAAAAGTCGGGGGGCTGCTAAAGAACAGCCCCAGCCGTCAACAAGCTCCTCATATCAAGCGGTGCAAAAGGAGAGCGTCGCTTTTCGGGCTCCCCCTCAAAAAAAGAGGGCCTGGAGAGCACGCTCTCAGCCTGAGCCTTCCTCGAAACTACCCACAAGGACGGTAGTAATTTCGAGGAAGGCGAAGGATAAAAGGAAGTCCCGACGTGTTGGGAGTCAGGCTTCCCAGGGCCCCCCCTGTTCATCGGGAGCACCATTCGGTGCCCTCCCTGAACCAGGGTCCGATGAGAAAAGGGCAGACCACCTCACCACTTACAGTGGTGGGGGGCTCTATGTCTCCCGGGGTGGGCATTCCTCAGTGTCTGAGGGCATTGGGGGCCCCACCCCCTCTTCGGAGGGCCCAAAAGCATCCAGAGGCCAGTCTCGAGAGACTGGTACCCCTAGCACATTTTTTGGCAGCGTGGAAACACCTGCCGATGGTGTCTCAGGGGGTCCTGTTCACGGTGGAAAACGGCTACAAAATACAGTTTTGTGCATGCCCACCTCACTTAAATGGTGTTACACCCACCGTAGTGAAGCCAGAACAGGCTCTGGTTATGGAACAGGAAGTACTGGCTCTGTTAAGAAAAGGCGCGTTAGAGCGTGTTCTCCCACTCGACAGAGAATCGGGGTTTTACAGCCAGTATTTTATAGTTCCCAAAAAGGATGGGGGACTACGTCCCATATTAGATCTGAGAAATCTAAATCGGTCCGTCAGGGCCCTCAGGTTCAAGATGTTAATCATCAAAAATGTGGTGTCACAAATTCAGCCCGTGGACTGGTTTGTCACAATAGACCTGAAAGACGCATGCGTCCATATATCCATCCTTCCCCAACACAGGAAGTACCTCAGGTTCGCTTTCGGGGGCGAAGCGTTCCAATATCGGGTTCTTACATTCGGCCTAGCTCTGTCACCTCGAACCTTCACCAAAATAGTCGAAGCAGCACTAGCTCCACTTCGTATGCAGGGTATACGTATCCTAAACTATATAGACAATTGGCTAATTCTAGCTCAGTCTCACGATATGGCAGTTCGACATCGAGATGTCGTTCTCACCCATATCAGAAGGTTGGGGTTTCGGCTGAACACCACAAAGAGTGTGCTTGTTCCAGCCAGGACGACCACTTTTTTAGGTGTGCTATGGGACTCCATGACGATGTGAGCACGTCTGTCCCCGCCACGAATCGCTTCGATTCAGTCAGCCATACACAGAGTCAAATTAGGCCAGGTCATCACTGTGAAACAGTTTCAAAGATTGTTGGGCCTCATGGCAGCAGCAACCAGCGTGGTTTCGTTTGGCCTGCTGTACGTGAGCCCCCTGCAGTGGTGGCTCAAATCCAGGGGGTTTTCCCTCAAGGGGAATCCTTTCCGCATGATCAAGGTTTCGCGGCGCTGCCTTCGAGCCTTAGCGATGTGGAAAAAGCCCTGGTTCCTGTCTCAGGGCCCAGTGATGGGAGCTGTTTGTCATCGCGTAATGCTTATGACAGATGCTTCCCTCACGGGCTGGGGAGCAACCCTGAGGGGACTCCCCGCAGCAGGACAGTGGGGAGAACAACATCGCTCTTGGCACATAAACTGCCTGGAGATGATGGCTGTGTTTCTGGCCTTAAAACACTTTCTCCCAGATCTAAGGGGCCGTCATGTTCTAGTCCGTACGGACAACACATTGGCGGTCGCTTACATCAACCATCAGGGGGGTCTGAGGTCTCTGCTGCTATGCAAGCTGGCACATCGGATCCTCCTGTGGGCCCAGAACAAAATTCTGTCTGTCAGAGCAATGTATGTTCCGGGCCACCTGAACATGGGAGCAGACCTCCTGTCGAGACAGGGGGTGAGATCAGGGGAATGGAGACTTCACCCCGAGGTGGTGGAGACCATTTGAAAAAGGTTCGGGAGAGCGCAGGTAGACCTGTTTGCTTCCCAAGCGACCACACAGTGCATACTATGGTTTTCTCTATCGCATCCAGCCCCACTGGGACTGGATGCCATGGTACAGACGTGGCCGAGGCTACGTCTGTACGCTTTTCCCCTGGTTGCTCTGCTCCCAGGAGTCCTGGAGAGGGTCCGTCAAGACGGAGTCCAGTTATTGTTGTTAGCCCCGTTTTGGCCAACGAGAATTTGGTTCTCAGACCTCATAGCCCTGCTGGCGGGTCTCCCGTGGGAGATACCCATCAGGAGGGACTTTCTGTCCCAGGCGGGAGGGATGATACTTCATCCTCGCCCCGACCTCTGGAAACTGTGGGTGTGGCCTCTGAGGGGGCCCACCTCATAGAGTTTGGTTTGTCAACCGAGGTTGCTCAGACCATACTAAGCTCCAGGGCTCCCTCCACAAGGAAGCTTTATGCCCTCAAATGGGCTCTCTTTTCAGCTTGGTGCAAAGAACACCAGCTGAACCCAGTCAGTTGTCAGATAGCCTCAGTGCTGGAATTTCTCCAAGATCGCCTGTCTGCTGGGCTGGCTGCATCCACTCTAAAAGTGTACGTGGCAGCCATAGCGGCTTATCGTTCTCCCCTAGATGATGAGTCACTAGGGCAGGATCCGCTAATTCGTCGCTTCCTCCGTGGAGCCATAAGGCTAAGGCCTGTCAGCACACGCAGAGTACCGACGTGGGACTTAACATTGGTGCTTGAGGGCATCTCTGTTCCCCCATTTGAGCCATTACAAGAGGCGTCAGATAAATTTCTGACATTAAAAACAGCTTTTTTGTTAGCTATTTCTTCCCTAAAAAGGGTTGGTGACCTCCAGGCCCTGTCGGTTGCACCTTCGTTTTTGGAGTTTGCTCCGGGCATGACTAAAGCCTTTCTTTACCCCAGACCGGGGTATGTACCGAAGGTTCCCACTCATGTGGCGAGACCTGCTGTGCTACAGGCCTTTAATCCGCCCCCATTTCAGTCGTCGGACCAAGAGAGACTAAATCTGCTCTGCCCAGTTAGGGCTCTGGATACATATGTCCACAGGGTTGCTAACTGGAGAAAGAGTGAGCAGTTACTGGTCTGCTTTGGATCCTCAAAGAGGGGGAGTCCAGCCAATAAGCAGACCATAAGTAATTGGATAGTTGAGGCTATCACGATTACATATAAGGCCGCTGGACAGACAGCACCTAAGCTTGTCAGGGCCCACTCTACGAGGGCTGTAGCGGCCTCAAAAGCTTCGATTTCGGGCTCTGCCCTTTCGGATATTTGTTTGGCGGCAGGGTGGTTGACGCCACATACATTCGTGCGTCACTACCAACTTGATATAGACCCCTCACCAGGGTCCTCTGTTCTCACTGCATAATGTGCGTTCACAGTCAGCAGTGAGTCTGGCCTAGTGGGTATTGCGTTCCCCTAGCGTTCTGGTTAGACGCAGTGTTGAAGTTCCCTAGAAAGGGAACGTCTCAGGTTACGTATGTAACCATAGTTCCCTGAGAGGGAACGAGACACTGCGTCTTCCGCCATACTCTCTCCTGCCTGTTACTTCTTTCAAGCAAAAATTTGAAGTTATCAATGAGTGTTTAGGGCGGGCCTTTTATACTCTCTGGTCTGACGTCACCGCTTAATTTCATTAGATTGATTTCACATGTGCTTCAAGACGCGTATAAAAGAGGTGATCCCCTAGCGTTCTGGTTAGACGCAGTGTCTCGTTCCCTCTCAGGGAACTATGGTTACATACGTAACCTGAGACGTTTTCCAGGTACAGAGTTAATGGCGGCCGTCAATACCAATAAGAACCCCTCTGATTTTAAGAATGTAAATATTCTTTCTTTTTTTTCAGACATAAAATGGGGCGGTGTGATGCCGTTTCTTCTCGCGCTTACCCGGCCGACCGCCTCGTGTGGACGACTTTACCACTGCAACAGTCTGTCTCATTAGCTCGCCGTGTTCGTCAGCGGACTCGAGGACCACCACGACGACGCCGGGGTTCGAGTCCGGCGAGGAGCAGTTTCAGAAATGCAGATAAGACAAACACAGAATCCATATAACGAAGTAAACCAGTAAACAACAGGGTGAGAACGCGGTGAAGTCTGAAAATGTGGTAAACATGAAACGAGGGGCTATTGTTTTATTCTGGATTGCTTTTTTGAAAGCCGTTGGTTGGGTTTAGGGAAGCGTGTGGGTGGGTGGGTCGATCGATAAGATTTTGGCTGGGTTTAGGGAAGGGGGAGGGTGGGTCAGTCCGATCGGATGGTCAGCCAGTCGTTCATTCAGCCAAAAACGGTCGGCCGACAGCGGCCTCTGGTGGGTTTACACGAGAACGGCAGGCGTGAACGGCACTCGCGAGAGACGTTTGAGATCTAAAAAAACATGTCCGTAGCGCCCTCTGGTGGACGTGCCAAAGCAAAAAGTGCAAAAAGACATATCTGACGGGACGTATTCTGCGGCCTCCAGAAACGTTCTCGGGACTACATTCTCAGAATGAGCCTGGGTTGCATAAATGTTTATTAGTCACAGAGATTTTGCACTGCAGTAATGCAAAAGCCAATGGGAAAAACCAATAGGGATCTTGTTGAGGGGAAAACTTTAACGTTAATATAGTAAATATACCAGTATGTTAATACTTTGATTAAGACATAAATCTGTATTTGAGCAATTCCATGCAAAATGTCAAGCTTGCCATGAAAAAAAAAAAAAAAAAACGTCTTCACCAATGTACCGAAACCCTACATTTTTTTTGCATAGGCTTGTATTTTACAGTACTGCAAAAATACTAAAAAATATCTCTGTTAATGTTTTCAAACAATTATATCTGATTCACCAAAGTCACACAAGTTGCGATTTCACATCCGTCACATCCATAAAGAAGAGGTGTCACCTCCATAACCAAGCTTTTTCCCCATAAAAGCAAAAAATATGAAATAAAATAAAATCAATAGTTTATGTTCTATAGTGAGCCAACTCTTCTCGTTTTGATTAGCATCGCTTCTTTTGGGTTGTGGAGTTTAATTCTCAGAATTTCTACATAGTAAGTTGTAAACTGTAAATTTTTTGGTCACATCCAACCAACGCTGTTCAATAAACTTTGTGACATCATACAATCGCATGAAAATACTGAACTAAGCCCATCACATTAGTCAGTTTATTAGTTGTGGTTATCATAGGAAATGCACCTACACATGGAAAATGTAATGGTAACACTTTACAATAAGGCTCATTAGTTAATGCATTTACTAGCATGAACTAACCATGAACAACACTTGTACAGAATTTATTAATCATAATTGAACATCCAAGTCCATGCTTGTTAACATTAGTTAATGCACCATGAGTTAACTAACAATGACAACACAGGCTCATTGTGAAAACGTAGTCCCACGAATGTTTCTGGAGACCGCACATTACGTGGTCATAGGTACGTAAGAGCTGCGTTTCATTTTTTAAACGAACGCTACGGGGCGGTGTGACGCCGTTTTTTTTTCGTGCTTACCAGCCGACCGCTTGCCTCGTGTGAACGACTTTCCAGCTGCAACCAGTTTGTCCCATTAGCTTGCCGTGTTCGGCAGCGGACTCAAGACGCAGAGAGGAGTTGACCATGATGACAGGGTTCGAGTCCGGTGAGGAGTGCTTTCAGAAAACAGGTGAGACAAAAACAGAATCAAAATAATGAAATAAACCAGTAAATAACAGGGTGAGAATGTGGTAAAGTATGAAAATGTGGTAAAAAATGAGACGAGGGCTTTTATTTTATTCTGGATTGCTTTTATGAAAGTTGTTGGTTGGGTTTAGGGAAGTCTGTGGGTGGGTGGGTCAATCAATAAAATTTTGCTTGGGTTTAAGGAAGGGGGAGGGTGGGTCAGTCGTTTAGATGGTCAATCAGTCATTCAGCCAGCCAGCCAGCCAAACAGTCAGCCAACAGCGGCCTCTGGTGGGTTTACGCGAGAACAGCAAGTATTAACCTCGCGAGAGACATTTGAGATCTTAAAAAGCATCCGCAGCGGCCTCTCGTGGATTTGCGAAAAACAAAAAGTGCAAAAGGACGTACCTCACGGGACGTATTCCGCGGCCTCCAGAAATGTACTCAGGACTACGTTCTCAGAATGAGCCTGGGATGAACAAAGAACAACTGTATTTTCATTAACTAACTTGAACAAATACTGTAGTAAATGTATTGTTCATTGTTTGTTCATGTCAGTGAACACATTAATTAACATAAACTAATGAACCTTATTGTAAAATGTGGCCAATGTATTTTACAAGACCAAATGGTTTAGCAAATATATATTTTAGTCAGAAGTATTACATTTGACTGTTTAGTTTGAAATTCAGCAGAAAAACAAATGCAGAGAAACACTGACAGCAAAATACAAATACCTTCATAACTTAAAAAAAAAAAAATAAATTGACAGACGGATAACAGGCCTATGAAATGTACAGTAAGTTATGCACTGTATAAACATTTCAAACACATTAAACAGTGCAAGGAGTCCATCAAATCAGAAATCCTCATGGTTTTCCTTGGCCAGGAAAAGTTGTTGTCAGTATAAAAGTGAATTTGAAACATTGAACTAGGATACTAACTTCCGTTTTGGCCTAAGAAATATGTTGTCACTGCAGCACTCTATCAAATGTAGTACCTACTGTACTCAACAAGCACTGAATTATCATGAGAGAGGGCAATGGTGTTTGTTATGCAATTTTTAAGAACATCCTGGCCATTCTTTCCCATATAAAAGTAAACGAAGAACAGGAGCTTCAAATGTAGTCCATATGACTCATTTATTACAATGTATTCCAGGTTTTCTGAAGAGCCATCACAAAAGTTCACTGAAAATCTTCCTGCTGCCGTTATGCTGAAAGTTCATGAGACATTGTGTCTGATTCATGAGTGAATCACTCTTTTGAGTCAGATCTGGTTTTAACGAATCCGTCATTCTAGCTCGCAAAATCAGACTGCGTTATTATTAGCGCACAAACTGGACTGATTCAAAACTCACTGACTTTATGATCTGGTCACAACTGGTCACTGGAGGGGAAGATTATCTGTGAAATCAATTGATTACAGAGAACATTAAATATACTCTAGCACATAAATACTACACTTGCATAACACTGGTAATATCTGCGCTTTCTAGATAGACAGACAGACAGACAGACAGACAGACAGACAGACAGACAGACAGA
>CAIGQQ010009359.1:2087290-2101808 GCA_903798035.1 Danio albolineatus
TCCTCGTTGTCTGAGTTTCACAAGCGCGCCTGCACGCTTCCCACGCCGGCGCTTCAGAACGCGCTTGAGTAGCATCGCGGCTCCTCCGACAACAATGTCCAACAGAACATCAGATAAGTCCAAGTCTGGAAAAGTATTTGGTGGTGTATGCGTCCGGATGTCCAACAATTCGTCTCTGGTGAAACTAATTGTAGGAATGTGACTAAAAACAGGACAAACTAACAAAAATACGACGAAAACTGCAGAGCGCGTCACGGAGGCAGCCATCAACGCCGGCGCCATCTTGAATCAAGGAATCAAGGAATCTTGAATCAATGTCACGTTCCATCCTTCCCTCATTCGTAAACAAAAACCCCAAGATACTTGAACTCCTCCACCTAGGGAAAGGACTTTCCACCTTTTTCCAGTGGAGCCCTATGGCCTCGGACTCTTAAAACTAATCAACAACACCTATTCTTGTCTTAGAACAATTTTAAAATACTTTTACCACTTCAAATTGCGACTACTGTATATCTCTTTATTTAAATAAAGCTGCATTCTACTATACCCAGTTTAAATATTTAGAGAGACAGAACAGTATGAACATTTTGGAGCAATTTAAACAATCACAATGTGAAGATTTCCTCTACAGTAATGCATTGTTTGCAAGGGCATACTCAACATTGCCAACAAAATACATTATATCCAACTTGATTTGCATTCATTCAAGTATACAGCAGGCCAATTAAATTGTTTAAATTATACAGCAGCACAAACAATAGCAGTTTTGCAGATTTGCTGCCATATATAGTGTAGCACATAACATCCATGACTTGAGACTGGGAGAAGGCTGGAGATATCATACATCTGTGCCAAACAGATCTACCTGTAAAACTGATAAATACATTATCAGCCAGGGATTTTACCCGTAGAGTAACTTGTTCAGAAAACACTAGGTGAGTGGGTGAGCGCCACTTCTTGTATTTTTTTATTTATTATTTCAGGGAGTGTATTTTATTGGTGTTGCATACGCTGAAGATTTCGGTTTCTTTTTCACATTTTTATTTTTATTAGTGAGCTTAGAGGGGATCTTGTGTTCTAGTTTAGGTGGTTTTTGGTTTTGTTTAGTTCTTTGATTTGGCACCACTCTAGTTCCTTTTCCCCTGTAATTTGATTTGATCTGTTTGTTTATTTCTAAAATCCATTGTACAAAGCGCACATGAGTCTCTTTGTTGGCTTTATCATTATTTTTCCTCATAGAGGAATAAACAAATTAATTGTTAAAATTGTGTCCTTGTTTTCTTCCCTTCAGTGATAATATAATATTCTAAATGTTACGTTTAATCTCCCTATAAAATCGTAACACCAACATCTGGTGAAAATTCAAGTCAACAGCACCTTTAGAAATGTGTTTTCTGAAAAAATGGTGACGTGTTGAATACTTATTTCCCCCACTGTATAGTTTTCATTCACAGTTACTCAAAAAAAAAAAAATAAATAAATAAATAAAAAAATAGGGGCTGTTTTAACCGAAGTTTGGGTCAAATATTGTCAAAACCAACAGTTAACAAACATGTAATTTTAATTGTTATCAAAATGTTTGGGTTTGTCCAAAATCCAGCTTATCACTTTTAGATTACAGCATATTTGAAGTGGATCAAAACCTTTAATCAAAGTTGTCTTAAAACTAATTAACAACACGCATTCTTATCTTAGAACAATTTTAAAATACTTTTGACTGCTGTATATCTCTTTATTTAAATAAGTTGCATTCTACTACACCCAGTTTAAATATTTAGAGAGAGAGAGAGCAAAATGAACATTTTGGAGCAATATATACAATCACAATGTGAAGATTTCCTCTACAGTAATGCATTGTTTGCAAGGGCATACTCAACATTGCCAACAAAATACATTATATCCAACTTGCATTCATTCAAGTATACAGCAGGCCAATAAAATAGCTTAAATTATGCAGCAGAACAAACAATAGCAGTATTGCAGATTTGCTGCCGTATATACTGTAGCACATAACATCCATGACTTGAGAACGGGAGAAGATATATCGTACATCTCTGCCAAACAGATCTACCTGTAAAAATGATCAATACTTTATCAGCCAGGGATTTCCATCTCCATTCCGCATGCCGTTGGTCGGCCGATAGACAGAGGTTATATCCCAACAGCCATTGTCAACCGTTTGCCCTGTCATTTGTCATCATTTGTTCTAGTTTGTGCTTGCTTGTTCAGTCCGGCCTAATTTAAAGACTCAACATGCATAGATCGACCCCTGGAATCCCACTGAAGATATGCAGTTAACCTGCTCACCCATGTAAACAGCAGAGTGTGCTACGCTATATGTGCTTCTGCTAGCATGGCAATTATGCTAGGCAAACACAAAAATGTCCAAATGATGAGACCTGAATAATCCTCTGAAACAAAAGGTTCTCTCTCACTTTGATAAGTGTTGCTCTTAAAGTGTTTGCTGCATCACCATAGCTACTAAACAGAGGAAAGAACACACTGTACTTGAGCACTGGACAAACTATCACATCAAACAATTGTGTCTGGATTCGCAGACCCCCTTTTTCAAGGATTTTTGGATTTGCATGGAAGCTAAAGCTAATTAGGAACACCTTTAGCATTTAATTTTGCATACAGTTGCTAATTTAGCATCTAGCTTCACAACTCGCTCTCTACACTATAGTATGAGTCAAGAAACATTCAAATTTGAGAAGATCAAGAGGTTGTGATCGATTTTAAGAATGAAGGAACACATACAGTAGGCTGTGTTTACAATAGTGTACTACAATAGGCCTAATTTTCTAAGGCTACATTCACACTGTGTTGCTAAGCTATTATATTAGACTCTATATGCAATTATATATGCTATTATATTATACACTCTGTGTTGTTCACGTTCACACTATAGGAATGTTTTGCCAACACTAACATCATGCTGCTTCTGAAAATGCTTTATAATATTACTGACTGTTTAGCAAAATTTTAGACTCCATTCTTATTTTATTAAACTGTATTGTATTATTTGTGGACAGTCATATGTAATATTAAACAGAAGTAATACAATTGCTGTTAACCAATAAAGCCGCCAATATTTATATCATCTCGGAGTGTAGATAACAACATGTAAAATACTATAGTAATTTGTACTAAATACTGTAGTGTTTTGAACCCTATAGTAAAAATTGAATCTGTTGTGGTAATACTATAGTCACTATGGTAATACATCAACTATAGTAGCAAATGAATTATTCAATGCTGTACTTAGTTTTCTACAATTATATGATACTATAATACACCACAGTTTACTGTAGTAAAAACTAATGCACACAACAGTACTAATTAAATTGTATCAGTATAGTTAATACTACAGTATGCTGAAGCATTCTATAACAAAGTGCTGTAAACTATAAAATATATACATACAGTATAGTATAGTATGGTTCGAAACTATAGTATTTCCTATAAAATATTATATTATTATTATTTTTTTTTTGTAGTTAAAACACTATCCTTCTTCGTTGAGTTACATCAACACTGAATATATATTTACTCTTTTTTCCTGGGATGTTTTTAATTAAATTATTTAGTGAATGTTTTTACTAACCACACATATCCACGTTTTTTTCCCTCGCATGTTCTTGAACATGATGCTTTTTCTCAGTTGTACATACAGTAGACACTGGTTAAATGACTGTGATTAATCAAATGCAGAATCTCATGATTATTAAATTACAACAGCTGGGTTCCAGAAGTAACATCTCTATTTATTTACTCCATAGGGTCAGATTTTTAACAATACACTTTAAAGACTGACATCTTCTAAATGCTTGAGGTTTTTAATTATTGTTAATAGATTATACAGTACACGCTTTTGATGAACCTGCCTGTTCACATTAGTATATCTTGCTTTTAAAATTGGTGGAATATATATTGACCAACAATATATATGACCAACAATTTTAGATTAAGTTTTTATTTCCTTATCATTTTTACTTTTGTGTCATTTACAATATCCCTTAATAAAACTGTTATGTTATTTCTGTTAAAATAAAATTGTTTTAATGTCATGATTCTTTTCATAGCTAGCTGGTACTTTCGATTTTCAGTTCACATTAGCGCAGCGACAAGTTCATAGTTACCATTTTTCTTTTATAAGTGATTGTCTACATGCTATCATGTTTAATTTCTCATTGATATGCAAGCAAATAACCAAATAAAAGGTTTCAAGAAATTTATAAAAAAGGAATTGATTTCCTTCCTGTTACATGAGAATTTTAGCTTCCTATCACTAACTTCAAGATGCAAAATGGAGGCAAACCCTCCCAAATAAAGGCAATTTTACTTTTACTAAATTATTATTATTTTTTAACAAATATATATCAACAAACCATTAAGGTCTCTAGATTCACCTAAAGAAAATTAATCTTTTAAGAGATTTTATAGCTTTTTGTATAGTTAGTATCATACCTGTCAACCCTCCCGTATTTCCCGGGATTCTCCAGTATTTTACAGTTCTATCCCGCCATCATCCCGTAAAGGTGTTTTCCCGTATTTCTCCCATATTTTCAGTCGTTCTGCTGTCAATAAACATTAAAGAGCCGATCCTCCCTATACGCAACCCATCCCGCCAAACCACCAGGGGCTGCCCCTTGCTCCTAAATGTGAATCTGTTCTGTGCTTTCGGTTTATTTAGGCATGAAACACTCTGAAATAAACATAAAAATGGTGGGATTCCCTTTCCTTTTCATTACAGGTGCCTTCGCTCCTCCTATGCGATCCTCAAAACTGTCATATAGAGGTCTGTGACTGTCAGCTGACGCGTCCGTAATGATGAATAGACGCTGTTTCCCAAACGGATTCTGTACACTCGATTAGAAGCAGAGCGAAAGTGGATACTGGGTTTTGAGTGTGTTTGAACAGACATATACACATAATTAATAATAATAACATCTAAAGATGTCGATCTTGATGGTTTTTTTTTTTCAAACACATCTAATTTTGTCCCAAATGAGCATAAAACGTTAGGAAAACAATCGAATGCTTTCATTATAACGATAGATGTAAACTTATGTTATTTATAACAGAGACACCTCTGTTATTTAATGTAATCAAACAAAAAATCTAAATAAATGAGATTCATTAACTGCTCTTCATTCAGAATGTGTAACATACAGTGAAGAAAAGATTAATAATATTTGATAACTTGATTCTATTTCTTTATAATAGCTCATTTTAATAAGCTAAACTGTTTGCTAATGTATTATATTAAATTTTCTTTTGTAAATAATAATATTAATTATTAATTAATAATAATAACTTTTTATTTACATTGTAACAGGTCCAGAAGGACATATGTAATATGGGGAAGATCCTTTATTTTCACATCCCAATGTTGACAGGTATGGTTAGTATACTAAGCTGCTGGTGTTCAAATACCTTGCAAGTACATAAATCATGGAAAATTAGGAAATAATGTGTTAATAAGTTAATAAATCAAGGTTATTTGTCTTGTTTAATGTTTCTCAAATGTTTGTTATTCATAATACCCCATCTTAAAATAACCCTCTTACTGATATTTACTTTAAAGTAAAATAAAATTGTTTTAATGTCATGATTCTTTTCAAAGATAGCTGGTTTGGATTACAGCTTTGATGATTTAAAAAAAAACTTTTTACAAAATAAAAAAAAGCCAACCAGTTTTGTTGAAAAAGTAAACAAACACTCATGCACTTTATGCCAGAATGGTGTGAATGCAAACAATATATACATGTCTTTATACTATATGTGACCCTGGACCAAAAAAAAGTCCTTAGTCGCACAGTTATATTTGTGTGAAATGACAAAAGTGCACAAAAATCTATAGAATTTTAAATAAAAATCATCTTCCATGAAGACATATTTCAGTAAATATTTCAAAATCACATTTATGAGGAGTAACATGCATTGCTGAGCACAGCTTTCAAGTCAATTTTCCCAATATTTAGATTCAACCCTTAGATAAGATGTTCAAATAGCTGTATCTTAGCAAAATAGTGTCCTGTCACAACAAACCAACCATCAATGGAAAGCTTATGTATTTGGATGTTTAATTTCCAGGGGGCGCCACGGTGGCATAGTGAGTAGCACGTTCGCCTCACAGCAAGCAGGTTGCTGGTTCGAGCTTCGGCTGGGTCAGTTGGCATTTCTGTGTGGAGTTTGCATGTTCTCCCCGTGGTTGCGTGGGTTTCCTTCTGGTGCTTCGGTTTCCCCCACAAGTCCAAAGACGTGGTATAGGTGAATTGGGTAAGCTAAATTGTCTGTAGTGTATAAGTGTGAATGAGTGTGTATGGATGCTTCCCAGAGATGGGTTGCAGCTGGAAGGGCATCCGTTGCGTAAAACAAATGTTTTGTTGGCGGTTCATGCCGCTGTGGCGACCCTGGATTAGTAAAGGGAATAAAAAGAAAATGAATGAATGAATGAATGAATGAATGAATGTTTAATTTCCAAAATAAGGACCATTATGACTAGTTTTGTGGTACAATATGCTGTAATATATAATCTTATTCTAAAGTATATGCAATGTAGCCTACAAGATAGCATGCAAATTAGGCAAGAACCTGTATTTCAATGTCAATGCGTAAGCCTAAAGGTTAAATAAACAGGGCCAAATAGACCTTTTAAATTATTCATGTAAATTCCCGAGCGATGAACGGCAAAGTCAGGCATGACGAGGTGATCATGGATGGATGCCATGTGCTCAGCGGTCCCATAAGAGAGATCTACATCCGCCTGTCAATTATTATTATCATTTATGAAGCGCAACGAGCTGATTCAGCACAGGACAGTCTATATAAAACCACCGAGCCTCAACACTTCTCTGTATACTGTAGCTTTTCTTCAGCAGGCGTCCCGTGGAGCTGTTCAAATGGACAGGAAGCTTACTGTTTCTGAAAGACGTCAATGCGTTTCTTTTTTGGCCTTTTTCATGAATGATCACAGACCCCGGGTCACGTTCACAGAAACCCCCCTACAATGTTCTTCCCCCATGGGGCGTCAAGAGCTAAAATGATCGATATATCTGCAGCCAAGAGGACGAATCCATTGAGAGCAGACCGCCCAGCTGTTACAGGGGAGGGGGCAGCTGAAAGTTATTGAGATGAAAAAAAAATGACGCTGTATGTGTGTGAATGCCAGAATGATAGTGCGAGGGAGAGAGAATGAGAGAGAGAGAAAGAGAGAGCTGATGTAGCTATGTACAGGTAAGTCAATGCTGGGCTGGTGCATTGCAGGTGAGATTGAGCTCTGCAGTGTTTTGCGGATGACCCTTCGCAACACACACACACTCACAAGGACATAAACTCATATACAAACTCACTATAGGACACATGCACATACATACTGCGAAGGGGACGCATATGTAAATACATTATTATGAGCATATTCAATACTAGTAAAACAAATCTCTTTATTTTACAGTGCAATGCTTATTTCCATTTCAGCGTTGTTTTGTGGTCTGATGGTGATTTCTATTTCGTAGACTATTGTTCTTTAACATCTTAGTCGCAGTTTATTTTAAGGTACAGTACAGATCTTGTTAGTATTATATTTTATATTATATTATATAGTATTATATACTTTATTTGAATGTATAATTGATGTTATTAACAAACCATTAATTAAGATTTTTAACTCATTTAGCTACTAATGAGCTGCTTATTAATAGTTAAAGTAGTAGTTGGGTTTAGGTATTGAGTAGGATTAAGGATGTAAAATAAGCATAATACTAAATAAGTGCTAATAAACAGTTAATATCTTAATAGTAGGCAGGTAATGAGCCAGTAAGTAATGGTGTATATTGTTACAAACTGAAGTGTTTCCATTATGTTTTTTTTAATTTTATTTTTTAAAATTCATTTATTTTTTGCTTCAACAAACTAAATTGCTGTTTATTAATATTTATTAACGTAGTAGGTTTTGGGTGGTTGAAAAAGATCATGTACAGTTGAAGTATTAATTAAAAGCCAATATCTAAATAATAAACCGCTAATAAGCCACTAGTTAATAGTGAGAATTGGTACTTAACGTGGTACTTTTTCATTAATTCATTTATTTTCCATTGGCTTAGTCCCTTGTTTAGCAAGGATCACCACAGTGGAATGAACCAACAACTATTCCGCCATATGATTTACACAGCGGATGCCCTTCTAGCCACAATCCAGTACTGGGAAATAAAGTGGTCCTTTTTTTTAACAATCAACAATGTCACTAGTTATTATTAAACACTTTTGGGGGAAAAGTGATGTGTCTGATCCCTGAAAAAAGCCTGGTCTGATCCCTGAATTGACGATCACACCAGTGTGATTAGAATGTTTAGAGTGCTAAATTTAAACAACTAACAAAACTGGATAATAATACAACAATCTTTACATTATGAACAAATGCACAAATAATAAAACACATCCATGTACAAATACATGAATAATCATCTTTTCCTAGCTTTATGTCAGCGTTTTTGTCTATAAAATATTTTCCCATTGAAATACACAGAAGCAAAGCAACATAAAAGCCTCGCTCAAATCTAAATCAATTAGATTACGCAGCATTCGATTCCTAAATACATTGACCCTCAGTCTTCACTTCCTAAATCAATCAACAGCCTTGACTTCCAGCCAATCAGATTCTCCCTATCACTTCTGCCCAAATACGGTATTCGCCACATCACAGCTACGCTACAAGAACAACTCAAAAAGTCTAAAATTACAGCATTTGTTCAGCCCAAAGAGACGTAAAACATTTTATGGTGGCTACAGTCACAGGTTCATTCCTCAGAGGGCTTACTAATTTATTCGTGTTCATCATTATTTTGGCTTAACTCATATGAAGATGACCAAAAAAATGTATGCTGCTTCAGCACTGATCAAAGCTATACATCAGATCAGCTTCAGCTCCATTCCTGCTGCTTCTCCGGTGTTCCTCGGTTCATATTAAGACTGCATCAGGCACTGTAAATATTTGATGGTGTAGAGCGAAGAACGAGAAAGGAGAGTGGGTGTGAAATAAATCTGTTTTCTTCCCCTCTTTCGCTTTCTACCTCCCTTTGTCTTCCTACACTCACTTCAGGCCTTTTTTTCCTCCTTCCTACAATCTCTCATTGTTCTCATCCAGTATTTAAATTCCTCATCGACTTCTACTCGTGTTTTCTGCGCCATAAAGCATTTTGATGTATGATACATCACACCTTTCATTATCACAGCACAACAAGTCTGATCCAGGCTTTCAACCTATTCATTACCAAACTAACCGATCCTTGTCTAAAACGAGACGCCATTTGATCCGTGCACTGGCATTTCACGTCCACCACCACAAAAGCACTATTAAAAAAAACAACAACAAAAGGCTGTCAAGAATGCAGCGGGATCAACGCAATGTTTGGTGTTGGCTCCTGGCGAGAGGGTCATTTGAGGCTTTCAGAGTTGTACATGAGAGAGTGACTCAGGCCATTAATGGACTGTGGACGCGCGGCTTTGATAGGGGTCATTACGGAGTAACGCTGGTAAGTGGCTGTTAGAAGAGCAGGACAACTGCGAGAGGTGTATATGAGAGAATTGTGTTGGGTCATGACGACGGGAGAGAAGATTCAGCTGCTTTATTAAAAGGACAAGCAACCCTGTTTGACTGTTGTAATTATCAGGTCATTTCCAGCCGAGGATCGGTCTCTCGTTTTAATGTCAGAAACAAAAACCTCTAATCAGATCATGCAGTCTGTTCTCTGGCTCTCTGATGCTTTATTTGTTGAGCTACATAGCTATAGTTGCATTTTATTTGGAAACGAAAAATTGGGTTCAGAATCCAACGTCAAACCGATGTCATTGTCCAACTTCCAACCTAAAATCAACAAAATATCAACATCTACTGATGCTACAGCTTGACGTTGTGTGGACGTTACCACTGTGAGATCTATCAGACGTTGGATTTTGATTGCCCTACTTGACGAATAAATGTCAGTATTTGATGTCAATATGACGCTGGTTTAAGATGTTGGCTCAACGTTGGATTTTGGTTACTTTCCAACACAACCTAAAATCAATGAAATATCAACGTTATCATTATTGGACATCAAAATAACTATTGATGATAAAAATGTGTGTAAATGGACAAACCAGCAGACTGAGCACATCATCAAACATCTGAAATGTTGTTTTGGTCATTCTTAAACGCCTTACCGTTTAAGTAGTTGTGTTATTGTATTATTAATGACCTCCAGAATCAAGAGCGTCTGTGCTTCGCGTCTGACACCTTCAAACGCCACCATGTGTTCAGTGCATGTCAGGATTGCTTTCTAAGGCACAAGTCATTTATTAAATGAAAAGATTGACGCAGCTTCTCCTACTGCAACGTTTTTACTGTTGATATTTGGCGGCAGTTAATCAGGAAGTGAAAAAATTGGCAATTTTGACTCGTTGGATAGAAACGCTGCTTTATTCGCACATCTTTTAAGTGATAATCCAGTTTTGCGCATAAAGCTTATTCGCATTTTTGAATGGAAACATAGCTGATGCAAAGATATGAACCTTCACAAAATCATGTTGACTTTACTAGATGAAAAACAACCAGCACAAACCAATCAAAAACATATCTGTAAACTTTATTTAAAACAAACAATAATTATAGCAAACCATAGTGACTTGTGCCTACACACTCGATGGTAACGTCATAAAGTACATTGCTTATGATTATGAGATAAGGCCAAATGACATGTCCAGAAAACATTAATTATGAGAGGACCTGGCAACATCACAACAGCATTCTTCCAAACTTAAGCGGATCATGACAAGTCTGTGTACAGAGGTTTAGTTAAAAGTGCAGAACACAAGTTTTTAATCATTCATTCATTCATTTTCTTGTCAGCTTAGTCCCTTTATTAATCTGGGGTCGCCACAGCGGAATCAACCGCCAACTTATCCAGCATATTTTTTACGCAGCGGATGCCCTTCCAGCCGCAACCCATCTCTGGGAAACATCCATACACACACACACATTCACACTCATACACTACGGACAATTTAGCCCCAATTCACCTGTACCACATGTCTTTGGACTTGTGGGGGAAACCGGAGCACCCGGAGGAAACCCACGCAACCACGGGGAGAACATGCAAACTCCACACAGAAATGCCAACTGACCCAGCCGGGGCTCGAACCAGCGACCTTCTTGCTGTGAGGCGAACATGCTACTCACTACGCCACCGTGGCGCCTAAGTTTTTAATCACTGTAATGTTAATCTGGTCAAAAAAGGTAACACCAAATGTGTAAACAATGTCATGGTTACTGCTGATGAAATCAGTAAAATAAAAAATGTTTGACTTCTCAATATGCTCGATGTTATAGTCACTGCCTTTGCCATTCAGAATAAAAGAGAACAGAGTATACTTGGGCCCATTGTGTGAGCTCTCTCTTTAATACTGTTTGGTTTATATACACGTTGCTGCCAATTGGACAGATTTTTTATATACCAAAAAATGACAAAACATATCTCAAACCCTGTTGCACAACATTGAGCACCGTTATGAGCTTGAATATGCACCAGATCTGGAAAATTCCCTCTCAGCAATGTAAGAGACATGTACAGTACTGACCTATAGTAGCTTATATTTCATGCTACAGCTTGTGCTTTGATCAAAAATGTTCAATTATGATTAATAAATGCTGTACAAGTGTTGTTCATGATTAGTTCATGCTAGTAAACAAATTAACTAATGAACCTTATTGTAAAGTGTTACCTAGTTTATTGTTGCTAAGTTGCTGGTGGGCAAATAGTACATAAATCATGGAGAGGAAGTAATGTGTTAAAAAGTAATAAATCAAGGTTATTTGTTTTGTTTAACGTTTCTTATAATGTGTGTTATTCATAATACCCCATCTAAAAATAGCCATCTAATTGATATATTTTCTTTAAAGTAGACGTATTGCTACTTTTATTACTTATAGTAATATTATACTTTTATTACTTATAGTAACTTTTATTACTTATAGTGACGTAATAATACTATTACTTATACGTATTGCTGTCAACATTGCAATTGTACATTGCTTTGTTTCCCTTTGGGAGTATGTTGTTGTATGTTGTATTTTTGCACTGTGTGTATTTTGCCCTGTCTGTATTTTGCACGGTCGTTGTATTTGCACTGTCTGTATTTTGCACTGTCTGGAGCCAGCATCTAAGCTTTTCACTCATCATAGCACACGTGCTGCTGATGATGTGACAATAAAAGTGATTTGATTTGATTTGACTTTTCAGAATACAAGAGAACAGAGTATACTTGGGCCCATTGTGTGAGCTCTCTCTTTAATACAGTACTAGTAGCTTGTATTTCATGTTACAGCACGTGCTTTGATCAAAAATGGCAATTAAATAAAGAAAATTAAGTTAGATGTACATGTTTTCCACGATAGATTCCCTAGCACCCCACCATTACCACCACCACCAGTAACAAACTACTTATGTGCCCGTACTTTGCCCAGTCAGACCTAATTTGTTTCAGAAAATGTTTGCTGACAGCAGATAAAGTTGTATAGTGTGTGGTCTCTAAAGATTAAAGCTGAAATTCAAGAGCCAGACACTGACAGCCTTTTTCATAAAGTTTTTTTTAAGTGTTTAATATTTTAGGTGGCATGAAACTGATTAACATCACTACTTGCTATACACTTTTTACACACACATACACTTATTTAACAACACACTTTACATGTCAATTTGCACGTAACAGCTGCACATAGAACGTTGTATATAGTAATACACCTGTACATACACTTGTCCATCTGTATATCTGCATTTAACACTTACTTCTATTTTTTGAATATATTTATTATCTGTTTTTTTGTCCTGTCTCTGTAATTCTGTTGCACTGTTGAAGCTCTGTCACGAAAACAAATTCCTCGTATGTGTGAAGATACCTGGCAATAAAGCTCTTTCTGATTCCGATTCTTATATCACCAAAGTTATAAATTAAGCTTTTTTTCTTTCATACAACAGTCAATCCTTATAATTTTAGGCCTGTGTTTCGATTCACTCATGTGTTTGTCACCTCAGAATCTTCCCAATGTTTGCATATGGCAAGAAAAAACACGATTGTAAACATCCCATGCCGATCACTCTGTCAACTTGGCTAGTGTGAGCTGAAACGTGAAACTTGTCTTTCATTATTCCATTATGTGATAATCAAAATAAAATCAAGCATGAGAGTGTTAATTAGTGAAATCAAAATGGAAATCAAGATGGATTTCACGGCACATTGTTGATTTCACATTAATGATGTCGATAATTGTGTGGCTGACATGTTTCGTTTGCTGTGACATGGCTGCGTTTGCCATGGCTCACATATTTCATCTCCTATTAAAAAAGAAGAAGATAGGATAATCAATACTAATAAATCACGCTGCATGTATGAGTGGATACACAGGGATGAATGAATCCACACAAGTCATCAAAAACAGCACACCGGGGCTCACAGAGCTAAAGGGTCAGTCGATAAAGATTAAGGGATCACCGCGGCTGTGTCTCAAAATCTAGCGAGATGACTAGCTGTCAACATGAATAGTGTTCTAACTTGTTTCTCGAGTCCTGACAATTCATTACTAAAAATAACAAATTACTATGTTCCCATTTCTAGCCTCACTACCTGGCTGCCGTATAACTTCTGAGAAATAACTTCTGAGTGTCTCTGACATCATACTTAATCTTAAAGGGAAACACAAGCTGTTCCTGATGCCAAGTGAATAGTATAAAAAATTCTGCATTCGAATCAATTCTTTATTGCGACACAAGCCAGTCATTCAGAGCAAGTAGCTTCTCAAGTTAGCTAGTTAGCTTAGCTTGTTTCTCAATATGTGTTCTTCAGCAATCTTGTGTCCTCGCATTCTCATGTAACCTCATCATCAGCCCCCAAAGTTCAGTTCCAAACTCAAGACCGCAAGAACGGAGGATGCGTGAAAGGTCCCAAATGCGTTCTTGATATCGTGGATGTGGAATCTCGTGGAAAGCTTGCTAACTAACTTTTTTGTCTCAGGAGTTTCCCTAAATGAGACAGTGGAAGTAAACATTATCGTGAAAATCTTTATAAAGGCATAAACAAATTAAGGGTGTTTATTTTGCTGAAATTCGTATTAAAACTAGTTTTATTTGTACCGTGCAACATAAAGATTCACATTTAACAAAGTGAATCTTTCGCCGGAAGTTTTCAGTGGCTGAAAAACACCTCTGTGCATTTAAACCAGTTCATAAAAAAGAACGCAATACATAAGCTTTGCGTGACTAAAATAATTTAAAAACATACCCGTCTAAAAGTAATGCTTCAGCCATGGTGTGACTCTTTAGAATGTTGTTTTGAACTGCATAACCTCATTTCCCTCCAGTGTACAAAAATAATTACGATATTGATTCAGGATTTGACTCGGCATTTTTGGCAGAAGGCCTTTCAATAACAATCTTTATATATATATATATATATATATATATATATATATATATATATATAT
>CAIGQQ010009359.1:2150743-2218424 GCA_903798035.1 Danio albolineatus
TGATCTTCGTGATTGCGGGACGTGAGAGCCTGACCAATCCGTAACAGTACCCCCCTCCCCAGGGCCCGCTCCTGAGGGCCTAGACCGCCGACGCCGTGGTGGTCTCCCTCTTCCTCGAGGTGCTGGGAATTCAGGGTGTTGTTCGTGGAATTCAGACATGAGGTTGGGATCAAGAATGTCGGCTCTGGGAACCCATGTTCTTTCTTCGGGACCGTAACCCTCCCAGTCCACCAGATACTCTAGTTGCCCACCACGACGTCGGGAACGAAGGATCTCCTTGACGGCGTAGACTGCTCCTTCCTCCAGCAGCAGTGGAGGAGGGGGTTCCTCTTCGTGGTCAGGCTCTGTGGAGGGAAGAACAGGGTCGTGAAAGGGTTTCAGAAGTGATACGTGGAAGGTAGGATGAATTCTGTAGTGTGAGGGGAGTTGTAGCTTGTAAGTTACCGGGTTGACCTGTTCCAAGATCTTAAAGGGACCAACAAACCTGGGACTCAACTTGCGAGAGGGCAGTCGCATTCGGATGTCCCTGGTAGACAACCACACCTTCTGACCCGGCGTGTATCTGGGTTCCTCGGTTCTTCTTCGGTCTGTGATCACCTTGCTTCTGCGGACTGCCCTCTGAAGATGTTGACGAGCTTCGTCCCAGACTCTCTTGCTCTCCCGGAACCAGTGATCCACTGCGGGGACATTAGATGGTTCCCAGGGGAAGAGTGGTGGTTGAAAGCCCAGTACACACTGGAATGGCGTAAGTCCGGTGGTTGGTTGCCGCAGTGAATTTTGGGCATATTCCGCCCAGCCCAGGTACTGGCTCCAGGAGTTCTGGTGACCACTACAGAAGGTCCTCAGGAACCGTCCCACCTCTTGAATCTTGCGCTCAGTTTGTCCGTTGGTTTGGGGATGGTATCCTGATGAGAGGCTGACGGCCACACCTAGGAGTTTGAAAAAGGCTCTCCAAAGCCTGGAAATGAACTGGGGACCTCTGTCCGACACGATATCTTCGGGTATGCCAAAGGATCTGAAGACGTTGTTGAAGATCTGATCTGCGGTCTCAAAGGCTGTGGGAAGACCTTTTAGAGGGACCAATCTTACGAATTTTGAGAATCTATCGACAATAACTAGGATACATGTGTTACCTTCGGATGAAGGAAGGTCCGTCATGAAATCCACTCCTAGGTGTGACCAGGGACGGTTCGGGATAGGCAAGGGATGGAGCTTGCCAGTTGGAAGATGACATGGACTTTTGGCTTGGGCGCATTCCTTGCATCCTTGTACATATCTTCTCACATCCCTTGCCATGTTAGGCCACCAGAATCGTTGGGATACCAGCGAGAGAGTATTGTTGATCCCTGGATGTCCAGTGCCTAACGAGGTGTGCAAGGAATGGATCAGATCTACCCGCTGTTCTGATGGAACGAACTGCCGATGAGGAGGGCATCCCGGCGGAGGGGGGACCTCTGAAGTGGCAACAACTGGAGGAGTCGTCCAGGTGATCGGGCAGACAGTAATATGTTCAGGAAGTATTTTCGTGGGTGACTCTTCATGATCGTGACTTTCATGGATACGAGAAAGAGCATCGGCTCTAATGTTCTTAGATCCAGGCTGATAGGTAATTGAGAAGTGGAAGCGTGAGAAGAACAGAGACCATCTGGCTTGTCTGGGACATAACCTCTTTGCATCCTTGAGGTAGAGCAAGTTCTTGTGGTCTGTGATCACCTGGAACGGGTGTTGGGCTCCCTCCAACCAGTGTCGCCACTCCTCCAGGGCGAGCTTTATAGCCAGGAGCTCCCGGTCTCCGATGCTGTAATTTCGCTCCGCCGGGCTCAGCTTCCTAGAGAAGAAGGCACATGGGTGTAGTCGGGGCGGAGTACCCTGATGTTGAGACAGTACTGCCCCGACTCCGGTGGTGGAAGCGTCCATCTCCACAATAAATGGACGATCAGGGTCAGGATGAGTCAGGAGGGGGGCTCTGGTGAACTCCTTCTTCAGAAGGCGGAAGGCTGCGGCCGCTTCCTGGGACCATAGCAGTTTCTTAGGTTTCTCTTTGAGGAGATTAGTGAGAGGTACTGTGATGCAACTGTAGTTCTTGATGAATCTGCGATAGAAATTGGAGAATCCCAGAAACCTCTGAAGCTCCTTTATGGTCGTGGGTTCTGGCCAGGACAGAACAGCCTCAATCTTCCCTTGGTCCATCCGAATACCAGTTGAATCTATGATATAACCTAAGAACTGCACGGATCGTTGGTGGAAAGAACACTTCTCGGCTTTGAGATACAATTTATGCTTCCTCAAGGTTTGGAGGACCTCCGCAACGTGGTGGCGATGTTCGGCCTCACTCCGGGAGTAGATGAGGATATCATCAATGTAAACGATAACACTACGATGGAGGTACTCCCGGAGGACTTCGTGGATGAAGTTCTGGAATACGGAGGGGGCGTTGACCAGGCCATAGGGCATGACCTGGTACTCATAATGGCCGGTAGGGGTCACGAAGGCGGTCTTCCATTGGTCCCCCTCACGTATTCTGATCAAGTTGTACGCGCTGCGGAGGTCCAATTTCGTGAAGATTTTCGCCTCTCGGAGTTGCTCTAAAGCGGATGGAACCAAGGGAAGAGGATATCTAAACTTAATAGTGCTATTATTTAACACACGGTAGTCAATGCATGGTCGCAGCCCTCCGTCCTTCTTGGCCACGAAGAAGAAGCTGGAGGCCGCAGGCGACTTGGAATGCCGGATGTACCCCTGCCTCCCGTATATAATCCTCCATTGCCTTAGTCTCTGGAAGCGAGAGCGGGTAGATCCTACCTTTAGGCAACTGGGCATCTGGAACTAGGTCGATAGCGCAGTCCCATGGCCGATGCGGAGGTAGCTGGGAAGCTCTCTTGGGGCAGAAGACATCTTGAAAGGATGAGTATAACATGGGAATGTTACTGGACTGTTTCTCAGGAGGACTTTCGACAGATGTCGTGAACAGGGAGATGGGTCTCCGAACCTGGAGGGGAAGACTGGGAAAACAGGCTGACGAACACTCACTTCCCCATCTTTTAATCTCTCCTGTGCCCCAAGAGATGATGGGATCGTGCTTCACCAGCCACGGGCGCCCCAAGATGATGTCCATGTTGGCTCCCTCCAGAACCAGGAATTGAATACGTTCTTGATGTAGGACCCCCACTTGTAATAGGATTTCTTCACATTGACGATGAATTCGAGTTGGGGATCTAGCACACTGTGTTATCGGCTGTATCTGGTAGATGTGTGAGGACGCTTCTGTGCGGAGGTTGAGTTGACGACAGAGGGATTGGGAGATGAAATTCCCTGCTGACCCGGAGTCGATGAGGGCTGTGACATGGAGAGAAACAGATGAAGTAGTTATTTGTACAGTAGAAGTGAGAGGATTGCATTGCTCAACACTGGTACTAAATACACTCACTGAGGTTCGGATGGGACGGAGGGGACACTCCAGGCGTGTGTGTCCGCCAACGCCACAGTAGAGACACAGACCCCAGGTCAGCCTCCTCTGTCGTTCCGCCAGGGACAATCTACCAGATTCCACGATCATCGGCTCTGGTTCTGGAGGGGGGCTTGACTCAGGCGATCGGAGGAGTGCCGAAGTGTTACTAACTATGTCATGCTGATAGCTCTTGAGTCGATCGGAACATCTCAAAGAGTGCTGTATGAATCTCTCCAGACCCATAGTGTCATCGAGGGCAGCCAATTGGATGCGCAGAGTGGGTTCTAAGCCGAGCCGGTAAGTGGTCAGTAGCGATCTCTCATTCCATCCACTAGCAGCCGCTAGAGTCCGAAACCGGAGAGCATAATCCTGAGTAGACATGGTACCTTGTTTTAAGTGATACAGTTGTTCTCCGGCGGCCACTTCTCCATCTGCACGTCCAAACACCTCTTTGAAATAACTCATGAAGTTGGTAATCGAATCCATAACCGGCCCGGCTTTATTCCAGATCGTCTCTGCCCATCTTAATGCAGGTCCGGAGAGTAGAGAGATGACATAGGCGATCTTCGCTTTATCTGAGGGATACAAAGAAGGTTGCATTTCAAATATTAGTGAACACTGTAATAGGAATCCATTGCACTCCTCCGCCCCGCCTGAGTAGGGCGCTGGTCGGGCCATGGGACTGGAAGGAAGGGCCGAAGAAGAAGTGGTGGATGCGGAAGTGCTCGGTGCTGGTGGTGCGTTGGGAAGTGGAGCTGGTGGTTGTAGAATCCGCTTCAACTGGTCCACCAGCTCTTGGAAGTGATCGGGAGTGCTCATGTTGTAACGGTGTCGGTCCAGGCTTCTGTTATGAAGCGGACAGGAGACAGAGGTAAGTGGTTAGTGAGGTGGTTTTATTGATAAACAGAGGAGCACACTAGGGATTGCCAGGAGGATCGGTAACTGGGATACTTCTGTTCCTCCGTGGCAGGGGCGATGGAGCACAAGAGGAGTACAGCACACACCAGATACAAAGACCACAGCAAACAGGACACTCGGGAACAGGAGGACTCGGGATCAACAGGAGGACTCGGGATCAACAGGAGGACTAGGAGGAAGAGAATAAAGACAGGGTAAGTTCAATAGCTTCAGTTTCTGAGGATGACTTCGCTGAGGAATCGCTCAGTGTCCGCTTTCGTCAAGACGAGCCTGGACACTGAGCGACCAGAGGGCTGTGGCTTTATAGTGCTCGTGAATGTGAATCAGCTGGGTGCTTGTTAGAAGGCAGGTGATGGTGATCTTCGTGATTGCGGGACGTGAGAGCCTGACCAATCCGTAACAATATGTCCCTGCATGAAAAAAATAGAATATTAGATCATTTACCGAGGTGGGTAGTAACAAATTAAATTTACTGGTCACACTTTATTTTGACGGTCCGTTTGTTGAATTAAGTTACATTGCATCTACATGCCAACTAATTCTCATTAGATTCTAAGTAGACTGTTAGGTTGGGGTTAGGGTTAATGTAAGGTGACATGTACTTGTAAAGTTTATTATAGTCAGTTAAACATCTGTTGAAGGACTAATAAATGTCAGTATCAACTAGTGGTGGAAAGAGTACTGAAAAATCATACTCAAATAAAAGTACCATTACTTGCCCAAAAATGTAGTGCAAGTAGAGTAAAAGTATCTGTAGTAAATATTACTCAAAGTATGAGTAAAAAGTAGACCATTTAGAAGCACTCAAGAGTAGTGAGTAGTGAGTATTACGCTGTAGAAAAGTTGATGCGTTTACAGAATGTTACGTGTACACATCCCTGCACAAACAACATGTAGTGTATTTAGGGATCTTCCTATTTTCGTTTGTTCCTTCCAACCTTCCTTCAATTACTTGTTTGTTCTCTCCTTCCTTCATTCATTCGTTTGTTCCCTCCTTCCTTCATTTACTCGTCCGTTCGTTCATATTTTTGTTCTTTCCTACATAAGGTCCTTTTGTTCATTCATTCGTTTGTTCGTTCCTTCCTTCCTTAGTTTGTTCAGTCCTTTCCTGAATTCTTCCTTCATTCGTTTGGTCCTTCCTTCTTTCCTCCCTTCATTTGTTCGCTCATTCTATCTTTTATATTTTTGTTCCTTCCTTCATTAGGTCCTTTGTTCGTTCGTTCCTTCTTTCCTTCCTTAGTTTGTTCAGTCCTTCCTTGAATCCTTTATTTATTTGGTTCTTTGAATCTTCCTTCCATTCCCTGTTCGGTCCTTCCTTTTATTTGGCCCTTCCTTCAGTTCTTCATTCGTTCCATTTAGTGATTGTTTAAGGCTGTTTGGTGATTTCAGTCATCATACAGGCGGCATCCATCATTTTCAGTGACATGCAGTCTATAAACAGTCTCTGGATCATTGCGTGTACAGATTTTGGACATCTTCATGGAAATTTTTAATGTTTCCCAAAGGTTTGCTGCATTCATAAAGCACCCATGTCTTGAGGTTGTTCAGTCTGATGTGATTTAATTTCTATGTGTGATTAAATTGGACAGGAATCACAGGACTGATTTGTCTACTTTAGACAATGACCATAGACAAGAAAGAAATAAAGTAGTGGTGTAAAAGTACCGATACTGCACTGAAAATGTACTCAAGGTAAAATAAAAGTCCACGTTTTTAAAGCTACTCAGTAAATTACAATTCCTGAGAAAAACTACTCAATTACAGTAGTCTGAGTATTTGTATAATTCTTTAATTTACACCACTGGTATCAACCGATATTAAGCAAACAATCTACTAATACTCTGATAGACCATCAAAATAAAGTGTTACTAATTTACTTAGTTACATTTACTTGAGTCCAGTTGTTGGGTAATGTGTACTTTTTGAGAACATTTAAAATGTGTACTTTTACTCAAGTAAATTATTAGAAAAAAATAATTACTCTTACTTCACTACATTTGGCGGTGTTCCTCTGTTACTGTCAAATGATAATAAATATAATTTATATAATAAATATTGTTTAAAAATATAACGAGGTGCCGCATTGGAGAGGTTGTGTCGTGAGAGATTGCTATAGAGATACATCATAACGCTTTCGGTTAGAACCCATGGTTATGTTGAAATGATAGCTGAAGTCGCAAGGTTGTACTGCGAGTGTAACAGGTGGAGTGACACTGACAACGGTGGTGAGGATCCAATCGCAGATGTAATGTAAAGTCAGTAAGGCAGTGGTCAACGGGGGAAAACAGATGTATACAGGTAATCAAAATCGTGGTCGTAAAACAGGCATAAGGTCAAAAAGGCTGGTGGCAGGCATGGATAAACAAACAAGCAAGGCTAAGATCAAAACACGGAAGAGAGGAACCGCGTTGTAAGGTCACTTTACAGATAACAATACTCAGCAACGACTGTGAGTGAATGTGCTGCTTATGTAGTGAGTCCAATCAGTCTTTGACAGTCCTCCGGTGGTGGTTGTGCAATCAGTTGTGATATGGAGCAACAGTGTGTGTGTGCTGCATGACTGGAAATGTAGTCCTTAAACAAATCTGTAGTTCACGGAAAGTGTGTGTGTGTTTCAACCAGCGATCTCTGGCTGTAGATAGCTGGTGATCGTGACATTGAGTTTATACTGCGACCATGCCATGTCGCCATCTGCGGTTCCGAGAAAGACGGTCACGTTGTTTGTGCAGTGAGTGTATCAGACCAGTTCACCTGCAGTTTATGCTTTAAAGGGCACCTATGGTGATAAATCTACTTTTTAAGCTGTTTGGACAGACATGTGTGTAGGTGTAGTGTATATACCGTCATATTGGGGTGATATAAACACACACAGTCCTTTTGTTTCAATTTAACAACATAAAAACGGTAGACTGTTTTGAAACCGACCGCAACTTGACGTAGGAGTGCGGTCCCCCCGCCCACTGAATTGATTGACAGCTGCATAATAAAATGTCTCCATAGTAACGCGTATAATCATATCCATAAGACAGGACGTGTGCAAAGCAACCGGGAATAAAAGATGTGTTCAGTTCCCTTTGATCATCAATCATCATCAGATGTGACTTTAAAATGTTTTAAAACAGTGCATGTTTGTAAAGAATAACAGCGATTTACTTCAGCTTTACTTCATCACCACTTTACTTCATAAATGTATCTAAAAATGTTTTTTTTTAAAAATAAAATTATTAAAAACTTTCAAGGAATCAAGATGCTGATGACCGTGTCAGGGTTCAGGAAGGATGAGGGAGCAAGGACTCAATTGCAACACAAGATGATTTATTATAAAAATAAAATTAAGACAAAAGGACAAAAAAACATACAACCCCGAGGGGAAAAACATTAATAAAAAGGCAAAAACAAACTTGACTGGGCTGGCAGGGAAAAAGCAGGGCTGGACAGGGCTGGACACAACATGACCGGAGGATAAACGACAACGAACTGGCACAGGACAGCAGACATGAGGAGAATATAAAGCAGAAATAATTAACAAACAAACAGATGAACATGATCAACTAATAATGGGTTAACAAGGAGGGTGGGGCTAGACAATAGACAGGAGAGCACACGACACAAGAAAACACCACAAGCCATGTGCTCACATAAAACAAGACAAAAACACGTAGCCAATGAGAGAACTCATTAAAAACTCGTGCAAAAACAATACATCTGCTTGTACAATTCAATCGTAACGGGGATCTCCTAACTTATGAGAGTTTTATAAATATTAAGCAATTCCCTGTCCTATATAGGGATTACAAGTCAATTATAAAGGCTATACCTAGTGGATTACTATGTCTGATGAAAGCAGCTCTTAGTTATGAGGCAGGTTCCAAACAACTGTCACAGTTACAGTATGTCTAGGTGAAAAATCTATTCTAAGTGAAGAATGTAATAATAAGTTCATTCGTCAGTTGTCTCAATCGCAAAACTCAATTACCCCGAGAGGAAAGTTTTTTTGGGGTTCTGTTATTGTTAACATTCATTGGAGGAAAACATGGTTATTACCATATCAATTTTGTATTCCAAATAAAATAAAAGAGGTGCACTTTAAAATTTTGCACAATATTTACCCATGTAATGCACTTTTATCCAAATACTGTGATATTACTGATATATGCACTTTTTGTAAGAATGAATGTGAAGACATTTGTCACCTGTTTTTTTCATGCAATGTATCATCATTGTTTTGGAATGATTTAAGCTCATTTTGCTTTAAATCATATTTAATATGAGTGGTAATTTGCACCTTCAGGATATTATTTGTTATTTTGAAAACCAAAACAAGTCGTTAGAAGCCACTGTGAACTTTCTTATTCTTGCTGGGAAATTTTACTTTCACAAACAGAGGTTCCTGAAAAAAAAAATAAAAATTTTATAGACTTTTTATGTGAAATAGAACATTAAATTAAATCACTTAGATTAATTGATAATTGCTTCTTTTTTGAGTAAATATGACGAGATTTTTCATGCTACGTGAACTTTTTCTTTTTTTTCTCTCTCTCTTCCTCTTCTCTCTTGTTTTGTTTGACTTTTTCTCCTATGTATATATGTTATGTGAATGTTGTGTAAAGGAACTGATCTCTTTTACTGTATTGTAAGTTGTATTATACAGTTTCTTGGAAATAAAAAGAAGCAAACATACAAATACAATCAAATTCAATGGTTACAGGTTTTCAGCTTTCATAATATCTGTATTTGTGTTTAACATATCTGAATGTAAGATGTATTATTTTTTGTTGTTCTCTATACACTCTATAATGTATTTGACTAATTAAAATTATAATAGTTTTTTAAAAAATCAAAAAAAAAAAACACGTCTGCTTGTACAAATGTTTGTTCTTTTTTAAAAAGTAGAAAACTAGTGAAAACATTTGTTAGAAGTATTTTGTAAGATGTTAGTGTGAGAATGGCAAAGACATACAGTTTCAAAATACAGAAGAATGTGTCCCAGATCAGTCAAGATGAGGAACTTAATGCCATGCTCAGACTACAAAATATATTTTTGTCTATTACAGTAGTCTCAGTGTCAGATTATGTGAGCATCTTAGTATTCACACTGCCTTCCAACCAATGGCAACTAATGTGATGTCTCTAAGGATATTTGTAATTCCATCAAGAAGGTGAACTGGCAACTTTATAGCAACTAAGAGACCAATGTCATTGTTTCTCCTCAGTTTAGTCATGTTTGAAAGCTCTATGGATGGGATTCTGGGCTACAGTTAGTTCACAAATGTGATAAAAACCCATCAAGGATGAGCAAAAAAAGCTTAAACATGCTTTTTGTCGAGATGTAAAGTGTTTCAGGTAAAGTATAATAATGGATGTTCCAGAAATAAGTTTAGAGGTCTGCTGTTGCCAGATCCAATTTATATAATCACAAGTATCCAATCATCCATCCATCCATTTTCTGGCATTAGTTTTACTGTTTTGAGTCTTTTGTTTTTGAACTCAAGTGTTATAATGTGAAGCGGGTGTTTCTGAACTGACGCCAGATTTATTAAGCATTATGAACAACCAGGCACTCTGATTTGCATCCATCACATTCACAAGAAAAAGAAAAAAGAAGGCATCACATGACATGAGGTACAGTTGAACGCATCCTGTGGAATTTAAAGTGTTTTTCAATTATTTGCTATTTCATGGAAAGTTCTTCGACATATTTTAAAGAGACTTTCTAATGAATAATTTCTTTAGTCGTTTCCATGATGACATTAAATAATGTCACTAGTTATTTTTGCAAGATAATATTTAGCTTTTAGAGCAATTATAAAGGCTTAACTTAGGTTAATTAGGTTAATTAAGCAAGTAAAATTTTGTTAATTAGGCAAGTCATTGGACAGATGTTTGCTGTAGCCAATAATAATAATAATAATAATAATAATAATATTAATTTATTTCAGGTAAAAATAAAATTAAATAAAACATGCTCTGTTAAACATCTTTTCCAAATATTTGGAAAAATAATTTCACAGGAGGGTTAATTTTTTTTCTGATTATACCTTTATTGTATTTAAAAAAAAAAAACAATAATCACCAGAAAAATATATACTGGAAAATAAACGAAAATGACACAAATCAATATAATTATTCACACTATGACATAAGATTCTGGTCTGACTGCTAAACCCTACTCAACACTGTTGATAAATCAATTTTTACATGCAGAAGTCTTTTTAAAGCAAGCATGAATCATGCAAAATGGAGATGTAGGCTACCATGATTGAAGTAAGATCAATGCACTGACCCTCAACCCCTGCACAGCACGAATGCTCTAATATTCAGCCTTGAGCAGAACAAAATCAAATAAATCGTTAAAGTTAAAAATAAATAAACATACAAACTAGTCCCACAAACGGGAAAGAAAACGTCTTTTATCTGTACTAAAAACATTTTTATCTAGAAACACTAGACTCAATCAAAATACACAGAATTCCACCCAGACTTATTATTGACACGTACCCCTAAATACAATTCTTGATGGCGCGAAATACGTCCCAGGAGGTAGATTTTATCGTAGTTCTTGTTTCCGCGAAGGCCGCTGTGTATGCTTTTTCAGATCTCAAAATTCTCTCGTGAATGTCATCCGCAGCTGCTGTTCTCGCGTAAATCCACCAGAGGCTGCTATTGACTGACTAAGTGACTGTACAACCGGTCACCTCTCCCACCCCCTTCCCTAAGTCCAACCAATAGTGTTTTCAAAAGCACCGATTGACCAGATCACGCACGTGCCTAAACCCAACCAACAGTGTTTTCAATCGCAATCCAGTTTAGGATTTAAAAGCAATTAGCAGTTTTCCAAATTGTAAGATTTATTTTTTCATACACCCCCCCCCCATTTTTTTTCATATTTCTTTATTTTTATTGCTTCAGGGGACTGTCAAGGCATTTTCTAACATGTCACTTTTTAACAGCGTACAGTTTACGTTTTGTCAGTTTAGTGGCTAATTCGAGTTCAGACATACAAAAATGTCAGATTTTAAAAAGGAGGCATGGCCCCCAATCCCGCCCTTAGGGTCAGAATTTGGTGTCAACAACATAAAAGCAAGGATCCATACTGCCTTCTATCAACGATTCAGGCTGGTGGTGGTGGTGTAGTGGTGTGGGGGCTATTTTCTTGGAACACTTTGGGCCAATTAGTAGCAATTAAGCATCATGTCAAGGCCACATATAACAATGAGCCATGTCATAACGCACGAATCATCTCAGACCGGTTGTCAATGAGTTCAGTGTACTCAGATGGTATCCACAGTCACCAGATCTCAATCCAACAGAGCACATTTGGGATGTTGTGGAATGGGAGATTCGCATCATGGATGTGCAGCTATCAATTCTTCAGCAACTGGTTGATGCTATCATGTCAATATGGACCAAAATCTCTGAGGAATATTTCCAGTACCTAAAGGGAGTCCAACCCGGTACTAGTAAGGTGTACCTAATTAAGTGGCCGGTGAGTGTATATCTTTAGCCTAGATTAGCTTTAGTGCTAATAACATGAAACATGATGCTGTGTAATGGTAGTTTTGTAAATAAAAGACACACTGACATCTATTTAATCTACACAATTAAACATCATCACCATAACTATAAACCAAATTACAAAAATCTCCCATTTGACTTTAAAAAACACACGTATGGTCTTCCTCATTCATTTCCGTTGCATCACAAGACCAACAAAGGACGACGAAAAGTGGCCATGGAGGGAAAATAGAGGTTATTGATGATTATTATTAGGGGTGTGATGCAACGCTTCCTCTCTCCTCTGACTCTGGCAGCCAATCAGATGGCTCGGAGAGAAATTGTGCACATGCCCCGCTCAAACATATGCTGAACATACAGTAAAGACATGCATAAACGTATGGGCACATCCCACGCACGTGCACTGAGCAAATCGCTGCATCATACGGGGAGGCCCATAAGGAGGAGCAGATCTGAAGGGTTACACAATCACATAAACCCACAAACACTCACACACACACACACACTTACACACTTAATGTGACAATGAGAGGATCCTCAAAGAGAAAGAGAGGAGAGAGAGTGGAGGAGAAGAGGACAATGGACAGAACCCATGCCATATGCCGGGGTCTGTTACTATAGCAACAACACACTTCCTCCCGCTCTCCTTCATCTTTGCCTGAATGGATGGAATAAAGGAAACCCAATGTAGAAAATCACATCTAAAATTCAGTGAATGGAAACTGTGCACAGTATGCCGACGCACAGTGTTGTTTTCTAATAGCGCGGAATATTAAATCATCAGTTAGATTTGATGATTTTTTTTCTTTTTTCTGAAAGCACATTTGTCAGCGGTATTGATTTTTCTTTCTCTAATAATTCATTTATTTATTTTTTTGCCCTGGAAAGACATATTTTTCATCAGTTTTTTTGTTTCTTCTTAAACTTGACAAGTTTGAATTGTAATAAGGACAAATGTAACTATCAGCAAGTGTGTATCAGTAATTTAATTTTCCAAAAAGTAAATAATAATCACACATAGGCTCATTCTGAAAGCGTAGCCCTATAGAAACTTCTGGAGATCTCGAATTATGTAGCCAGAAGTGTCACTAAATTGAAAACTAAAGCCTGTTTCACACCGCACGTGCAAGCAGCGCGTGAGCAGAGCGTGTGTTTTTTTTGGCGTCCATGTTAACAGATTAGACCTTTCATACCGCAAGCAGAAGCAGCATGTCAGCGCGAGGCGTGAGCGTCGCTGAAGCAGCAGTGCCGCGATCGTTTCGGCACTGGGTCTATTTTTGCCGCACTGCTCACGCTCAATTTAAGTGACAGTGCATTGATAACGGCTGAAACACATTGAATGACAGTAAAAAGTAGCAATTTTACCCAATAAATGTATCAATAATATCAACTGATTTACATATGGTCAATAAAATGAACTTAAACGATTAAAACAACCAAATATTTATTTAGGCCCGAACTCCAAAACCAAATGTATAACAACTTTAGTATCAGTTTTGCTTATTGACAGGAGTTGTAGTCCATAACGAAGTGTATTATGGGTAGTGTAGTTCGACACCCATGCTTGGATGATATGAGCTGAGCTCGCTGTGTGCTGTGCAGTTGCAGAGGAACGATTTATTCAGCTTTGTTTATGTTCACTCAAGTTCCTCCACCCGGAAGCTGTTTGCACTGAACCTGACAACACGAACATAAGTAAAAGGAGGGCATGCATTGATTACTTTTGTCCGTCTCATCCTTTGCACGAGCATGAATTAACGAGCCGCTGGACATCACTGAAGCGAAGTAACACTAGTCTGATCATGTATAAATATCATTATAACTATATTGTATAAATATTATAATAACTATAGGCCTACAACATCCTGACAACCAAAAACAAAATGATGTGTTGTCACAGGCGATTGTCTTCTGAGTGCTCCAGACATAAATGACACTCCTCATATAGAGAGAGAAGTATACTGTATGATCTATTTAATTTATAAAATAAAGTCTTGCAGGTTAAGGAAACAGCATTGGATGAAGTTGCCGCGGGCCTTGTGCAGATGAAAAGTTTAAAAAGTGTATTAATATATAGAGATAGATAGGTAACTAGATGGAATAGATCTGTGTTGATGATCTGTGTTGCTGCCGCCGATGAGCTGAGCGCTGAAAGGCAAACGCCTGCGTGTTGCTTCTGCTCTACCAACGCACTGCTCACGCATTGCTCACGCCCTGCTTGCGCTTACGGTGTGAAACAGGCATAAGGGGTGGTTTGACGACGTTCCTTTTTGTGCTTATCAGCTGACCGCTTACGGACTTGTGACGCAGAGAGGATTTGACTAGACAACAGGGTTCGAGACTGGAACGCTTCCAGAGAGAAGGTAAGCCAAAAACAGAATAAAAAAATTAAATAAACAAGTAAATGACAAGGTGAGAACGTAGTAAAATCTTAAAACGAGGTAAAATCAGGCAAGGGTTTTCTGTTTCTTGATTGCTTTCGGATGGGTTTAGGGAAGTGGTTGGATGGGTCAATTGATGTTTTTGAAAACATTATTGGTTGGGTTTAAGGAAGGAGGAGGGTGGGTCAGTCGATCAGTCAGTCAGTCATTGAGTCAGTTTATCAGTCAGTCAGTTGACAACGGCCTCTGTTGAGTTTACGCAAGAGCAGCAGTTGCGAATGAACTCACGAGATAAATTTTAGATCTCAAAAAGCATACACAGCGGCCTCTGGTGGATTTGAGAAAACAAAAAACTGCAAAAAAAGTAGCTCCTGGGATGTATTTGGCACTGTCCTGAAATGCATATAGCGGTACGCTTTTAGAATGAGCCTGGGTTGTAACAATCCTTACTGTTCAAAAACTGGGGCGGCAACTGGACGGCTGGAAGTGTTGGAAGTGTGGAACATAAAATAATTGTGTGGAACCCAGCATTTTTTTACAAAGTACTGGGAAAACAAATCAGAACAAAAAGAAAAAGATTACAGTAGAATAGAATAAGAAATGTTTCCATTTGATGTGACTGAATATCAGGGTTGAATAAGATTTCCTAACTATTCTAAAGTTAAAACATTATTGTCTCTTCTAAAAATGATTATAAACATATCTGAAAACATGACACCTACCTTCTTTACTCCTCGTCCTCCTCGTCCTCCTCCTCCTCCTCCTCCTACTACTACTACTACTACTACTACTACTAATAATAATAATAATAATATGACATGTCTTCTTAAGGATTATGTAAGACTGAATACTAGAGTAATGCCCATACCTTCAAACATTTGTCTCTGAAACTCAGGGTGTCAGGGGAATGAGCTATGATGCTTGTAGTGTAACTGTGAGTCAGTCATAGTTCAGTCACTGTACAGAGTTTTCTGGAAGAAACTGCAAAATGGGAGGGTGGCGGCCTATGAGTGTTGGCTGTATATCACAATATTACTGTTTTAGAATATTTTGTTCTTTCTTTTTTTCCCCTTTCAGATAAATACAGCACTATTTAACATGTAAGACTTCTGTATAGATATCTAAACATATAGTATATATTATATTCGGTAGGAAAAAAAAAAGGTTACTGTGAGGAACATTATTTTCAGGAAATAATCCTAAAAAAGAAAAATAAATTAATAAAATAAACTATTGGAAACTGCACTGCTAGCTCCATGAATTGTGTATTTTTAAACACGGATTTAAATTGAATGAAGTCTCTTCAAACTCTTTTTCATCCCGTGAAACTTATTTCTTTCTGCTTTTGAATTACGTGAGCATAGCCCTGCTGCCTTGTTTCGTTTACAACATGCATATTCATTACTATGCTAATTAGCCCCGCTTCCACTCAATCACACCAGCTCAGGTTACCTGCTCAACTTTCACACAGTCAACCGAAATAGTAAATGCTACATAATGAAAATGGAAATGTTAGATTGCTTTTGCCACATACAGTATGCCTACTGTAAGAATTATTAGATGTTATTTTGCAATTGTGATAACTTTGATTGCATGTTTGCAAATGTAGGAAAGGGTAGTTTGTTTTTAAGCATATTAAAAATAATAGAAAAACATGTAAATGATGTTAATTCTAGACTTTATCCACAGAGTGTTATAAAAAATAAAGACTAACATTTACTTATGCTTTAAAATGGCTTGAATATAACTCTACCTTCTTACCTCATTTAATATATGCAGACACATGAATATGGAAATTAGGCCCACCACCACTGAATCACACCTGCTCCACTTTCACCCGGTGTTCTAAAGTAATAAATGCTACACAATGAAAGTGGCAGTATTTCGACACATACTGAATGCATGTCTTGTAATTCTGATTTCTTTTTTTATTATTTGCCTTTATTTATCACAGTTGTGAGTTTATAAAGCAATTTCACAATTCGAACTGAATTTATATCAATAAATACATTTGGGTATGTGTGAGTCAGAGGTATACCAGTCAAACTCACAACTCTGAAAAATAAATAACAGAAAGCAATGGTGCAATTGTGAGATGTTAAATTGTTAAACGGAACTGAGAGCACCATTTAGAGTTTAGAGTTTTAGACTTATATCGCAATTTTGAAGATTTTCGGACAAAAAATTTAAACGTATAGTGCTGAATCATAAGTTTGTATTTTGGTCTTCAAACACACGTAGAGCAGTGTTAAAGTTTACATGAAATCAAAAATGTGCAATGTATATTTTGCTATAGCTAACATTGGTAGTCTAGGTTTATTTATAAACTAATTTCGAGAGGATCCCCCCTCCCCCACCTACTCCTCCTCTTTTCCTAGATAGGTGGCCAAGTGGTTAGCACTGTTGCCTCACAGCAAGAAAGCCACTCTTTCTAGTCCTCACCAAGCCAGCCGACATTTCTGTGTGTAGTTTACACATTCTCCCTGTGCTCACGTGGGTTTCCCCCGGGTTCCCCGGTTTCCTCCCACCGTCCAAAAACAGGCAACTTAAGTTAATTGACTAATCCAAATCGGCACCATAGACATAGACATAAGTAGTTATCTTTTAAGAGCAATCACTATCTGTTCATTAGCTACAAGAGCAGGGGAGTTCTCGAGATCTACCTGAGCTCAAACTCCCCTCTCTCGTTGCAAACGGGAGGGAGCCCCAGGCTCAATGATCTTATGAGCTCAGGGCTCTCTTCCAGGACAGCATGCCAAACAAGCTTTATATTCAGCCATCAGCTAAGTGTGAACTCTTGAAAACCTTGTACAGGCCAGTACAATTCAGCATTCAGAGCCTGGAATTCCCAAACTCAAGAGAAGCATTCAAACCCGTTTTTATCATTGATGAGAAGAGTGAATGTATAATAGGCCCCTGATGTTAGATGCCGCTTAATAAACTTGCAAATCTGGAAAAAAAAGTTAAATTAAACTACCTATTGAATCCTATTCGCTGTTTGTCATAATAACTCCCTCCTGCCAACAATATTGTAGGTGCTGTAATGTTTTTCATACAGCTCTTTGTTTTCAGACACCAATGAAATAAACAGCTCCACGTTTATCTTGCCTCGCTGCATCTTCTTCATTGAATGAAAGTAAACTGTGCTCAACCTCTCCAATGCGGCACCTCACCATATTTGCAAACAAGTAATATGAATCATATTTATTATCATTTGACAGTAACGGAGGAACGCCGCCAAATGTAGCGGAGTGAGAGTAATGATTTTTATCTAATAATTTACTTGAGTAAGAGTAAAAGTACCCATTATTAAACGTACTCAAACAGTACACGTTACCCAACAATTTTACTCAAGTAAATGTAACGATGTAAATGTAACTCGTTACTACCCACCTCTGCATACAGTATGGAAATATGCGATTTAAGAAGCAGTATTAAACTGCACACGAATCAATGCAAAAGCGAGAACCGTTTGCAAACGACACGAAATATGCAATGCCTCATTTGCATCTTCCATGTTTAGTGTGTACTCAGCTATGTTGACCAATCATAAAGGAGAAAACAGATCACACGCTGACATTGTAAGGAGAAAACTCTATTTGTAGTGTCCACAGTGTACCCAGAGTTTTGGAAAATCTTCACTATGGGCCAGAGTATCTGATTCTGTCACCTGATACTGCGTGTTCGTGTGGTCAAACAGCCAAACCGCATATATACACGTGTGCTTTTGAAAATACCCGTGTTCGTGTGGACATGGCCTTAATCATTCCCTTGCTTTGTTAACTAGCATCTGAAGATTAAACACACACTTCCAACACCCCTATTATTCTGCCTCATGCCAAACAAACAAACAAAAACACACACACACACACAGCTGCACTGAGAGATCCCCAAAGACACTCCTCATGCAGATGCACGGGGCAGCCGAAGAGTGGTCGCTAGGCAACAGCTAATGGGGACCTCAACAAACAATAAACAATAAACCTGACACTTGCAGCGATCCAAACACACACCCTCACTTCCCACTCACTCATAGCCCTGGGCAGCGGAGGGTAATGTCTAGGTGAACGGCCTGCCTCTCTTCATTTTCTTTGACTGTCAGTCCTCATCCGGAGAACAGACTGATCCCCTCGGGCGGCCCTGCACTCCTACTCAACCACTGTCAACACACACGCACACACTCACGAACACGCACACCTGTTGGTCAAAGGTTCACATGAATACACACAGAACAAATGCACATATTTGTATAGGCATACTGACGCATAATGACACAACATATTTGAATTTGTAATTGCACAAACGGACAACAGACACACATGAAAACACACACTAAATCTCTGACATTGGCAGTCCTCTGCTGTTTTAATAACAGGCACCACTGCCTCAGAAGAGACTGATTAATATGTTGATTACTCATACGAGGTCATACACAACAGAACACACGCATGCACGAACACACACACACACACATTTAGACTTAGTATCTAAATGGAGACAGGTTGTTTACAATAACTATAGATATAATACATATTTTAATAATGATAATGATAATAATAATAATAATAATAATAATAATAATAATAATAATAATAATAATAATAATAATAATAGTTGTAGTAGTTAGCATTGTCGCCTCAAGGTCACTGGTTTGAGTCCCGGCTGGGCCAGTTGGCATTTCTATGTGTGTGAATGAGTGTTATGGATGTTTCAGAGTGATGGGTTGCAGCTAGAAAGGCATCTGCTGCGTAAAACACATGCTGTAATAGTTGGCGGTTCATTCCGCTGTGGCGACCTCTAAAATAGAGACTAAGCCGAAGGAAAATGAATGAATGAATAATAATAATTGGTCAAATTGTCATTAGACTCCCTTTTAGGAATAATTTTCATTTCTTCATTTTCTTTTCAGCTTAATCCCTTTATTAATGCCCTTCCAGCTGCAACCCAGTACTGGGAAACATCCATACACTTTCATATGCACACACATACATTATGGACAATGTAGTTTATTCAGTTAACCTATACTGCATGTCTTTGGCCTGTGGGGGAAACCAGAGCATCCGGAGAAAACCTATGCATACACAGGGAGATCATGCAAACAGAATTGCCAACTGACCTTGCTAACATTCGAACCAGCTACCGTCTTGCAACCACTGAGCCACCATCTTAAATATCCAAACTAAATTTTTGGCCATAAAATGTCATAAATCTACTGAATTATTGTGTTAAATGTCTTTTGTAACAGGTCTTAATTTTCCTTTGTTCATGCATAGCTACCAAATCTGGCCATTAACACCCATACAATCACCAATAATTCATCTTAATAAAACATAACTTTTCAATTAAGTGAATTTTATTTTTAAACTAATTTCGACAGGTGCGCGTGCTTATGATTGACATGGCTGGCCCAGAGTCAAGCTAATGTACAATCCACCAATCAGACGATTCCCACTTTAGTATAAATAACCAAAGCATCTTACCTTAGTAATCTTCGTCTTGAAGAATCCCCCCTTCCACCCCCTCCCCTCCCTTTTCCTCTTTAGGGCAGCACGGCGGCCCAGTGGCTAGCACTGTTGCCTCACAGCTAGAATGCCTCTGGTTCGGGCCTCTACCCAGCCAGTTGACATTTCTGTGTGGATGTCATGTTCTCCCCGTGCTCCCATGGGTTTTCCTCACACAGTCCAAAACATGAGACATAAGCAAATTGATTCCACCAGCAGCATACCCTCATAGAAATTTATAAGCAGCAGGAGGGCGGGGGGTTCTCGAGATCTACCTGAGCTCAAACTCCCCTCTCGCTCTGCAAATGGGAGGGAGCCCCGGGCTCGAGGATCTTATGAGCTCAGGGCTCTCTCCCGGGACAGCATGCCGAACTAGCTTGTTACCAATCATCAGCTAAGTGTGAACTCTTGAAAGCTGCATTTTTAACTCTATTTACCATGTTTCATGAATGAATGAATGAATGAATGAATGAATGAACGAATGAATGAATGAATGAATGAATGACTGAACAAAAAAAACGAATGAATGGATGAACGAATGAACGAATAAACGAATGAACAATTGAATGAATGAATGAATGAATGAATGAACAAATGAATGACTGAACAAAAAAACTAATGAATGGATGAACGAACGAAAGAACGAATGAACAAATGAATGAATAAATGAATGAATGAAATTGTATTTATGTTTAGTATGATCTTGTAAAATGTACACTTTAACTTTTGTTTTCAAAAAAGTCTATAGGATATATGCAGAAGTATGCAGAAGGACTTTTAATTTGTCAGTAACCTGGGTCAAGCGCTTCTGGTGAACTGTATGCGGTAACAAAATCGGTGCGTTTGAGGTCTGTTTTTTAAAAAAATCAACAATCTCCACTGCCTGATTGATACACGATAAAAAGTGGGTCTCAGACTGTACAAGAAGCACTGCATTAAATTAAAATCTCCCTCGCCATGTCTTTAAAATCTGAACATTTATTTTACTCCAGTATTTTCAATGATGTTTCTGATCCTGACAGCGTGTGCATGTAAGCAGCTTTTCATCTCGTTTTACGCTTGAACAAATAAATAAATGCTGAAGTATATTGACTGATTGTATTTTAATTACATTACAACATCCATGCTGTAAAATAAACCGCATGAAATTGAAAAAAAGTAACTGTTCACTGGAAGTTAACCAGTATGGGAAGAAACACTAGCTGTGCATATACCCTAATGCTGTAAGTTCTTCAGTCTTTCTACCTCAATATTCCATGTACAATTCAACATGTTCCCATTTCCCTATAGATATTTGTTAAATTGGCCACAAGGTTTGCTTTGTTTTTCTTTGTTTGCTTTTTCATTCTCAGTGTGGAAGAATAGCAGAGCTTACCGACAAAGTCGACACAAAAAAAGCTGATCTGAGATGCTCAGCTCCAGCAATACAACCCCATTTCCTTTTACTTCAAATTGAAGGTTGTAATGTTGCGGATCAAATCAGTGTTGGTTAAAATTGGTTGTTTCGGTTCATGGCCTAGAGAGAATGCAAAATACATATTCTAAAGCTGAGTGAAGTTACTGCTGTGCTGCACGAGAAACGCGACTGCTGATTCCCGTGTTAGGTTGTGAATCTCAATACAAACCCTAAATAGCATACGTTTTCAATATAAGTGTTTTTTTTATTGCTTATTTTGTGTTTGTTTGTTTCCCTGAAGATTCTACACTATCAAGATTTCTTTATTTCTACCTCTTTTTTTGCTTGTTGCTGAACTCAAAGCAGTCAGGGATTCATTTACTGTAACAGTGAAGGATATATTGTTAATTCCAATCTACTGTCAACATGTGGTGTGTTGGAAGATTGCACAGTTGTATGACCTTGAAACATACAGCAGCAGGAATACACATATGATACAGAATATACAGTATTATATGCACAAATGAAACCATGCATTTCAGTACTCTTGGTAAGACAGGCAGTGAAAGAAAGAATGAATGAATGTATTGGACCTGATGTCCTCTGCAAAGAAGGTGAATCTGACATCCCTCCATCTTTCCCTCATCGCTCAAACACTCCTGTAACCTTAAATGATGATTTAAAAAGCGGTTCTGGAGGGCCGGTTTTCTACTGAGTTTAGCTCCAACTTGCTTCAACACACCTGCCAGGTACTGTAGTTTTTAGTATATCTAGTAATAGCTTGATTCTTCATTCATTCATTTTCTTGTCAGCCCTTTATTAATCCGGGGTTGCCACAGCGGAATGATCCGCCAACTTATCCAGCATTTGTTTTTACGCAGCGGATGGCCTTCCAGCCGCAACCCATCTCTGGGAAACATCCATACACACTCATTCACACACATACACTACAGACAATTTAGCTTACCCAATTCACCTGTACCGCATATCTTCGGACTGTGGGGGAAACCGGAGCACCCGGAGGAAACCCACGCAACCACGGGGAGAACATGCAAACTCCACACAGAAATGCCAGCTGACCCAGCCGAGGCTCGAACCAGCGACCTTCTTGTTGTGAGGCAAACGTGCTACTCACTACGCCACCGTGGCGCTAGCTTGATTCTTATAAAATACAAATGAAGACATAGAGCAAAATGGTTTTCTCATATCATTTTTTTTTTGTTTTATTGTGACTTTTAACATTGTTTGTAACATATTAAATTAAATTCCAGTATTTTTACTCACCCACTGGTCATTTAACACATACAGTATGCATTTTTTTCTTCAGTAGAATGGTGATGGTTGTTCAGATTAAAAATAAAAATAAAAATAACAAAATAAACATACAACTGAGCCCAAAGCAATATCCATGGCTCCTGGTGACACAATGAGGTCTTGTAATGTGAAACGATAACAATAAACTCTCTAAGCAATTGAATATTATTAATCATTTTAACATAATTTACAATTGTAGTGCCGTTGTGATTTCACATAATGAGTAATGTTGTTTTTCCCACCGTGTCCGACATTAAAATCAGTACGACACACCTTGCAGAAAGCGTGGGCGACGTCAAGGTGGCTTCTAGACAAAAATCCTTCCATCCAGCTGCAGTTAAATTTACATGTATATATATTTTTTTTCTTTGCCGAAGCACAACCTGACTCTTTTCCTTCCATCATGTGTACTACTACTGACGCAGCTGCTTGTTGCTACTGCCACCGTTCAAGTCCCGCATCTACCTCCTGCGCAGTAATCAACAGCGCACCTGAGTTGTAACGTGTGTTGCCAGATTGAGGTAAAATATGATACAAGATTTGAATATTGCGTCAATTGTGTGAGGTAATGAACTTAATTCAAGATCTGGCAACTTGACAAATAAGAACAAAAGTGCTTTTTTTGAAACTGCATTGGGATGTACAATTTACGGGAGTTTCCCGAGAGAAATAACAAACCGGGAGGGTGGCGGGAGATGGATGTGAAATACGGGAGACTCCCGGGAAAAACGGGAGTGTTGGCAGGTATGCACCGGCCCTCCAGGAATGAGTTTGGACACCCCTGGTTTAGCATTAGCATGTAGTTAAGCAAGTTAGATACAGAGGTGTGAACACAATGTCAGAAAGAACGTAATAGTAAAAGCATTCACTTCCACATAGAACTTGTAATTACTGCTTCTAAACTCTAAATAATCCAAGACCTCCAACTTGTATTACTGCAACATCACACACTGGCATTAACAAAGATGGCAGCTTCTTTGTTATTTCAAACTGTGCTGCAGCTCTTTCAGGATTTTACCTGCTAGCCTGTATTATGAACCTTTACATAAAAGTCTCTATAATCCTTTTTTTATTAGGGATGCAGGATATATCGGCGGCCTTATCATTATCTGCCAATAAATGCTATTTTTGATGTTTGATGTTTTGATTGGCCCGATGTCAAAATTAAGCCGATATCGTTAAGCCGATAGATTGTACAGAACCACCTGCCTCTCTCATGCGTGGGTCAAACTTGTTCTGACTTCTCCAGTGCACTTTCCACATGGTTTATTCTTTCAAAGTCTGTCCTTTCTTTGTGTGGTATTGCTGTGTGTTAATAACTCAGTAAGTAACCATATTCCTCATCATTGTAGATATGTTTGATAGAGTGTCATTGTGTATTTTGGTTTAAATCACCTCAGGAAAAATAGTACATGAGTAAACATAGTAGCGATGCCCACGTTGGTTGTTTGGAATCTAATATGATTATTTGTTATTATCAACGCGTTGCTTGCCTTGTGTTGTTGATGTAAGATTGTATTCAGTTTGATCGGCACATTTTCCTCTCATTTTGTTTTGATGTCATTCAGGGGGATGAACCATCAATTAGGGGGTCAGCTCTCCCTGTATTACTCACCCTGGTTGCATTAACATTCATTCATTTGGCAGATGATTCTATCCGGAGTAAACTACAGTCTATTAAAAAGTAAATTAAAATTGGGAACACAACAAATATTTACAAAAATTAGAGTTAAAGTAAAGTAGCATGTTTCAGATATTATTCAGAAAAAAAGTCAGAAAGTATATGTTTTCCTTCCAAATATTTTACTATATATTTGATCAAACTAATTTTGAGAGGATCACGTGCTTATGATTTACCACGGCTGGCTGCACATTATCTAATCACGGTATCCCAATCATATGATTCCCCATCTACTATAAATAACCACAGTTCCAGTCCACAGTTATCTCCGTATGGAAGAAAACCCTCCTTTTCTCCCCCTTCTCCTCCTTTTCTTACATCGGGCGGCACGGCGGCTCAGTGGCTAGCACTGTCGCCCCACAGCAAGAACACTACCAGTCCTGGTCCTCGCCAGGCTGGTGGGTGTTTCTGTGTGGAGTTTGTATATTCTCCCCGTGTCCGCGTAGGTTTCCCCCGGGCCCTCCGGTTTCCTCCCACCATCCAAAGATATACATAATTTATTACAGATTAAACAATTCAGGCTCTGGTCTAACTCCCTTCCTCCTCGGATGTTTCCCTTAGCTGCTGCAGAGGGGGAGTTTGAGAGCTACCTAAGCTCAAGCTCCCCTCTCGCTCTACGAACAGGAGGGAGCCCTGGGCTCGAGGATCCCTTGAGCTCAGGGCTCTCTCCCGGGACAGCATGCCAAACAAGCTTATATTAAATCATCAGCTAAGTGTGAACTCTCTTCCTTCCTTCCTTCCTTCCTTCCTTCCTTCCTTCCTTCCTTCCTTCATTCATTCATTCATTCATTCATTCATTCATGAATGAATGAATGAATGAATGAATGAACAAATGAATGAATGAATGAAATGCTTCTGTAATAAATAGGTTTCCCAAATATTTTCAGGGATTTGCATACAGGGTGTTTTTAGGAAAATCATTCCACCAGCAAAGAACAGTGAATGAAAAGGTTCTGGAAAGTGCTTTTCTGGGATGGTTTCATTAGACAACGATTCTTTACCAGCAAACATCTTTTTGAGGGGATGAGTTTTGGGATTAGCTTTAAAGTACATTTGCAATGCTGCCTGATAATATGGCAAAACAATCCGTCTTAGAAAGGCTTATTATACAATCTGCCATTTTGTAACTGCAAGTGCTGTCAATGTAGTCGACTCACTAGATTTTAAAGCATAACTGAAGCCATACTGAAGATCTCTGGTCTTAAAAACTCTTTTCAATGACACTTAGTTATTCAAACGCTGCCCTGTTCCTGCCCCTTTATTAAAATCTGGCCCATTCTTCTTCTGCAGCCCAATTCTGCCAAACCCAGGCGTTTCCCCTGGGGACTGAGCGGGATGAGGCAGCTTAAAATTACCTCCCTAAATTCTCATTCTTCCTCCATCATGTCCTCCACTTCTCTGCGAGTATCCTGGCTTGAACCCATCTCTCTGCAATAGCATTATGAATGACGGATCTCTTATGAATGGATGAATACGTGTAAGACAAGAGAAGAGCGATGGTCAGGGGCCTGGGCAGGTCGAGGAGTCCACAGAGACCCAGCATTTCGCAGGATGAGATATTTAAAGGAGCAAATCCTTTCAGAAGTATAAGGAATGAAAAAGACAGGAAAGGAGGGAGGATTAAAGAGTGAGACGAGAAGAAGGATGAAGAATGAGAGTGAGCGGGTCACCCACGAGGTCAGAATTACAGCTGCTTTACCATATCTTACCTTCAAATTCACTCTCCAGCAGAAACCCCTGAGGATTACACTGAGGGAATGATGACATATAGAAGAAGCTTTTCATGTTTAATATAGTTCTGGGTGAAACCACATAGACTTCCAAATCCTGATGAAGATGTAATATAACTTTAAGATCCTTTTTGGATTCTACCAAGAACCATAAAAATCAAAAATCCTACAGGGTTAGGTATAGACATGAAGTCTTGACAACAAAGAACCATTTTTGGGAAATGTTTACTCAAAAATGGAAATTTACTCATTATTTACTTATTATTTTAAAATGTGTCACTATTTACAACTTTTAAAAATGCATAAAATGTATATTTAAAGAAAGCCAAAAACTATAAACATTGACATATAGGAAACAAATAAGAAAGTCGATGGTTACAAGATATAAGTATTTTTCAAATTATTTTTTGGGGTGAACTATCCCTTTAATATATTATTATTTTGTAGATACTGATTTTTTATATATTAAAAAAAAGTTATGGATTTTTTTTTATTTGTATTATTTTTTTTTTTTGCTCTATGGACCAGTTGTCACACTTGGCTATATATTATATAGGCTATTTTAAACTGTAAAGCAAATAGATTCTTGAAGCAGCACAAATCTAGAAAGTGAGAAAATATATAATATCACTTATATTAAGTGATATTTAATAATAAGCCACTATATCAATTCATGTTCCCATTCAATTCAAATTCAGAAGCTCTCATTTGATTTAATTGTGATTCTTGATAGTATTCAGTGGAAACACATTTAATACAAATGCTACAAATGTTTCTAAAAATGAATCCCATTTTAAAAAGAAGTAAACTCATTAAAATTATTTAATTAATTGTTCAATTCGATTCATCTTTATTTCTATACCACTTTTACAATGTAGATTAAGTCAAAACAGCTTAACATAGACGTTCTAGTGAATTGAAACTGTGTCAGTCCAGTTTTCAGAGTTAAAGTTCGGTTCAGATCAGTTCAGTGTGGTTTAATTTTCACTGCTTAAAGTCTTAACACTGAAGAGCAAATCTATTGATGCGCAGCATAATTATATAGTTATGTGCATAATTATATAAAAATCAGGTCACACTTTATTATGATGGTTCGTTTGTTGAATATAAGTAATATTGCAATTAATTCTCATTAGATTATAAGTAGACTGTTAGGTTGGAGTTAGGGTTGGGATTAGGGGTAGGGTTAGTGTAAGTTGACATGTACTTGTAAAGTTTCTTATAGTCAGTTAAATGTCTGTTGAATGTCAGTATCAACAGATATTAAGCAGACAGTCTACTAATCCTCAAATGGATCATCGAAATAAAGTGTTACCGAATATCAAAGTCAACTTAACATTTCCAAGTAACAACCTACTATTTTTTAAGTAAACTTGTCTCTTTTAAGACAATAGTCTTTTCTGTCTTTTTACCTTTTTTTGTACAGTGTTCAGCTTTTTTGTGTGTTTGTTCGTTTTAGTAAGTAAATGTACAGTAAATAAATGAAATGAAATGAAAATGTGTGAGTTGCTCTGAAAACAGAACCACATAGCCTGGATTTAAGCTTTCGATTCAGAAATAGTTCAGAAATAGTTTCTGCATTGAAATCACACAGGTTTACTGTCTGACTGTATTTTAGCAGTCTTTATTAAAAACATCATTCTCGTTGTTCTAAAATGTTTGAAACCAACATCTAACTCCAGATATGTTTCCATCCACCTATTTGTATGTGTGTACATATTTAGAGCATTGTTTTAAAAAAAACACCAAGATGCACATAATTTCTAAAAAAAAAAAAAAAAAAGCCCATGAAATACTTATGCGCACATCTGAGTAGGATATATTTTTTATCCCATAGGAAAAAAAAACACGCACATAAACTACAACAGAGGTCCATTTACTGAATTAATTCTAGCATGCACATAAAAACAAACAAACAAAAAAAAAACATGATTTTGATTCAACAGATGATCTGATCTGAGCTACTAAAAACGATCTCATGCCATCTTTATTCATTTTTTTTTTTTTTTTAATTACCAGGCTCTCGAATTTTCATTGACAATCTTAAGCAGTCTTAATTGCTATCATTTTGCTTTTTGCTTCAGTTTGGAATTTCCCCAACCTGATCCATATCATACCATCTTAAATGTTCTTCTAATAACTCTATGCACATTTTTGGTTACAACCAGAATTTGTTACTGTGTGCATCGTCTGCTTCTTTGGGGCACAACTTATTTATGATGTAGGGAAAATAAAAGATCTAAATTGGTTTCTCAGCATGCAGAAATTATTGTTTTTATTATTCATACTGTATATATCACCAACAAATGGATTGGAAACCACTGTGTTTTATTCAATAATTATTTATGTGATATTTTAATATATCTCGTCAACTAGGAGAAACTCTTCAATGCCACTGATGAGTTTTTATGCCAATCTATGTTTTAGTTACTGTATTACTATAAGGAATGTCCTGAAGGAATGTCCTGAGGGACTTCTGGGATGACTAGGAGCGACTTATAAGATGATCAGAGAAAGTGTAGATCAGATTGCATGTAAAATGAAGTGTTAAACAATTGTATATGTATATGTGTGTCTAAACAGTATGTGTATGTGTGTGTATACTATATCTTGAAAATTCACTGTAATATCTCCCTAACCTATCTAATCCCTAACCCCAACCTCAGAACCGTTCAAATAGAGTTGGTAGTGTAATCTGATAGGTAGGATAAAATGTCAGGACATCGGCTTGTTAAGTCTGACGCCATGTGAAGAAGCTTCCGATTCCAAAGGCGCTCCGTATGGAAGGCTCACTGTATGGCACCAATAAACGTTTTCTAAGCATTGTAATACTGATTCAAAATAATGATCATAAAATATATCCATGCCTAATATCAGATTGAGTGATTTTTTTTTTATTATTGTTCAGATAGTAGTGTTTTGTGACATAGCAAGTCCAGAGACTGTTGCTAACATCATGATTTTGTAAGAAATTCACTTCAATGTATGATATGACAAAAAAGTGGTAAAAAAAAATCATTATTTTCTCAAATATATAGCAGCGGCTTGGACCAGGAGACAGTATTTCATACGTTAAGACTTAACAAGCAGATATGATCGCATATCTCAAGAAGGAAATATTCTGAGCCATCGAAGCTAGGTGAAAAGCAGCAAAAATTATTTTACTTCCAACATTTTTTACATTAAAAAAAGAAAGAAAAAAGAAGTAAATAATGGGGGAAAATGTTTACACGTTATAGGCAAATTCCCAAATTTGAATGAAAACATAGCTTATTGTTACAACAAATTCAAAATTGTGTAATTGAACTTCTGACTCCAAACCTCACAGTCTTTACAGGCCTTGTGAAACTACCCCAGTCTCCTCTACACTGAAGATTGACAAGAATCAGCAGCAGAAGTCGTGAAGTAAGAAAAAACCCTCAAACTACATCACAAACAACACATCGACATGTAGCACAATCTCCTGTACATTGATCTCTGTGTGCATCAGCTGCATCACCAAATGCGTGAGGCGGATTGGGAGTTTGCGCTCATCAAAATTCAATTGTGGGTCAATAATGCATGAGCCAACCGGGTTCGACAGAAGCAGAACAACAGAATGCGCCGGCAACGAGAAGACAGACTTTATTTTCAAGAACAACAAATACATTTGTGCGACACAAGCTGTGATTACATGCCTACGGGACGAGCATTGTTTACTTTTAACTAAACGCATGGCTATCAATGCCAATTTCAGCATTTTTTCTTTCTTTTTTTTTGAAAAGCTTTCCATTTAAACTGCGTGGAATTGAATTGAGGTAGGCTGTAATGATATTACGGCATAGCAAATGAAACAGAAGCAAAGAAGAGCACCTAATAGGACGGAGGCTGCAGATTTGTGGCTAAAAAGAGACGAGCAGATAGAAATGAAGAGATAGAGGTGATGGAGGGCCACTTGTGGCCTGAGGTGATGGATGGAGGGGGCAGGTGGAGAAGGTTTGCCCTCTAATGATTTTTCTCTCCATTCCATGGTGAAATACGTCCCTGTCTGCCGAGCATTGGCATTGGTATATTCCTTTTCTCTCTTTTTCTCTCTCTCTAATTCTCAGCAATCTGAAGTTTTTCTTCACATGATGCTCAGGGTGTCTCTTTGACATGCAAACACACACATATGCAGTCTGCAGCAGAGATGAGAGGTCATGTGTTTGGCAGGAGAATGTGGCGCAGTGAAAGCCTCTAGCAGAAGAAGCAGCATCTCTCTCTTTCTCTCTCTTTCGTCCGCCAGGGCTTGTGGGCGTCCGCTTGCATTACTACCTGCTCTGAGTTCCACCACCTCACTTCATTGACACGAGCTGCCTGCCAGAACCATCTGAAACACTATTTCTAATGCAGACTGCAGTGTTTCAAGTGCCTCATTGGTGGTTTAGTCTATACTTTTGGATTCATTTGGAAGTGTGGTCCATGGGCAAAGTGGAGCTGACTGAAAGGCACTGCTAAGATTATTTTTCCGCATTTTTGTGCATGCACTGTTGTGCATTTTGTATTAGGTTTGTGTTCAGATCACCTTCAAATCATTCATAGGTGATGCAAATAGATGTGGTAGGCACACATTATGCAACACATTAGTCCTAGTACATTTTTCAACAAAGGCTCATTGGAAATATATGTGAAATATGAGTGTATATTGTGAGATAGCTAAAAAAGCCATTTAACATTAGTTTGACTAAGTTTCTAGGTAAAATTAACACTACGGGGCAGTATGACACCAACAATGTTTGTTCCTTTTTACACTAATGATATGTACAGGGACATATCATTGACAATTAAAGGATTCCTTTTGTGCAGTTCTCTACTTTTGTGCACCAAATACATACCACAAAACAACTTAACTGATAGTATAAAACATTGTAACAGAAGTCAGTAACAACTTAAGTTTTGCATACAAAGAAAAACAAAACTAAGTAGTTTTGAAATTAAGTTATGTGTAATGAAAAGAAATGACACAAGGAAAAGCATTGAACACATGAATAAGGGTGGGGTGTAAAAAGGTATGGAAAGCCCAGACAGCAGCTGAAATCTCGCAGTAATTTAAAACTTGTTAGGTGAAAATTACTGTAGCTGCTTCTGTCCCAAAATCTACATTAACAGATGCTGAAGATGAAACCAGGGTGGACATTTCAACAAGACAATGATCCAAAACACAGCCATGGAAACTCTCAGATAGGGTTGGGTATTGTTTGGGGTTATTTCGATACAGGTGCTAAATCGATACTTTTAAAATAATACCGGTGCCTAAACGGTGCCTGAACCGATACTTTTGAGTCTCAAAATTATTTTGGATGACTCCATAAAAATCTTTTATTTGACAAAAAATTCTTAAATCATTTTAATTGAACAATGTAATTGTTTTAAACCATACAGCAATTCATACTTTAGATATTTAAACTGAATTGCATTAATATATTTCTTTTGATCATTTGTTTGTTAGCATGAATGCAAGATTTGCATTATGCAATTAACATTACATTAGCTTACTACTATCCCGTGGAAAGGCTGTCATCAAAATCAGGGAACACCTTTGTTCTAGGGTTGGGGCTTGGGACTACATTTACATGTGCATCAGTAAGCTAATGAATTGCCTTAATCTGAATAAGACAGTAATATGACGAAGGTGTTTACATGAGTTGCTTTTTGAATGTTCCTTTTAGTGTAGACCATAACGAAGTGTATTGTGGTTAGTGCATTGATTACTTTTGTCCATCTCATCCTTTGCACAAGCATGCATTAACGAGCTGTTACTCTGCCATTGGACATATTGACATATAGACAATACTTGATTGTAAAATATAGCCATACTTTAGAACGCTTAGTTTAGGCCAGGGGTGTCCAAAGTTTTTGGGCCAAGGGCCAGATGCAAAAAACAAAATGTGGTCGTGGGTCAAATTTTACAATTTCACAGACACTCATATATATATATATATATGTGTGCGTGTGTGTGTGTATGTGTGTGCGTGGTATTTTTATGGAATTATTTTCTACATTTTAAAATCATAATATATATTTTACTCACCATAAACTCAGAATTGAGGCCAAGTCAGGAGTGTGTAGATATACGTAGCAAATCACAGAGGTGTCTGTCAGTTAGATTGGTTCTCAATTAACTTTTGTTTAGATTCATCAGTGAAAATGTTTGCTCACATATATATGTGGAGCCAAACAGACTCATCATCCTTTCTGAATGGCCGTTCATCAAGGGAAATTTGGATGAATCCAAACTCTTGTAAAACTCAGACATTTTCTGCACTTACTGTTGATTTCCCTTTTTCTTGGTTGTGCCATGGCTCACTAAAACGTGGTTATCAATTATGTTTCCCCCAGTTTCGTCGGTTCGTTTTATGTCATAACAGAAAATGCTGATTAATTAAAGGGACGTGATAGCGACACCCAGTGGTTATTTATTGAATTACGTTTATTTTTGTACAGCGGCCAGATTCTATTAATATTTATAAAAAGCCTCGCGGGCCGCCACTAAACTGATTGCGGGCCGCAGATGGCCCGTGGGCCGTAGTTTGGACACCCCTGGTTTAGGCTAATTTGATGAACGCAAACATGTGTGTTGATGACTCTGAAGGGAGTCGCTTACCGGATGCGCTGTACTGCACTCGTTGTCTACTTGTGTGCCTTTCCTAAGCAACAAAAACATCTAGCCTGATCTCACGAGAAAATATAAGCATTTTACGTTTTGCCAATTTAGTGGCTAATTCGTACGAAAATGTACAATTTAAAAAAGGAGGCGTGGCACCCAACTCCAACCCTAAACCCAACCGTCATTGGGTGATGAGCAAAACGATCGTACGAATTCATACGAATTAGCCACTAAATCAAAAGTTACGAATTGCTGTGAGATAGCGTTGGAACATCGCAGATGGTCTCCGTAACCCTCAAAGTTGTTTAGAATTAAATGTTAAGTGATTGTGTGACACAACGCCCACCTATGTGTGCTTTTGATGTACCCCTTGATGCTTCTTATGTCCTTGTCGCAGCACCAGTGGCACCAAAATTAGGCTTTACCTTTTAGATGATTTTATATAATTATCTTAAAATAAATGATTTTTGATTAATTTGTTGATTCATTGACTGCAGATAAAAAGGATGATCTAATAACATGGTGTGATATTTATTTTGACACAGTGTCAACTTGCCACATAAATCTAGGACAACACAGCCAGAGCATTCATATTCACATACAAAATATGCATCAGCGTATGATGCTTTAACATTTCCTCTGCATTCAGAGATGCACATAAGCATTCATACTGTACCGGAGACCCATATATCCAGGATTCTGCATTGAAATGAGCTTCCCCTCACATGAAAAAGCGTGATGGGTTTCCACAACAGCCTCTGCGCATCCAGTTACTCAACCTGGACTGAAAGAACAAACAGGAAGGCTTTTCATAACACATGCAGAGAAGCAAGCAGGATTACAGTGACGCTGCATGCGAACAGGTCGTGCATTGGAGTGGTGCTCTTCAAAAAGGCTGAAATATGTTACCCAAGCTCTCGCAGTGTTTCGCCCTAGTTTTAACAGACACAGTCCTCATACAACAGATGGATCAAGTCTGAAAGGTGCTGCTCTCTCTGGGAGGATTCACTAAGACTGATAGTGTCATTTGTATGTGCTGTCTGTGGTGCTTTAGAGCCTTATTTACTCAGGAAATCAAGCAAATGAGGTAACAGTCCTTAATATACGTGACCCTGAACAACAAAACCTTGTTAATGTTAATGTCATGATTGTTCATTTTTGGAAGCTGAAATTTGCTTTCCATTGGTGTATAGTTAATTAGAATAAGAGAATATTTGGCCAGGACATGACTAGAATCTGAGGGTTAAATAAAATCTAAATACTGAGAAAAACATCTTTAAATGAACTTCTTAGAAATGCATAAAATTAGCCAAAATTTAATCTGTTTTGGTTTATTTAAGAAGGGAAATTTACTAAATGTCTTCAGGGAAGAAACTAAATACTCTAATAATCTTGGCAAACAAATAATTATAATTTTGACTCATTCGTTCATTCAATTTCCTTTGGCTTAGTCTTTTTATTTATCAGGGGTGGTCACAGCGGAATGAACTGTCAACTTATCCAGCATATGTTTTACACATCGAATGCCCTTTCAGCCGCAACCCAGCACTGAGAAACACCTATACACTCTCGCATTCACACTAGAGCTACACAATTCTGGCTAAAATGATTCAATTCAATTTGAATTGTCATTAGGACATGTTCCAAACTCTTTCAAGCTAGCTGTTATTAAGCCTATTATTAAGAAACCACAAATGGACCCCAGCCACTTAGCTGATTATATGCCTATTTCAAATCTTCTATTATGTTTAAAATACTAGAAAAAGTTGTTACTGCCCAATTATGCTTCTTTCTGCAGGTGAACAATGTTTTTGAGGTGTTCCAGTCAGGTTTCAGGCCTTATCGCAGTACAGAAACTGCATTAGTGAAAATAACCAACGATTTACTCTTAGCTGCTGACCAAGGGTGCATCTTGCTGTTAGTTTTACTTGATCTTAGTGCTGCATTTGACAACATTGACCACAGTATCCTCATAGATTGTTTAAACTGGTGTCCAGATCGTGTCCAGGAACAAGGCTTTGAATTTAATTGAATTGAAAAATAAAATGAGAATCACGATTTTTCTTGCGTTAAGATCATGATTTTCTCACGACTCTATAGATGTAAAAGGTTAATATGAGTAGCCTATAATTACTGTTATTTCTCAAACATATGGTAAAACAACACTAATAATATTATGTGTAGCTCTACTGTTGGTTAAAATGCAGAATTTTGAATAGACTTGGAACGATGGACTTGAACAGACTTTAAATTTGTCCTGGTCATTAATGTACAGTAGTGATGACATCAGGATACAACTATTCATAATTCTGATGTTGATATATTATGTTTGTAAGTTGCATGAGCTTTATTTTAAGTTAATCGACAGCGCCGAACACATTGGTTGAAACGTTTTCTTATTCTGAATTCTTATTCATTTTGCTATAAAAAAAACACAATAAAAAGGTAACTGTAATTGTATTTTCAATAGAAAACTGATTTCTAGTGACAGTTATAATTTTTATAAACTTTAAAATATTTTTGAAGAGAGACAGCTGAAGAGCCATATATTTTTGGTCAAAGAGGCTCCAGAGCCATAGGTTCCCTACCGCTGGTCTAGGGGCTCGAATCAAGGTCGCGATCTTTTTTCGATGAATCATGCAGCTCTAATTCAAACATACAGTACAGTACAATATGAACAGTTTAGCTTATTTAATTCACCTATAGTGCATGTCTTTGGACTGTGGGGGAAACCGGAAACTTGGAGGAAACCTTCACCAACACAGGGAGAACGTACAAACTCCACACAGAAATGCCAACTGACCCAGCCAGGGCTTGAACCAGTGACTTTCTTGCTGTGAGGCATTTTGACTCATACAGTGTATTTTTGGCAGTTCCCATGAATTTACCCCTGCATTTTAAGATAGGTTTGTGGTCCAAGGCAGGGGCGCCGCTAAGGGGGGGGAAAGTTAGGACGATTCTAAGGGACCATGCACTCTAGGGGCCCACAGAGATCTGCTTTATAATTAATAACAGTACTATAATGTAATATAAATTATGAATGCATCTCTAAATTACAAGTAAAACAATTTATTACAAATAAAAAAAATAAAAATATGGCTTATATCTGCCCCTCGTGTCTGTCACTGTCATATTGCACCCCCTCCTTTTACTGTATGGTTCAGTCCGTCAGTAGCGGGAAGAGTTGATGCTTTGTTGAGTGCAATCGTCAGGTTAACTGTCAAAGCAGCGATGTCCTCGAGGTTAACATCAGCTGCGTCCCAAATCACATACTTGTGCACTATTCTACGCCATTTTGTAGTATAAATAGTGTAGGTAGTGCGTTCACACTGAAAACTCTAAAACCAATAGGTGCACTTTAATTACCCAGATGATGCACTCAGCATCATGGGTCTCGGCTTATTTATGGGTGTCATTGTAATATAATTTTGTGTCTTATTGATTTTTTGTCACTGTTCCAGTGTATTGCACATTGTATGAGACACTATTGCAGTACAGTTATTTAAATAGTGACACATTGGTGTTTTGTGTGTTTAAAATGTAAAATATTTGAATACTGTTCCTTTTTTTGTACTACGTTTACATTTGAACAATAAATCCTCTGCTAGCTACAGTCATGGCCGTTCTCTTACTAAATACTGATAAGTAGTGGACAAAATCAATAATAAAATGCTTAGGTCAGTAAAACTACATAGCAGGCAAAGAGTTTGGATAGCTAGCTTGGTAGTAGGGGGCCCATCCTCTTATTTTTTCATGGGGCAATTTATTTGGTCATTTTTATTACATTTTCACCCAAACCTGACTAATCTGATGGTTTTGGAGTGGAATTTATCACTGCATTCTAAAAGTATGTACTCTTTTTGTGAAGATAAAGTATTTACTATAGTGAGTGTGTAGCAGAAGCATATGCAAGCTTTGTGACATACTACTTCCTCATTAACGGACCGTTATGTTGATTAGTTACGTGCACTATCAATCATTTTGTCACATCATCCACATTTCTTTCACATTTAATTTCCTACCATATTGGAGGTGCAGCAGCAGGTTAATCCGCCATGCACATGTCTTTCATGCAGAGCAATCTCCTAGGGTGTTAGCATAATTATACATTCGGAAGTTAATGACCAAACATGTCTTTATATGAGTTTACATTGTTGTTGCAAACAAAATAAGCAAAAAAAATTAAATAATTATATTACAGAATGTTAGATATCAAATAAGAATCATTCAAACATCATTGTCAAAGGCTATACACTTATCTCCACTTAGTTTAACACTTTTTTACCCATCTTTGTAGCTAAACATGTTAGCTACTAATCAAATTCACGTCCAACTTTCAATGTACTGTGGGCAGTGTTATCCGTTAAAGTATGCAAGTATCTGTAATTCAAATTTCTATCAGAAAAAATAGTCCGTCTTTGTAACATTGGAATATTTATTTCAACATACTGTGATTTGGGACTGATCTGTAGTTCTACTGGGGGACTTCATGTGGGTAACGACACTGATACCTGGAGAGGCGTGATTGGGAGGAACGCCCACCCTAATCTGAATCTGAGTGGTTATTTGTTGCTGGACTTTAGTGCTAGTCACAGTTTGTCCAAAACGAACACCATGTTTGAGCATAAGGTTGTCCACCAGTGCACATAGCACCAGGAGACCCTAGGTCAGAGGATCAACTTTGTGGTTGTGGTTTGTGGCAGTGGCAAGGCAGCAAGAGGGAGGGATGAGATCACCTCTGTGTACCTCAAGTCTCTGGATGTGGTGGGACTGTCTTGGCTGACATGCCTCTACAACATCGCATGTAAGTTGGGGACAGTATCTCTTTACTAGTCATTTGGCATGGTGGTTCCATCTATAGGGGGAGCACACTCCTCAGCCTCCCTGGAAAAGTCTATGCCAGGGTACTAGAGAAGAGAATCTGACTGATGGTTGATCATCATATTCAGGAGGAACAATTCAGTTTTTATTCAGACTGTGTTACACTGAACTAGCTCTATACCGCAACTAGGGTGCTTGAGGGATCAAAGAAGTATACTCAGCCAGTCCATGTGTCTTTTGGACTTGGAGAAGGTATTCAACAATGTCCCTCATGGCAATCTGTGGGGGTGCTCTGAGAATATGAGGTCTGAGATGCTCTATGTATTAACGGAGCAACAGTTTGGTTCACATTATTGGCAATAAGTCAGATTTGTTGGACACTGGTTCGGGGACCACCAGATTTAAATGTTGCTATTTGCAGAAGATGTTGCCCTGTTGGCTTCATCGGACCTGGACCTTCAGCAAGCACTGGGATGATTTGCTGCCAACCTTGATGTGGCAGGGATAGGAATCAGCACAAAAAAAAAAAAAAGTTTGAGGCCATAGCGATTGACCGGAAAAAATGGTGGCCTGCCAGGTTGCAGGACAGTCCCTGCCCCGGGTGGGGTAGTTCAAGTATCTCAAGGTTATGTTCAGTGAGGGAAGGATGAGATGTGAGATTGACCGACGCATCCATTGTGGAAAAGAAGGAGCTGAGCAGAAAGGCAAAGCTCTTAATTACCCAGTCAATCTACGTTCCTACTCTTATGAGCTTTGGGCCATGACCAAAAGGACAAGAGCTATACAGAAGAAGATACAAGTGGACAAAATGAGTTTCCTTCATAACTCATAATGTAAGATATAGTGTGAGGAGCCCTGTCAGTCAAGAGGAACTCGTGGTAGAGCAGCTGCTTTCTTGATCTGTTCCAGATCCCTCCAGGACGCCTACCTAGGGAGGTGTTCCGGGCTTGTCCTACAAGTAGGAGGCCCAGACACAGACTCAGAACACACTTGAGGCACAATGTCAGGGAATTAAGATGGTACTGAAGTTGCCACACAGAGGAATCAAGGTCATGCTTATTTGAATTCATACAAGTGGACAAACTCGGCTCCTACTGTCTCTGATTGTACAGTAGATGACAAGGCTCAAAAACTGAATTGAAAATATGTAAAATGCAACTGGCAAAGGTTGTCATTTTTTCCCCCTGCAGGTTCATGTAGACTGATTACAATCAGCCATGTGTGTGTGTGTGTGTGTGTGTGACAACACTCCACTGATTTAGACCTGTTTCATTAGCCTGCTCTTATTCACCCTCATGATACTTCATGAAAAAACGCTTCTCTGCTCGTAACTCCTCTCGTCTAAACAAGTCTACATGAGCCTCCTATTCATATTTAATGCCACTAAAACCAGCTGGGAATCTGAGCCAATTATCATCGCTGAATGCTTAACACTCTCTCAGACCCTACTGTAAAGACAGTGGCAAGGAAGAGAAGGCGCGCTGGAGAAGCAGAGGGCTTGGAGGCTTGTTGAGACAGCTCTCTTCCATTAGCACCATGTCGCATTCCCTCTAGGACGTGAGGGTGAGAGAGACCAGCACTCAGACTCACTGTTGACCACTTTACAGCATGTGTGCGCTCGGACACATGATTGGCCTGCGTGCTCTTCATGGGCACAGGGTGGCAGGACATGACTTGCAGTGACGTAGTGTAATGTTAACAATGACATCAAAACATTTGTTCCACTAGAAAGGATGCACTAACAAGAAGAAGAAAAAAAGCAGCTGTTTTACCATGTTTTTAGACATGCAACATGGTGTTCATATTCTGATATAATTTAGAGTATGGCTGATCTTCTTAATTTATTTCATAAATGTGGAATATAATAACAATTAGGCAAGGCAAGTTTATTCATATAGCACAATTCATACACATTGCTTTACATAAACATGAATAAATGAGACAAGTATAAGAACAAATAAAAAACTAACAATAAAAATGATTAAAAACATATTAAAATGTGTTAAAACAGGTTATAAAAGAATTAAAAAGAAAAGAAAGACACAATAATGCAATCTGTCAGACAATGGCCCAATCCCAATTCTACCCCTTAGCCCTTCCCCTTCGTTTTGCGCGTTCACATCAAGGTAGTGGTGTCCCAATTCTCTATAGCTTGAAGGCGTAGGGCTAAGGGCAAGGGGTATTCAGTACCACACTTAAAACGGATGGGTAAGAAAATTTCCCAGAATGCACCTTCCACAACGGCAGATACTGAACCCGGAAGTTAGGAGATCCACAAATTAGTATTTTTTGTTATTATTATGATTTTTTTCGACAAACAAACATATGTTTTAATATATTCATAACCGCATTCGTTTTTTTACTGTCATGCTTTTAAAAAAAACTGCAAAAAAAAAAAAACGCTAAATTTCGCAATCTATAATTCATAATCATAACTCATGTACAGCCGTCTCACAACATTCTGACAAATAATGACACTGGAATACCCTGTCAGTAATGTCTAGTGGCTGGGAATGAGCTTTTTACAGTGTCTGCTATAAAGTTAATGTTGTTTTCGTGTGTTTACATAGATGAGTATGGCCACGGAGTAAATGCACAGTACAGTTACGATCTTATTGCCACATTAGATCGTTATGATAACATAATATATGCCTTCAGTGATTTCCTGAAGATAAACACCAAAAAATAACACAACTGGAATAACTACAGCAGTGGTGATCTCATATGAAGCAAGAGATCTCGATGACATATGATGACGTGTGCAGGTGTTGAAGTGCTGTCCAATTCTTAGAGGTAAGTTTTGAAGCCCTTCCCCTTAACCCTCGGTTGTGATGGCCAAGGGGAAGGGGAAGGGGTAGGGGTACAAAAACAGAATTGGGATTGGGCCAATGAATGTGTTAGTTCACTTAAATGTGTTATGTTCACTTAATCTAACGTGTTGGTTCACTTAAAAATAAAATAAATGTAAGAATTATTTTCTCTTGAGTCTCTCCAAACACCTGAGGCCTTCGTTCATCTTCAGAACACAAATTGAGATATTATAGATGTATACGTTGGATATACGATGTGCAGTGCTTGTCAATGTGCGCAATATACTGACACTGAAGTGAAGAAACTGAAATAAAGGATTCCTGTAGCTTGATAATGTTCTAATTGAACCACTGAAGACATGTGGTTTGTTTTGAGGATGTTTTTTAGCACATTTCTGGACTTTTGAATGGGGTTTGAATCTTGTTGTTTATGGAGGATGAGGGAGCTCTCAGATTTCGGTCACACTTTATTTTGATGGTCCGTTTGTTGAATTTAAGTTACATGTCAACTAATTCTAATTCAAAGTTTCTTCTAGTCAGTTAAATGTCTGTTGAATGTCAATACTCAAATGGACCATCGAAATAAAGTGCTACCCAGATTTCACTTAAAATATCTCAATTTGTATACCAAAGAACGTCTTGGGGGTTGATTCGTGGTGAGAAGTTAATAAAAGAATTTTACTTATAATCAATATTTAACGGATTTGAGGGTTCCATGAAGAACCTTTAAAGGCTGGGCCGTACCAAGCTGGTCCATTTTCTTTGGAGTGTCCCACACATCACATCTGGTCACAAAAGAGAGCACTCTGATTGACTTCCAATCATTACTGTAGTCGTCAGTGTCACATGATCATTCTAATACGCTGATTTGTTGCTCAAGCGTCATGCATCATCATCGTCAATGTTGAAAACAGTTGACCTACTTAATATTTTGAAGAAACTGTCATAAATATCTATATTTTTCTGTATTCTTTAATAAAGATTAAATTCAAAAGAACAGCAAGGTTGCATAACATTGATCAAAAGTGACACAGTACATTCATGATGTTTCAAAAGATTTCAGTTCATTTTTTAACACTATACATGTACTGACACTTTTGATCAATTTAACACACACTTGCTGAATAAAAGCATTCATTTCTTTCAAAAAAATAAAAAATAAATAAAAAATCTCACTGACCAGAATTTCAACCCAACATACTCTAATGTAAAATGGCACAAGGACATTGCTAACATTCAGCATCATCGACTTGTGGTAAAATTGAACACTTAAATCAATTCCTTATTTTGCACACTAGGTTATTGAAATACATTTAAATAATGCATATTCTTACTAAAGAGCAAGCAAAATAGTCATTCCATGGTATGCATAAAGGCACCACTGTAAAATCGTCCCTGTACCTCAGTACTCCAAAAGCACTTTTCAATTCTACAGAATGGATTGCTGACACCTTTGCTCATGGGCACTTCACTATCAACTATTCTGACATGTGACGTGAAAGACGGGAAAATATCATTCCATTTCACACGTTTAAAAGCCCTCAAAACATCTGTCACTCACAAAACATAACAGGCAAAACATTTAGACAGTGTTTTTTTTTTAGAGGCCTTGTAGCAAAATAGTAGGAGCTAATATAATTGCTATAATAGCTTAAAGCATTTTTTAAGGCTTTGAATCAGAATTTGTATTATATATTTGGTTATATGTATATTTGGATGAAACTGCAAATTGTAAGTTGGGATTTGATTTTTGTCCTTTGGGAATTCCACAATTTGCCCTGAATCACATCAGTAAAAGAGGTCTGAGAAGATATATCATCAATAATAAATACTGTATTCCAATATCCCATAGAGAAATGCTATCTATTTTGATTTCATGCAGGCTTTACGTTCTGCCCAAGGCTTCAAACTGACATCACTGTATAAATGCCATTTCAGAACGCAAACAATTTTTCAGATTTTGACAAAAGATTACAAAGATTATACAAAGACACACAAAAAAACAACTGTGTTTCACAAGATGTGAGCTAAATAAAGTCATTTTGAATTCATGAGGACTTTAACATCCGATTAGCATCTGGTATCTGCTATCGCAGAGCTTAACCATTTTCCAGTTCTCCCTTCGTTGCTTCAGTCTTCTTTAGCCTGACTCTATTTTCTCTGTCAGTGATAGCGATCTTTGGGAGTCTGAGGGATAATAATGGCTGTGTTTACATTAGGAACTGTATTCCATAAAGCATCTCCTGATTCCCGTCTGCACCTCGCGGCTGATAGTGTCTTTAATGACAGCACAACAGCAGCTATCTGCAGTCTCTGTACATACTGCAGATCCGCTCAGATCCTGCTCCCTCATGGCCATTGAGATCATAGATTTGTATTGCAAATGCAAACACACACAACAGAAACAGCTAAAAGCCGACATCTGAATTTCATTTGAACCGAATATTACAACCTGCCCTCCAACTTATAAAACCATTCAGATTGTTTCTTGAAATGCAGCCTATGAGAGTTTATACTGACATGTGTGCACTTACTGCAAGTGCTGTCGACAATGCGATAGTATAAATTGTGAATTGTGTAGCTCGACTGATCAAGTGTTATGTTTTAGCAGCACAACCATTGCTAAAATGCCAGTGGACTGTACATTGTGTTCCAAATATGTACATGTAAATATCAGTTTAGTGAAATTGAAATAGGAAAAATTGTGTGAGGGGTGGTCTATCATTGTCTGTTTCCACTGAGTGGTACAGTTTGGTACAGTACAGTACAGCAGTGGTCCCCAACCCCGGGTCGCAGACCAGACAGGTCTGTGGATCAATTGCTAATTATTTCCATTTTATTTATTATCTGAGTCTAAACGATCTTTTAATTCTCTCGATTACTGTACATTTTGGTCACTTTAGTGCCAAAATTTAATCCACAGGCTAGCAAAATGAGCAAGAAACAGATGTCTTTGGAAAGTTTCTTTGCGAAGAGGAAAAGGCCAAGGGCCCATGAATTGCCAAGGAATAAATCCGAAACCCATATGGCAACAAATCAGGTGAATCCAGCATGTCTGTGCAAGAAGAAAATCAAGTGCTGGAGATCGCAAATAATGTCGGTCGTTCACATATCACGTCTTTTCCACACGCAAGTTTACCCGCATATTGGGAGCGCTACATGTTAGCTCACATCTACCAGGCATGCCCAGATGAAAACATCTAGAAAATGTCACGAGCACTCTGCGAGTGCAAAGAGAAAACTGAAGTCATTGCATTTGGGAACAGAGATGAGGTTCTCAAGGTGAATGCGTACCTTGGCTCTAAGGGTCAAACAACAAAAAAGAAGGTCAAGAATCTTGGTGTGACTCTGGAGTCAGATCTCAGTTTCAACAGTCATGTCAAAGCAGTCAGTAAATCAGCATACTACCATCTCAAAAACATTGCAATAATTAGATGCTTTGTTTCCAGTGAAGACTTAGAGAAACTTGTTCATGCTTTTGTCAGCAGCAGGGTGGATTACTGTAATGGCCTCCTCACGGGCCTTCCCAAAAAAACAATCAGACAGTTGCAGCTCATCCAGAACGCTGCGGCCAGGATTCTGACCAGAACCAGGAAATCAGAGCACATCACATTTGTCCTTTACACTTCACATTGGTCTTTACACTGGCTCCCAGTTACATTCAGAATAGAGTTTAAAGTATTATTACTTGTCTATAAATCACTAAATGGACTAGGACCTCAATACATTACAGATATGCTCACTGAATACAAACCTAATAGATCACTCAGATCATTAGGATCATATAAACTAGAAAATCCAAGAGTTCAGTCAAAGCAGGGTGAATCTGCTTTCAGCTATTACGCCCCCCGCTGCTGGAATCAGCTTCCAGAAATGATCAGATGTGCTCCAACATTAGGTACATTCAAATCAAGACTGAACACACATCTGTTTAGCTGTGCCTGTAAAATTGTCAAGAGTTGACCAATTCACAGTGTCAAAAAGGTTGGGGACCACTGCAGTACAGTACACTTTTTTTTGGCAGTTTCCACTGCCAGAGGTACCAAAAAGGCAAACTGTACTACACCACTTTTTAGAAACTCTTTTCAAAGGGTACCTAGCACAGTACAACTATTGGTAAAATGTGTGTGTTTTTTTGCTCTAAATGTGTAAATGTAAATATCAGTTTAGTGAGTTTGAAAAAAGATTTTAAAAAGTTTGTAATGGGTAGTGAATCTCTCTCTATGCTTTTGGTACCATTATGTTGTGCTAGCGACCCTTTGGAAAGGGTAGCTGAAAAGTGGTAGTGTACGGTTTGCTTTTTTAGTACCAGTGGCAGTGAAAACAAGTGGTACTGAACTGAACTGTACCAAACCATATAGTACCTCTCAATGGAAACAGGTCATAATAGACTAGCTGAACGATATTGGTTTACAGAGAATCACCACCAGCTCATGCAACAACAAGAAGAAGCGCCATTTTTAAATCAACAGCTAAGACATGACAACCTGATAACCTGTTTTAACACATTTTAATATGTTTTTAATCATTTTTATTATTTTTTTGTTTATTACTGTAATAATACATACAGTATAATCCACACACTATATCAGTATCTGAATTCACCCCTATACCCTTATTAGTGCACTATTTGAGGGAAATGCCATTTCTAGTGGTCTACAAAACCATAGTAGATGTTCTGAAGTGCACTCAAATCAATCGCACAAGGCACCACAATAATGAGCGTGAAACCCATGTACACTCAACAGCTAGTAAACACCAATAAAGCACCATGAGGATTTGTGTGCCAAATTTACTTCTGTGCTTGACCACAAAGATAGCATACATAGTGGAATCCTATTATACGCTTATTGACAGTGGAAGATGATTTACAGTTAGTCGTGTCAGGAATCAAACCACAAATTAGCATGTTGTCCTCACAGAAAGAGGTTCAGCCATCACACTGAATCAGGAAAGCTATATATATATATATATGGGGGGGGGGGGGGGGGTAGTATGTGTCCTAAAAGTTTGAAAACCCCTGCTCTAATGTAGAAAATAGTGAATATAGGAGGGTATGGGGGCGGTTTTGGATACTCCTAACCCAGTTTAATTTAACTTCAGACTATAAAATTAGTATATTGATTAGCTACACTGGTCACATGTAATTTTATGATAACATGTGCAACAAAACTCAATATTTTTAGATCCACTAGAGGGCACTAAACTTAACTAACGTAACTGTAGTTCGTAATGAGCTGCTTGCTTGCACAAATGACCAATTTGATTATTTTTTAAGATAAGAAAACTCCCAAATATTCCCTAAAAACGAAACGATATCTCACACAAAGAAGAAATAACTGCTGATAATCCGACACTCGTGCAATCAAACCACAGATTACGAGTGTAGAGGGAGGACATGGCTGACTAAAAGAAAGAATGAGTGAATGAATAATATAGACAGTTCTGGCGGTGTGGAATTGAGTGCGCTTTACACACCGTCAATAAAAGCAGCCACTGAGCGCTCCAGCTCACTGCACCAGCTTCGGAGAAGGAGGCATTTAGCATTGAAACAGTCATAATGGCTGGTCACACTCTCACGCTGTTTTCCTTAATCTCATTCTGCTCCGTAATCCGTTTGACACGCCGGCCCAGCGGCAGAATTCAGCCACAAATGAGCAGAGTATGGTGGGAAGATAAAGCGCCGTCTCCAGCCTCAGACAGGGGGAGAGGGGAGAGCTGTGGAGAAAAAGACCGGCACACAACAACACGTGCTAGGAGGAGTCAACAGGAAATGACATGATTACTGGTAATGTCAACAGGAGGCAATGGCAGAACAGAAGCGACACTCTGCCGGTGCTGAAGACAGACAGTAATGAGGCCATTTTATGTAAGCAGAAAGGAGAATGTATGTAAATGCTGCCGCGTGAACACAACGGTATAAAGAAACAGCTGTGGGCTTATGATCCAGTCGGCAACCTGCATTATGGGTAATTGCGTGCCAAAATGGAAGCAGTATTTGCTGTACATCAGAAAGTCAGCTCTCAATTTCAATCATTGTGTGAGGGGGACATATAAAGGCATGGGCTCGTGAAAAGCGCTCAGTGGCTGTGTTTCATAACCTCGTGAACAGCCTACATAAACAGATGCCTTCTAAGGAAGCATTCATTCATTTATTCACTTTCCTTTGGCTTAGTCTTTATTTTAGAGGTCGCCACAGTGGAATGAACCGACAAGTATTCCAGCAAATATGCAGCAGATGCCCTTCCAGCCCCAACTCAGTATTGAGAAACACCCATACACACTTATTCACACACCCATACACTCAATTCACCTGCATGTTTTTGGACTGTGGGGGAAACCAGAGCACTCGGAGCAACATGCAAACTCCACACAGAGATGCCAACTGGCCCAGCTGGGACTCAAACCATCTTGATGTGAGGTGACAGTGCTAACCACTGCACCGCCATGCTGCCCCTCTAAGGAAGCATCCGAACTGAAATTCAACGACACAAGGGATGTCTAATGCTCATCAACTTTGAATGCCATGGGATTACTCACAAAGGCTTGACTCACAATTGAATTAAATTGAGTGTGTTGTTGGTCTAAGTTGACTTTGTGATGCTCTAATGATCATAAAAGTAGTACACAAAACCAATGGTTTATAAGAGCTGCACTCCATGAAAGTACTCACTTAAAGTCTTAACTCAGAACTGAATTCGCTACATAATATGTAGTGATATTATGATAAACATAAAAAAATATGCAGGCCTAGTACATTATTCAATAGGTTATAGGAGCTCTACTCCACAAAAAGAATTATATGTACGTAAATCATTCATTCATTCATTCATTTTCTTTTCGGCTTAGTCCCTTTATTAATCCGGGGTCGCCACAGCGGAATGAACCGCCAACTTATCCAGCATTTGTTTTATGCAGCGGATGCCCTTCCATCTGCAACCCATCTCTGGGAAACATCCATACACACTCATTCACAAACATACACTATGGACAATTTAGCTCATCCAATTCACCTGTACCGCATATCTTTGGACTGTGGGGGAAACCGGAGCACCCGGAGTAAAACCCACGCAACCACAGGGAGAACATGCAAACTCCACACAGAAATGCCAACCGACCCAGCCGAGGCTCGAACCAGCAACCTTCTTGCTGTGAGGCGATCGTGCTACCCACTAGGCCACCGTGGCGCCCCGTACGTAAATCAATCATGGTGTTATTATAGTAAGTGTGTTTTTGTATATAAATTGGTTTCCCCAGAGTTTTACCTCTAAATCCATGGTTAAACAAACAATGGCAAAACAATGGTTAACATCCACATATATTTCCTTCAATAACAACTGACTAACTTGTGCAATTTGTTTATAAATGTCACACAAACCAGGGGTTCCCAAACTATTGAGCCTGTGACCCCCAAAATATCCCCAGAGATGGTTATAAACATACGAGCATTGCAGCATGCCAAACAAGCTTTATAATCCATCATCAGCTAAGTGTGAACTCTTGAAATACTACTTTTATCTTCTGTAGGTTATGGATAAAATATGGCAATTCTAATAGTTTAATCAAATTTATTTGATTTTTGAAAATCACCAAGCGACCCTGTGATGAAAACAAGCCCACCTGCTCGTCTTCAGAGGGAGAAATGTGAATTTGTGCAAAGGTGGTGTTTATTTACAGTGCTGAAAGTCCATCCACAGTAAAGGTTTATACAAAACAAACAAAAATCCAAAAAAGTAACAAAGACACAACAAACAGGAAAATAAATCAGAAAAATATACTCCAAATATATCTACAAAAATAATGACACCAGGTACCCCCACATTGACCCTCACATAATGGCAACCCTAGCAACTTCAACATAACATATACATCTGTAAAACCCATAATTAAAGTCTAAATGTATGTCTGCCTATGTTAATCTTGATCAAACACACACACATGCACATTTAATTTCAACACTTATTGTAGTCTGATGCAAAGCATGTTGGGAACTACTGTAGAAATCTGCTTCAGTCAGTTTAAGTTCAAGTTAATATAATACAATTCTGAGTTCAAATAACTTGTTTCAATAAAAAACTGGACTTTTACATTAAATTAATTCACTCAAGGGAGCCTCACGGTAGCACAGGGAGTAGCACAATCACCTCATATATAACATCGCCTCACATATATCACAAATATGCCAACTGACCCAGCCGAGGCTCAAACCAGAGACCTTCTTGCTGTGAGGCGATTGTCCTACTTACTAAGCCACTATGACATCCATTGCACTAGCATATTGCACTTGATTAAATATCAAAACAGACAGTAGACAGAAAATATTAGATTGTACCAGCAACATTCCATGCAAATATCACTAATGGGTCCAATGGTGACAAACAGTAATTTGCTTCTAAGGGTTTGCAATTTGCTAATTTTGCAATTTGCTTTTTAAATGTTACATACCAAGTTAGTATTATTATAATTAAGCTTAGTGTTTTACATTTATCAAGGGACAAAACAGTTGGCATTTCTGTGTGGAGTTTGCATGTTCTCCCCGTGTGTTTCCTCCAGGTGCTCCGGTTTCCAAAGACATGTGGTATAGGTGAATTAGGTAAGCTAAATTGGCAGTAGTGTATGTGTGCAAACGAGAGTGTATTTGTTTCCCAGTGATGGGTTGCCGTTGGAAGGGCATCCGCTGTGTAAAACATAAGCTGGATAAGTTGGCGTTTTGTTCCGCTGTGGCGACCCCTGATTAATAAAGGGACTAAGCTGAAAAGAAAATGAATGAAGGAATGTTTATATGTGATATGTTTATGAGTTTACATATAGTCAAGCCTGAAATTATTCATAGCCCTGGTAAAATCTGACCTTTCTGAAACGTTTTTGTTCAAACTTAAATAAAAGCTGACAAGCTGTCTTATCTTTGACAGAAATCTGTCATTTACGGTCAAAAAACAAAACAAAATTAACTTTAAGTAAATCATTTAAGTAACTTTTGACCAAGACTATAGAATACACAAGACATGTCACTTGTATAGTTTTGAATGGGGAAAGTGTAACGGTCAATATGGCGGATGGAGCCCTGCCTTCCAGTACAGTAGCAAATAAGCGATCGCTATAGACTGATAATTCTCCCAGAAAGGGGCTTGAGCCAGATATAAATTTCTGCAGATGTTTGTGTGATTCAAACGTTTATAAATGACAGTAAAGAGACTGTTGTTGTTTAATTTCATTGCTGATTCTTAAAATTAAATTTTATCGTAAGTTTGGCAAGTAATTTTGGAGAATTTGATGTTTCTCCATCTGGTAACACTTTATTTTGATGGTCCATTTGAGTATTAGTAGACTGTCTGCTTAATATCTGTTGAGACTGATATTTAACCTTCAACATTCATCCTATAACAGACATTTAGCTGACTATAAGAAACTTTGCAAGTACAAGTCACCTTACACTAACCCTAACCCCAACCCCAACCAAACAGTCTACTTATAATCTAATGAGAATTAGTTGACATGTAGATGCAATATAACTTAAATTCAACAAACGGAATAAAGTGTGACCCTTTATTCAAACAGAATGCCCAAGCATACTGCCTGAAAGGCATTTCAAAGATGGCCACCAAGTAAAAAGATTTTCCTTAAAGGGACTTTGCTTGTCAGTAAATAATTTTGGGCTTGACTGTATTTTTTATATATGTTTTGTTTATGTTCATATATATGTTATGCTTAATTATGCATGCTGATTGGTTTGCATTACTGATATTCATTGGTTATTGTTTTCTTAATAATGCCATGACTTCCTTATCAGTATGTGCAGTACTATATATCTGATGAAGGTCAGAAAAAAGAAACGTGTACTAAATCTTTGAACATGTATAGGCTAAATGTTAGGGTTAGTGTTATATGCTTGTTTTATGCACATTTTGACATGCCGTTTGCTGTTTGTCCAAACTACTCATTTAAAATGCGCTGAAACGCCACAATTCTTGAGCTACTTGGGGGACAACTTAATTGTTATAAGTTCAATCCACTTAAGTTTGTAAATCCTAATAAGTTAACCTAATTCCTTCATGTTGTCTCAACACAAATCGTTTGTCTGTAGTTTTTTTTTTTGCATTTTTTTGCAGTGTACGCACCTATTTTATTTATTTATTTATTTATTTTCAATTGTGCTGAGTTTAAACTGATTGATGGTTTGTTTCTGAAAATGTACTTTCTGGAAATCAATGTTATGTAGTAAAACATTGCAAAAAGATGAAAAGTAAAGCTCGGCAATCATCACATAGAAAGGAGGAAATGAGAGACTTTATCATTAAGCTTCTCATAAAATCAGCACAGCTCTTCCTGCAAGCTGTAATCCCCCCATGTACACGCTCAGGGAAAACACCAGAGACGGCGTGACTTCTCGAGTGGGACAAACACTGCCATCGAGCTTCCCTTCCGCTCTGCTGTTTGCACAACGAAAAAAAGCCAACAATGCTCTAATTAAATTAGACATCGGCTTCGGAGACGTAACGGGAAGCGGCGAAGAGGAGAGAAAGTGAGCTGACCTCATCGGCAGCTCTGACCTCAGGCGTGTATGCGGTCTCTCGCAGGTCAATGCAGGACTGTGGTGACATCTGTTAGTCAGATTTGACTGAAGTCTTCCTCTCAGGGTCATATAAATAAATGCTGTTCCTTCTGCTCAGAGCTCTCCCAGGAGAGAACCGTAATGAGTTGCTCTGTTATATTATAATTCATAATAACCACACACTGCTCTTAATTACCTACAGCACAGCACCTCAAGCTAAACAGCCACCTCAGTCCCTATGGACCATCCGCAGTCTACCTGATTCACCAGAGGCAATTGGAACACCCCCAGAACAGGGCTGCACAATATCGGACAAATTGATATTTTTAATTTTTGCCGTATACAGTATATTATGATATGAACATACACTCACCAGCCACTTTATTAGGTACACCTTACTAATACAGAGTTGGACCTCCATTTTGCATATAGAGCTGCCTTAATCTTTGGTGGCATAGATTCAACAAGGTACTGTAAATATTCCTCAGAGATTTTGCTCCATATTGGCATGATAGCATCACTTGCTGCAGATTTGTCGACTGCACATTTATGATGTGAATCTCTTATTCTACCACATGCCAAAGATGCTCTATTGGATTGAGCTCTGGTGACTGTGGAGGCCATTTGAGTACAGTGAACTCATTGCTCACTGAATATTTTCTCTTTTTGAGATGGTTGTGTGTGAAAATCCCAGTAGATCGTCGTTGCTGCCATATTATTGGCTGATTAGATATTCGCGTTAATGGGCAGTTGGACAGGTGTACCTAATAAAGTGGCCAGTAAGTGTATATTCGCAAAACATTTTACATAACTCAAATTGGAAGGAATTCATAGATTTACATTAAACAAAATCCATTCTTGTCTAATTCTTATCGTACGCTGTAAAAACATCCATAAATTAGCAGTTTTCTGTATTTAGTGATTCATGGTTTTTTTTTTCATTTTTTCCATGTATTTATGATTTTGAATTGTATTACGGGAACTTGATCTTTCTTCTAAAAGAAGATTGCTTTTGCTAGTTAGTTTGCTAGCTATTTTATGATTAGTTATTTTATTTTATGCAACAGTTCTGTCTGGTTCTCGAATTTGATTGACTGACAGCTGTGCAATATTCTGCAATAACAGCACTCGTACAGCCTCCTCACCCTTCTGTATTACTCCGCCCACACAGAGTGACAACAGATCAATAAACTCACTACAGTTTGACAAATGCTGAAGCTGTTAGACAACCTAGTGTATATTTGAGGCTTTTTAGGTGAAAATGTAGTTGCTTAAATTGCAACTATGCAGTTTAAGTATAAGGATAGTGCCTATTTGAAATATTTATAATTTCTGATATTCAGCGTGTTGGCATTCATAAGCCTGTCACACTAAGCAGAGCAAAAACGGTTGACGATCTGCCACAAGACGGCGACAGAGACTGCATAATAAGCCTTTTAAAGGAGTAAAACTCCGGGAAGTGACATTCTAAGTCGATCTTTCTCTATTGTATGTTTAGTGCTGTATTTATACCATAGTCTGGTAGTGTTTCTAGTAGTACTGCTTTGGATTTTTAATGGTTAATTTTGTGATATCCTATTGCATCAGAGAAATACTGGGAAATCTCTGTAGACTGATGACATTTCATGCCGTTCAGCCTTAAATCTTAAAATGTGAGCAAAATCACCTGTTTTGTCATTACTTTAGATATTATGCTAGAGAATCATTCAATTGCTGTCTCTAAAGTGACGTTTGTGAAGTTCTGATGTCAGCTGCAGGTGTGAATGAATGGCGGAAGAAAGTAGTTCCTCAAACAAAAGGATTTTTAAACTTTCCATGTTTGATTTTCTTTTTTATAGTCACGATTATGCCGTCTAACTGTTGTATAAATGCAATATCACTCTCGTAGCAGTGCGATATGGCTGTATATCATCACTGGTCTCCGCACCAGAGCCGATATACAGCCATATCGCACTGCTTCTACTCGTGTGATATTGCTCATTTCAATAATGAGGAAAACTATCTGCTTGTGCTTTCGGTGTAGCTATAAATTTCACGCAAAAAACGAAATACAATTTTAGAAATATATAAAAACAGAAAGCACATAAACAATGCCTTTTGTCATGTGGTAGAAAACGGCTGGTTTAACGTAAACATGTTATTAAGAGAACAACTTAATGTTTTTAAATTTACCTAAGAGTTTTTTGGTTTGTTTGTCTGTTTGTTAGTTTGTTTGTTTGTTTGTTTGTTTGTTTTTTGCTTTAAGGCTAATTTAATTAAACAGGTTGTAGTCATAAACTATAATCTTTCACTTAAGCAATATAAAAATACTTGAATACTTTGAATGTAATGTACTCTGAATGTAAGAAACAGTAGTTTCAATTTTTTTTCTTTGTGCACAATTTTATTTATGATTTTGTTACAGCAACAGCAGGCTTTATTTTCTATTGAAACTGCAGCAGATTAAAAACAACAAACTTGAATGTTACTTGTGAAAAATATCATGCTTCGGTTATCGTATGTAATCATAGTAGAGCTAAAAACCTTCCATTAGACAACATAATTCAGTTCCACCACGTGATGCTGTTCTTAAAATCATCATCTGTGAGTCAACACAGCTAAATAGAGGTGCAGACAACATGACTAGCCTTCTTGGATAATTGGAATTCTTCAATGCTGTTTAAAAGAGCATGGACATTTGTTTTTACAGTATTTACAGTATTCATTCAGTTCATGTTTGACTTGCATTCAATGAGCATACCAAAAAATTGGGATACCTGTAAATGCATACAATAAACTTTTTACTGTATTTACAATATCTATTGGTGAGTTGAATGGACCATGCTACCCAAACCTTAGCCTTGTTTTCACCTGTTATGTTTTGGTAATCTAATCACAAGTGGTCATTGGAGACGCATTGCCATTTCTGGCATTAATATGTTTTCTAATGCATCTCCTGTGAGCACTTGTTTTCATATTCCAACAAAACCCTTCCCTCTTATTTTGTCTCGCTCTACATTATTTTTGCAGGAGCGCTCAGTGCGATGCACAAATACTTCTGAATGAACAAACCCATGTGACACAGCTTTTAAGTGAGCGAGAAAGGAAGTGAATGAAAAGGATGTGGATGGCAGATATGATTTCCATTTTCACTCGTGTGTTTTGGCACAATGCAGCTAAGTACAGCCGGAAGGTAGAATTCTGGTTCAATTACTGGTTCAAGTAAGAAGCAAAACCTATCAAATAAGTGACGCAACAAATTCATGTTGCATAAATTAGTACCAAACATGCTGCATTTCCACTTGCGATCCAATCCTATGTTTCTTTTACTGTTCATTTTTAAAAGTGGTTAGCAGTTCGCTTAACATCAAGAAGGTCAGTGGTTTGAGCCCCAGCTGAGCCAGTTGGCATTTCTGTTTCCTCCGGGTGCTCCGGTTTCCCCCAAAAGTCCAAAGCCATGCGCTATAGGTGAACTGTGAAAGCTAAATTGGCATGCTGAATAAGTTGGCGGTTCATTCTGCTGTGGCGACCCCAGTTTAATGAAGGTACTAAGCCGAGAAGAAAATTAATGAATGAAAAAAATTTACACATACCTTAGGAACAGAATAGCAGAAAATTTTGGTGGTTTTAAAACCTTAAATTTTCCAAATCGCTGTATACCTTGAAAACGGTTATACTCCCATGCCTAATTTTAAAAGATAAACTGTCTAGGTTGGTGTTGTGTTTACACTACAAAAATCTTTTAATAAACTGCCAGTGCATTTTTCTGTTACAGACTTATCATTAATTCATTTTCTTTTCGGCTTAATCACTTTATCAATCCAGGGTCGCCACAGCGGAATGAACCGCCAACTTATCCAGCATTTGTTTTAAGCAGCGGATGCCCTTCCAGCCGCAACCCATCTATGGGAAACATCCATTCTCATTCTCACACATACACTATGGACAATTTAGCCTACCCAAATTCACCTGTACCGCACATTTTTGGACTGTGGGGGAAACCGGAGCACCCGGAGGAAACCCACGCAACCACGGGGAGAACATGCAAACTCCACACAGAAATGCCAACTGACCCAGCCGAGGCTCAAACCAGCGACCTTCTTGCTGTGAGGTGACAGCACTACCTACTGTGCCACTGTGTCACCCCTTTACAGACTTATTTCTCTACATATTATTTTTTTACACAATAAATTGTTAAACTACTAAAATTGTCAACAAAAGTCACTTTGAAAACTGTAGAGGTTAGAATTTTCAACGTCCAGGGTCGACAGAGCAGAGATCAAGGTCCCATAATGCAATTCACAACCGTAAATAAACAAAAAACTCTTATAATGAACAGATATTTTGAAATATCTCTGAACAAAATATCTCCTCCCGTGTTCTGCGTCATCCAAACATGATAACATCTCCAGCTCGGCAGCAACGTTTCCTTTATGAGATTGTGCTGCTTATTAATAACATTAACACTGTAATTCACAACCTGAACTAATTGTACGATGTTTAACAGTGCAGATTTCTAGATTTCAACATTTCTTTTCTTTTTTTAACACATTCTCTAACCGAATGTAGCCTGCAGGAAGGATTAGTAGGGGAAAAAGGGATCGCTGGCAGAGCATGAGGAACTTTCAGCACTCAGGAGAAGAAGTGAAACGTGGAAAGACAGACGGAAGAAAGGCTTGTCTTAACTGCCATGTTCTAGAGTCGGTCCTAAGGGACCTCAGCGAGTCTGTCTGGGCCTGTGTGGACACTGACTGTAATAGAAATATAGAGTGAATCAGACACAGAGGACTGCCACTAAGAGAGAGAGAGATGGACAGTAAAGGATAGATAAGAAAAGACTCTTTCAGCACTACTACTACTACCAGAATTATGGAACACCTAGAATGACCATAGTCGCTATGTTTCCATTCAAAGATGTGGATTAGACTTGTGCGCAAAACTGGAATATTGCATAAAACAATTGCAAATAAAGCATCATTTTCATCCAATGAGTCAAAGAGAACAAAATTGGCGCTTTCTGATGAACTGGCGACAAAAATCGAGAAGAAAAAAATGGTAGGAGAAGCCACTGTGGGCCTTTTTATATGGCTTGCATTTCAGAAGACCAAGTTGAAATGCAGTAGCATACAACTTTTTTTGGTTGGCATGAGACCGATCTTTAGGAGTGCAGCTGCTCGAGACAGTTCTGTGAGGTAATAATACTAAACCACTTTGATGACAGACTTTGGCTAGGGGATTTTAGAATGACCAAAACAATATTTCAGCTGTTTTACAGTCTGGTTGCTCTGCTGGTTAATAATGCAATATCATTGTTGTTGGGATCACATGATCTGTTACAAAATCACATGACTTTGATGTACATACTAGAATTTATTCTGTTTATTCTGTGCTTTTTGTCGTGAAATTCCAAGATATGCATTGAAATGAGAGGATGGAAACATACTAAACTGTACAGAGTGTCACTTTAATCAGGTTTTATTTATATTTCAAGCTTCTGGTGAGATTTTAGAATAAATATTCTAATCTGTCGTAAATGTTTACCATCTTTTGCAATATTTAATTAGATATGAAATGTTGTGAATCTTGGAAATGATTCACTCAAAAATGACATTTCAAGAGTTCACACTTAGCTAATGATTGATTATAAAGCGTATTTGGCATGCTGTCCCGGGAGAGAGCCCTGAACTCAGAATATCCTTGAGCCCGGGGCTCCCTCCCGTTTAAAGGGCGAGAGGAGAGTTTGAGCTCAGGTAAGTCTTGAGAAGTCCCCCCGCTGTGAACATGCTGAGATATATCTGACTAGAGTTGCCTTAAGATGCTATTTAAAAAAGTAGTCGATTTACTTATGTTGTATGTTTTTTGGACGGTGGGAGGAAACCGGCGAACATGGGGAGAACATATAAACTCCACACAGAAACGTCGACTGGCTCTGGGAGAGGCTGAACCAGCGGTGTTCTTGCTGTGAGGCAAAAGTGCTAACCACTGAGCCACCGTGCCGCCCTATCAGAAAAGGGGAGGAGTTGGGGTGGAAGGGGGGATTCTTCAAGACGAAGATGACCGGAGTAGAAAGCTCTGGTATTTTATAGGGTGTCAGGATTCGTCTTATTGGTGCAATATGCTGAGCTGATGTGGTACCAGCTCTGTTCAATCATTAGCATGTGATCCTCTCGAAATTAGTTTATAAATAAACCCCACTTGCTGTCTGTTCAAACCACATATTTAAAATAAACTGAAAACTTTTTTTTTTTTTTTGAGGGGACAACTTAATTGTTTTATGTTCAACTCACTTAAATTTGCAAAAACTAATGTTACCTTAATTCCTTCAAGCTGTCCCAACACAAATCGATAGTGTGGAACCCAGCATTTGTTACAGATTTGAACGTATCGTTTTTTTCAAAACAAATTCTGGACTGTACAACCCTCTTTTATTTATCTAATATAGTAATTAGAAATACATAGGCTATTATGGGTAATATATATTAGTGTCAGGGTTCTGCCACTCCTGTCTAGTTAATTCCTGTTTTTTGTGGCAGAGTCCGGACACTAGCTCTGTCTAGTCTTATGTGTTGTCATTGTGTCTCTGCATGAGTGTCGATTGTGGGCGCGCTCGGACCTTGTGATTTGTTTGTCTGCGGCGTGCGTTTCATTTCCCAGCGCCTTTAAGTCTAGTCGGGTTCTGTTTCGGGTGGCGCTGGGTTGAAACATGCACGCTGCATGTGTGAGCGCACGGTAGGATGTTTTCATTTTATCGTGCGCTTGTGTCTCGCGTTCAGTCCTCTGTTGTTGTGTTTAGCACGTGGTGCTTGTGTTGTCATGTGAGCATACAGTTAATGAGTTCTCTCATTGGCTGTGTGTTCTAGTCTTTATGTGAGTGCGTGGCTTGTGTTGTCATGCACTCTCCTGTCTATTGTCTAGCCCCACCCTCCTTGTTAACCCATTATTAGTCTATTATGTTCACCTGTTTGTTTGTTAATCATGTATGCTTTAAATTCTCCTCATGTCTGCTGTCCTGTGCCAGTTCATCGTCCATTGTCGTTTTATGACGATCATCTTCCTGTCTTGGTGTGTTGAGCCCTGTCTTGTCCAGCCCTGCCTTGTCCAGCCCAGTAAAGTTTGTTTTTTGCCTTTTTAATTAACGTTTTCCCCCTCGGGGTTGTTTGTTTTCCTGTTTGTTTTATTTTATTATCAATAAATTCTCATTTTATATTGCAATTGAGTCCTCGCTCCTTTTCCCCAACCTGAAACCCTGACAATTAGTGCATTTGAACAGAACATATTTATTAAACAGATATATTTATACAAATAATATTTTAGTCAATAAACCATTTAAAATGGAAAGAGAATACTATTAAATTCAAGCAAAATATTGCAAAATAAAAATACAAACAAAATTGTATATATTTTTTGTTTCTCTTGATTTTCGCTGTTTTTGAAAATTGTACTTTTTTTTTTTACTAACATATAAACTTGGAATACAAATTTTTGAACCATTGTGGAAGATAATTTGTTAGATGAGCTCCAGATTTGGCTTCTGTACTGACTAAACTAATGTATACGCACAAACGTAATATTGTAAAGCATCCTATAGAAAGTATTCATTTATATGAGAGATTTTTTGGGGGGTGTACTCATATATGCTGAGCACTGTAGATGTATTAGTATAAATAATAAACATCTAAAATTCTAATGATAATGAAAATGTATCTTCAACAACCCCAAAACCTGTAATTGTAAATACTTATAGACACAAAGTAGATCAATATGTTGGCAATTTATTTGTAAAATGCAAACAATTCTCATTACACGCAGTGGAAGTCACAAGTTTACAAGCACCTTGCAGAGTCTGCAAACTAGATGTTTACATGCATACAAAAGAAAATGACAGTTGCCCTTATAACAGTACAGAAAGAAAGACTCCTGTGTGTGTGTATTTTTTTCTTTTTCTTTTCTTTTTAATAAATACCAGATAATCTAATAATATAAAAATTGTAATAATTAATAAATTTGTAATAAATTAATAAAGTTGCGGAATTATAAGATATTACTACATTAGTAGTTCCAGAACTAGAGAAAAAAAAAACAGAATAGCTCTAGCTGTGGATGAGGCATATACGTGTACACAGAGAGAGAAGAGAGAGAGAGAGAAGAGAGAGAGAGAGAGAGACATCCCTCCTTCCTTTAGCACTAAGTACAGCAGGGAGAATCAGGAGGTCACAAATTGAATTAGACCGGAAGGGAAGGCCAGGCCTGGACCTGCAGGAAACAGCACTCCAGAGATACACAATTACTGCTTGTTTGCTTTCATGTGTGTGCGGCAAGATGTGTGTGTCTCCTGTAACCATATTTGTTTGTGTGTCATTTTGTAGTGTTATGTCATAGTTAGCCAATGGCAGTTCATGTTACATCCTTCAGTGTAAAAACAGAATAAAGATGTGTGTGTTTTCATTTATGATGAAAAACTCAGGCAGCTTCTGTCTTGTTTTCTTTTTGTTTCATACATTAGAATGTAGTGTATTAATTTGTTAACCTCCCCAAAGAAAAAAAAAAGAAGAAATAGGGTACTATAACCTACATTGACACTCACAAAATTGTCATTCACTCAAACAATTGATTATATATCAAACAAACATTGTCATACATATTTAGAAAAACAATTACATAAGGCTTTATTTAACTTCAGGCCTGAGAAAGTATTTAATTGCCGTTTTAAAGCTTTATATTTGGTAACACTTTATTTTGACGGTCCATTTGAGTATTTAATATCTGTTGATACTGACATTCAACAGACATTTAACTGACTATAAGAAACTTTGCAAGTACATGTCAACTTACACTAACCCTACCCCTAACCCCAACCTGACAGTCTACTTATAATCTAATGAGAATCAGTTGCAATGTAACTTAAATCCAACAAACAGACTATCAAAATAAAGTGTGACCTTATATTTTTTTCAGTCCTTCAAATCTCTAGATTTTAGTCGTTTGCCAGCACGGCGTTCTAAATCATCTTAAAAATAATATATTTTATAATTAATATATTTTAATAAGTACGTCAAAAAAGCATGTTGTTTCTGTTATATATGTATAAAAAATGAAAGGACAATTTATAGATTATTTTCTTTTGACAACGTCACTCATGTTGTTTGAATTTACGTGTGTGAGGCTACCATAGAAATGTAAGTTGCTTGCCCTTTATTGCTGTCGCGATTCAAGTTAAACCACAGCGCCACATATGTGCATTGGTTGAAACGTCCTTTCAATGTAAGTTCTTATTCTTTTTGCAGTAGAAAATACAATATAGGGCGATGCAGTGGCAGAGTAGGTAGTGCTGTCGCCTCACAGCAAGAAGGTTGCTAGTTCAAGCCTCAGCTGGGTCAGTTGGTGTTTCTGTGTGGAGTTTGCATAATCTCCCTGCATTCGTGTGCATTCGTCACTCGAGTGCTCCGGTTTCCCCCACAGTCCAAAGACATGTGGTATAGGTGAATTGGGTAGGCTAAATTGTCCGTAGTGAATGAGTGTGTATGGATATTTCCCAGAGATGGGTTGCAGCTGGAAGGGCATCCGCTGCGTAAAACATGTGCTGGATAAGTTGGTGGTTCATTCCGCTGTGGCGACCCCAGATTAATAAAGGGACTAAGCCGAAAAGTAAATGAATGAATGAATATACAATATGAACGGAACTGTAATTGTAATTTCAATTGGAAACTGATTTCTATAGCAACAGTTATAACTTTTTTAAACTTTAAAATAATATTGAAGAGAGACAACTGGAGAGCCACATATTTTGGTCAAAGAGCCACTTGTGGCTCCTGAGTCATGTTCCTTACCCCTGCCCTAAGGGGACAAATAAAGTTAACTAACTAATAATTTCTCATTTACAGTACTAAGTTCTCATTTTATATGTATATTTTTTTTTCCAAATTCTTTATTTTTATTTTATCATTTTCTAAATTTTCTTATTTTAGCATTTAATATTCAATATTTATTTGAAAAATAATAAATACAAATTTTCCACTACTTTTTTACGATTAACACAATAATGGCTGAAAACTGCACAGCACTAAAATTCCACACTTATTTCAACACTTTCCTTAAGAATTATAATTGAATATTACAAGTAAATTTAAATGCAAAACTATGTCATCCAGCTAGATTTCTTTTACCTCTTAAGTTATGACATGCAAAATTCACGTCTAATCTATTTTTATAAATAATGCTATTGATATTACGAAAAAATATGTCTGTACATTGTACATTTTATTTTTATGTATATGTATTTCATTTTTAAAAAAATGCAATATACATTATTTAAAATAAATGCTGAATTCTCCAATCATTAAGTCATTCCAACCCCATCTTTAACCTTATATTTTATCTCCTTTCATACACTCCATTAAGCTTAAATGTAGTTTAAGAGTGAAGAAAATGTCTGCTGCTGCTTCCAATTCACTGTGACTTCAGGTTAAAAAGGCATAAAAAGTCATGGACAGGTTCCAAAGAAAATGTTCTATTGGGCCAACATCTTACAAGGGCCTGTTCTGTCAATCGGCCCAAAAATGTCTCACACAGGCCCCAGGCCAGCGGGCCATCCATAATATCGAGCCCTGAAGTTTTGGCACTGACCTACTATGGATTCAGTTCATTATAATGAATGTGCCCAGCCAACACCCTAAATCTCACAGAAAAAAAATCTATATTGTGGCGAGTTACAGAGGATATATTGAAAAAACTCAACCTCGATATCAGCAAACGCAAATGTAAAGTGAGTGGATTTAAGGTCTTGGATGCCATAAAGATCCAATAGTGTTCCTGAGACAGTAACATCAGTCACTAAGGATTTTGCTTGTAGAAATCTCCGTTTATCACCGTTTACAAGGTTTCTCGTCTCATTAAGTGCACAATGCATTACAGATCATTGCAAATACAAAGTGTAATAACAGAAAAAATGCAGACTTTATCAAAAGTTGCAAAATTGTTGTTATTCATATTGTCTAAATCCAGTGTTGGTTCAGTTAAATCCACTAGAAGCTCTAGAGATGACAATAGTTTTGTTTTTGAGCTTGAATCGGCTTAATGATTATTCAGTTTATGTATTCTACTCAGCTAAAGGAAACTGACACAAAAGACTGTTGATTCAATTCACTTCAATAAGTGTAAGAATTGAACTTACACATCAATTCTAATCATATACTGCAGAGGTAAATCTACAGAGAAACGACAGCTTGGATCAGTACAATGTTGATTCAGTTCAGATCAATAACACTGTTAAAATTTGTCCATTATGAAATTAATCTGATTCAACTAAAAGCAAATTTAATGCAAACGCTTATTTTGTTCTTTAGCTTAAATCAATTCAACCTTAATTCAGTTAAATTCATTAACAGTGTTAACAATTTTATTTGGTTGAAGAACATTTACAGAAAATAATGTGGTAATTCAGCTAGAGTAAATGCAATGTTGCTTTCGTCCAGTTAACAGCAATGTTTAGCAAATCTGAATCAGTTAGGATGAGAGTAAAGATATACATTTTAGACATACTCTAACAGAGCAGTTATTCAGTCATTATTAAAGTAGTCTCAATGCTCATTTACAGTAATTAAGTTCAATAAAAATGTGAAAGGTATTTAACTCAGGCGTAAGGAAATTAAATGAACACAAAAGTGCCAATTCATTGTCGATTATATATTCAGACTCAAAATTTGTCTGAAAATGATTCAGATGTGCACAATTTTACAGAAACCATTGTAGTGTTCTACAGTTTTAGTCAGTTCAATGTTGATTCCATTCAGTTAAACAGCAAGTTGGAATTCGTCAATTAGGAAACCATTTTTGATTCACCTATAAAGCAACTCTACAAAACACAACAGCTTTATCCCTTTAACTGCCTGCTCTACCAAATGGTTGACCACATTTTGACTGTTTTAAATAATGACTGTTAAATTCATTTAAATACTGTTTTAAATTAAAAAAAAAAAACTTAATCATGTTGCAATACTACACTTGATTTTGGTTTTATTGTAAACAAAAAAATGAGAATCTGAAATATTTTATGTCATACTTCAAAAAAAAAATAAAGATGATTTAGTATTCAACAATGTTTTATTTTGATTATGTTTTTTAAGAAATTGGTCTTACACTCCAGATTTTGTATATGTATTAATTCCAGTTCTTTTACCATAAACTGACATATCAACCATTTGGTAGGGGCTGATATTTTATGAATTATAGGATGTGTTGAAAGAAAATGCATTGAGTGTGTTAATTAGCAACGTCAGGAGTTAAGAAATGCAATCCAGTTTTTTTTTTTTTTTTTGGTGGGGCAGTTAAAGTGTTATTTCATGAAACTCAAATCCTTTTTAGTTCTGCTCTCAGAGCAAATGAATGAAATGAAATGTCAAATGAATAATATCACCAAATATTATGAGACTTTTAACAGTGGAACAAACATAATTCTCTATAGTAACTACACATAAATCTGCATTGAATTGATTTTTTTGTTATTTATGCTTCTATAGGCTATAAGCACAGCTAGTGTTTCTTCTCATACCAAGAGACTTCTGGTGAATGGTTAATGTGACTTTTTTCAATTTGATACAGTTCCTTTTACAGCACTAATCAAAATATAATCAGTTAAATAGACTTCGGCATTCATTTAGCTCTTCCAAGCGTAAAACGAGATGAAAAGCCGTTTACATCCACGCGCCCGTCAGGATTAGCAGGTTAGCGCAGAAACTCCATTGAAAATATTGAAGTGAAAAAATACTGAGACACAGAAAAATTTTAATTTAATGCAGTGCTTCTTGGACATTCTGAGATCCACTTTATATCATATATCAATCAGGCAGTAAAGATCATGGATTTTTAAAGAAAACAGATCTTAAACGCGCCGATTTTGTAGCAGCAGAGTGTTCACTGGAAGTGCTTGACCCAGGTTACTGAAAAATTAAAAGTCCTTCCGCACACTTCTCCATATACCCTCTTCAGAGTCAGTCTCTTGTCATATTCAAGTCATTACCCTTAAAATATTATCTCTTTTGAAACATAATACATAATTCAGTACAAGTTCCAATGGATATGCAGTGTAAATATTGTTTTTGAAAGTTTGAAAAAAGTTATGCTGTTGCATATTCAAAAGCACAGGAAAAAGTAGTAAATGCTAAAATGCATTTGGTCAATTTGACTGTTATAGCCATTGAAGGTAGAACTACTAAGAACAAGGGCTGGGCCCATACATGATATCATATCAAATCACAATAAAATTAATGTCAATAACAATGATGAGCTCTGAATTTTTTTTTTCTCTGTATTGATCTAAGAGCCAATCACACAGGAGAAATGTGCTACAATAGAACTATAAAAGTGTGCTGATATTAGAGATGTACCAAATTTTCAGCCACCAAAAATGTATTGACCAAATATATGTTATTTAATGGAGCCTCTAATTTCTGTGGCTTCAGTAATTGTTGGGGTACTACTTTTAAATCTGGAAGCATTAACAACGCATACTATATCGTTCGACATGGAAACTAATTTTCGAGATTGCATTTTTCCCATATCACTCAGCCCTACTAAGAACTCTTTTGTGTTTTGTTGGAATGAAATAGAATGACATATACATACGTTTACAATAACAAAAGTACGGGTACTATATTTATATAGGTTTTATTTTACCGGCGTTATTAAACTGTCACAAAAAAGTCAAAATGGCTGCCTCATAGAGCTGAACAATATATTGTTTGAGCATCGATATTGCAATGTGTGTATCGGCAATAGTCACATTGCAGGATTAGATTATTTATTATATGATAATGATATTACTAAATATTATTTTTTTTAAATTATTTATACAACGATGACCATGCTATTTTACGTTTAATTGTTCAATTTCTCTACTTGACTTTATTTAAGTTTATTTAACTTTTATTTTTTGATCTGTTTGCCTTTATATATGCTTGTAGTTTTCTATATTTTATGCAGATGTATTGCATAGAAAAAGACTCAATCATCCCAGTTGATCGAAATTCACAAAATCTTTCTAAATAGAGCGATTCATTCTGGTAAAATGACATTCATATTGCAATATATATATAAATGCAGCAAAACAAAATATTGCGATGTCAGGTTCTTTCAATATCATGCAGTCCTACTACCTCAGTAGTTCTGGTGTTAAATCTCCACTAACAAACCATAGGCGATAGCGCTAAAGAACACAAACTCCACCAGGGGACACAAATAATGAAAAAACTTCACCATTAGAGACAGTGTATTAAATCTGTTTAAAGTAACACACAGCTTACACACGTTCCTATTTGTGTCGACTCGTCTCCTCATTACAGAACACTGAAATTCCTTCACTTTATGACTTCAAACTCACTTACAACAGGGAAAGACACTTCCCACATCCAACTTCATTTATCGTCCATTTCATATCTGTCTCGTCTCTAAATGGGAATTCACAACACATCGGTAAATACGCCCATGTGTGCACAGAGCTGACAGTAATTGCTTGTGGTTTTACAAGTGCTCCAGACAGGGGAAAACAACGATCACACGAGTGCCCTACGGGGATGCAAGCGGATCTCTGGCCCGTGCGTCGCCACTAGAATAGGAGCGCGATCCTTGGCTTTGTCCTCTGGCTTTTCCGCTGAGCCTCTGTGCCGTGTCAAAAAGGCCCCAGGGCTGAGGACGATAAGCCAACTCCAGGGACACCGAGTGGCATATGAGCCTCCGAGCCAAAGAAGCCTCGTCCGCCAGCCCATCTGCCCTTCCAGGAAAGGTTAAAGAGGACTCGAGCAGGAAGCATTGATTTCAACGATTTGGAGACCGCTCTAGTTGGAAGGGATTAAGGAGGAACCCGCTGATCTTGCTGCGGCAGGGCTAAATGAAAGGTCTGGTTACTGTGCGTTTATGGCCATGTGTTTGTTTCCGCGGGTGGAAGAACCCTGCGGTTAGATTATTCTCTACCTGAGGAGAGTAAACACTCGCACTTGCCAGTTTCTTTCTCTTGGTTGTGCGTGGGCCGGCGTGTTGGTGTGCGGGTAGGTGAGGTTAAGAAAGATTTCCACTTTAATGATGCTTGTACTGTGGAGAGGATGTTTCTCATGTGGATTGTGCATGAAATGCTCATGCTTGAAGGAAGAGTTTCTACAAAAGAGACAAGTCTTGTGTTCATCCTCATTTTGTTTTCAGGCTTTTGTGGAACATATCAAAAGACTCTTTTGGAGATTCGTTTCCACGCAATTGGACTCAAAATGGATGACAACGGACTCATTTCAAATTCATTTTGGATTTTTGTGAGAAATAAAGCGCACAAGTTACACCATACATAGGCAAAAAACACTCTGGGTGGTCTTGATAGATTTACATTTGCATAGTAATAAATATGACAACACCCAGTCTGTAATCTGGATCAGTATAAAAAGGTTGTTTGATTTGAAATGATTTTGAGGACGGTCCTCCTGCCATTGTGTGGATCTAGCTGCGAGGGATCAAGGGAAATCACTCATACGGAAATGGTTTGAGTATGTTTTATGCAAATTAGAAATCATGAGTGATAATCATTTAGAGGACATTTATAAAACACAGTTTCTACTAAAAGCTGTTTTATGTTTTGTTTGTTCTTGTGGGTGACATGGTGGTTTAGGGGTTAGCACTGTTGCCTCACAGCAAAAAGTTTGCTGGTTCAAGGTCCAGCTGGGTCAGTTGCCATTTCTGTGTGGAGTTTACATGTTCCCCCTGTGCTCGAGTGGGTTTCCTCCGGGTGCCCCGGTTTCCCCCATATAAAGACATAACTAAATTGGCCTTGATGTATGTGTTTGAATGTGAGTATGGTATTGGTTTGCAGCTGGAAGGGTATCCACTGCGTAAAACATATGCTGGATAAGTTTATTCTGCTATGGCGACCCCTGATAAATAAAAGGACTAAGCCGAAGGAAAATGAATGAATGAATGGTTGTTCTTGTACATGGCAATGGTGTAAATTGCAAACAGGTTGCAAAATGGGCTTCATGCATACATATTTACACACATACATACATACATTCATACATACATACAGAAATGCACACAGTACAATATAAACTGATGAAAATAATCCTAGCACTTATTTTTGAACAAGATCATTTTTGTAATATTTTCATTGCTTGTACTTTAAATAAGTGTTACAATATAACTGATAACTGTCAACATTTCTTTCTCTATCGTGTAAAATATGTGAAACTTATGTAAATGTAACTAGTTTGTTTTGTCACTTTAGTGGCTGATTCAAATGAATTGGTACAAGTCCTGTCTTACAAAAAATTATGATTTTAAAACGCAGCATGGCACCCAATCCCATACCTAAACCAAATCGTCATTTGAGATTGTACTACAATTGTACAAAAAAGATTGTACAAATTCATACTAATTAGCCACAAAATCCAAAATTTACGAAAGGCCGTGAGAATGTGTTGGAAACTTCAGATTAGATTCTTTTATTTTTCTATTTCATTTATTTTCTTTATTAAATGTGTGAATGAGTCTATGATTTTAATTTACATTTTATTTTGATAAGCTAATGTTTATTGCATTACTTTTGCGATCTCTTGCACTATTTTGTGCTTTACCTTGAAGGAGGCTTGTGATTGCATCAGCAATATTGTACAAGTGCTATTGTTTCATAATGCAGATGTTTTTGGAGATGCAGTGCTAGCTTTCTTTTGGATAAAAGTTTCATAGCAGTTCTAACTTGGCTTCTAAACGTGAAACTATTCTATACATAAGGGATAAAGTACATCCAGGTGGTTGATATTGCAGAATAAAGCCCAACAGGCATAGCAGCACAAAGTAGAGGTCTGCAGAGCTGTGGGACCCGACCAGATTTCTTGTGGGAAGAAATGTCTGAATAAAAGGCGATATCGGTTGGTATTTCTGGTGTAATTTGAACGGGAGTGGGCGGTCTAACAATGTCGTGCTATTGAGAGATAGAGAGAGAGAGAGAGAGAGAGAGAGAGAGAGAGAGAGAGAGAGAGA